>JACBFG010000002.1:200099-299607 GCA_013435955.1 Diaporthe sp. HANT25 | reverse complement strand
GGGGGGGGGGGGGGGGCGCAACCGGGTAGGACGGGACGGTGGCGTGATGTGCCGTGCGGTGTGCTCCTGTGCAGTGTGGTTGGACTGACAGTGGGTTGCCGTTTTCGGGCAGCTGTGTGGGAGCCATGGCTATCTCCTTCTGGCTCACTTGACACTGATTGGGGGTGCGGTGCGGTAGGATTGGCAGTTGATTTAGTGTGTTGTTGTTGTTGTGAGGACGGCAATTGCGGATATTTTTGTTGCTGTTGTGGTATGCTTTGGGAATAGCATCAACCGACAAATCGGAGGCATCTGCGGGATGATGGAAGGCGTCGCTCCCGCTACTTTTTTTGCTTGGCAGATCTCCGCGGCCCACTTCACTTCAGTCCTGTCAAGTCTGTCATGTTGCGTCAAGCCGCAGCCGGCCCAAGTGGGAACCGAGACTGGGGGCCGGCAACTCGGGATCTACGGCGGGAATACCGAATGCGCTTTTCGAGCATTCACTTATTTAGACACACAAGACAACACAAAGACCGACACAACGGTCTACGAGGACAGCCCTTCTGGCGGGCCGTGCACTGCGAGAAGGTATGTACTTCTAGGAGGCTCCAAGGCACGATGCTCATCTCGACCAAGTCTGCCTGCTAGCCTGAGGCCTTGCAGATGCAAGACAAAGACGTGCAGCCGTCGCTCAGCTTAGACCAGAAGAAGCCAAGCTGGGACGGGCCCCCCTTTTCGACAAGTCGGCTACGCCCTCTCCGGACGGGACGGGACCATTCACGGATATCTAACGTCGCAGGGCAAAAGCCAAAATATGGGAAGGAAGCAGAGCATACACAGCATTGTACAGTTGAGTGAGGCCGGCGGCACCGACAAACAGGCTCGGGACGAACAGTGAAGAATGAATCAGCCCTCGATCCTCTGTCTCTCGACCTTCCCGAAGAAGACCCAATCCTGCCACTATTGATTTGTAGAAGCTCACGCCACCCGGCCCATGGGCATCCAGCCAGTCGCAAGGCCTGCCACGAGACCAGGCGCACGAACGGCTGGGGTATTCTTGTACGATATTTAGACGGCACCAGATATTAACGACAAAAAAGCTTGTTTGGGGGGCCCGGGCTAGACACGCGAGCGAAGCCAAGATGGTGGTGGGAAGGACGGGGAGAAGCAACCAGCAACCAGGTGGAACCCACAATGGGTGACACGGCATCTCGAAATCTCGTGGCGGAACCGCCCCGTTGTCATTATGGATCTCCTCCCACGAGCAACCGGGAGACGGCATCGAAGATGAATGGCTGGAGCGGGGGCGTTACAGGTGGGACAGGCATTCCTTTACACATAGACTTTATTTTTTTCTCTTTTTCGGTGGTCTTCTGCCATGCTTCTGTCACGCACTCACACGCACTCACATCTTCTATTGCGTCAAGACAATCCGGATGCTCGGCACCGCTCATTCGGTTACCCCCCTCCAAGACGACGTGGACAGAGAGGCTCAGACGGGGGGTCGGCGTGGATTATCTGGTGCACGGTGATGGAGCTGGTCTGTCTGTCCTTACCGGCTCGCGCCATTCGGCTCCAGCGGATGCCACGGCTAAAGAACGGCCCACGGGCCTGGGCGAAGTCTTGTTCGTCCGGGTTTCGCCCTCGCCCCTCCCTGCAGATGGTAGATAGAAGGAAGGAAGGAAGACACGGACGTATGAGCGTAAAGACGTATAGTGGCAGGTGGTTGTAGTGGGTGGTGGCCACGGCATGACAATTTATCATGATCGATAGCAACAACCAAGCTCGCCAAGCGCCCATCCCGCAGGCCTCATGATAGGGCTGTGTCTGCTAGCCGCTCTGGGCCCTCCGCCCTTGACGAACCGTTCGGGGCGTTCCCCCAAGGGCCCAGAACGCCCAGCTCCCTCTGGGGGGCAGCACAGCACCGCCAGCTCGCCACTTTGGGCTTGTCGCCGTCATCGCCGGGCGTGGACCTGCTGCTTATGGCTGCTTCTTTTTCGTTGACGGTGCCGGGTGAGCTTACTGGCTGCTGGCGGGTAGGTATGGATCGGGGCGTGTGGGCGCTGAAACAGGATTCCATACAATCTGGCCCCCTCCGGTGGCACCCTTTGTGCAGTAGTAAGCTCCTGGTCTTGTGTTAGGGTGACCTGGTGTTGGGTTGTACGGCTGGCACCGTATCTTGAGATGCCTCCATTGGCGGTGGTGTCGATGAAATCTCGTAGATTCGCGGCTGTCAGGGAATCTTGATTAGACTATCCTCCATGACTCAAATACTTTTGCCCGTTGGCTAGTCACTATTTGGAATGCAGTGCGTTATTCCCGGGACATTCTGCATGGTGGACCACCACGTTGGGATGTGCGTGCACCATCATTACCGTGAAGGGCAGTCTAGCGCGGGGGAGAGGCTGCAGCACGGTTTCTGGGGAAAGCACTCGAGGACGTCAAAGAGACATTGGGGGCAAATTCCTGGTAGACTACAGGATCGACATTGCGCCATGCAGACCGACTGTGACCGTCAACCAACAGCCGTGCAGACGTGACGATAGCTCCGGGTAGGATTGAACTTGTTCGCTTGTTCAAGATGAGATAGATTAAAGCACAGGCCGTGCGAACCCTTCTTCTCCCAATCTCTATAGATAACCCAGCGGATCTGGCCCATCTGTGGCTTTCATCGCCGCACGCACAGTCCCGTAGCCAAGGGGAGGGGAGGGGAGGGGGCAGTCCGCACAGGAGAGGTTGCATTCGTTGGTCGCATGCGACCTCGCACGAGATGCGCTCTGGTGCCAAATATACGATGCTCACCAGTGGGCTACTCTGTTGGTCGACCGCATAGGCCGCGCGCTGTCAGCTCGCGGCACCAACGTGATGTGATGCCTGTGTTATTACCATGATTATTATGAGATCCTTCCATGACAAAAGGAGTGGCAGAGGCGACGCGGCTGATGAGTTGCACAGCAGCCGTGGCACTCAGGTGATGCACCGTTGTGACGGCCATATGGCGGTCTGCACTACTAGGTGCCGGGTTTTGGGTTTGAGGTTTTGAGTCTGATGTTGCGGCACAGCTGCGGTGGGCACTGCTTCAGAAGTTTGGGGGACAAGAGCGGGAGCAGAGCGGCGTCCCGTGCAGCCGCCCTGCGTGCGCGGCCTTAGGGGTCGTGCCCAGCATTGCGGTCAGACCGTGCTTATTCTCATTGTTACCTTGGCCGCTCTCGGTTCCGAGGCTTGGCCTCCCATTTCCAACCGAGAGGCTCCTGTTGCGTTGTTTAATAAAGTTGCTGGTGTTTTGGAGAGTTGGGATGACTTTGACGAACAATGTCGGGACGGATTGCCGCTTCTTGTTCATCAAAGGTTCTGTTCCCTGTCCCATCTCTGCTGTGGACGGGCTCGGCGACCCGCGAGGACTGCCTCAGCTGCAGAGCACGGCCGACCTGACTCTCGTCGTGGACGACGGCAGTTCCGTCTCGTAGGCATAATAAGGTTCGGTGGCTTACTGCGGTAGACCACTCGCGAGCATTTGCGGGCAGAGGATAATTGATGCGCTTGTAGACGAGTCGTTGGTCAATCAATGTCTGTGTCGGTGGGCCGTGGTGAGTGGCCGATGCTCCGATGGCATGGTGGTGGTGGTGGTGCATGGAACAGAGAGACGCAATGCAGCGGCTGCAGCAGCACATTATTACACATTTTATCTAGGTACGGTTGCATCCTATCCGGGCTGCTATCCGCTTGGGAGCACTCTTTCCCCAGACTCAGATTGCAGGCGGACCCACTTGATGCTTGGTGACGGGCGCCTCTTGTCATTTGTCATTTGTCCAGTGGTGGGCGGGTGGCCCCAGGTCCTGCGAGGAGCCCACAATTGAGATGCAGATGGGTGATGTCAGTGATTGACTGATTGCTGATGATTGTGGATTGTGGATGTACTCCATAGCTGGGTACAGTTACTGTAGGTAGGATTGACTGCGCTGCATCCGAACCGGAGGGAGGCTGGTGGTGAGATTTCGAGATCAGCAAACTGCAGTCAGTTAGAGGTGTATGTACGGACTGCTGTTAGACTCGACTGCAACCGTCAGTCATTGACACCAAACCCAAGTCATGGCAATTCAAGACTGAGACCGCGCATCTCCCGAGCAGCGCCGGCACAAGTACTTCAATCAAGTACGTACACGCACGCGCACGAGCAGCAACTAATAATACGTCGCAGGCGAGGGATTTTATTGACTGTTCCTGTCGTTGAAATTTCCAGCCCTGACGTGGATTGTGAGACCCGTGCCTCCTGCTCCTTTCCCGACCCCAGGCACAGATCCCCCTTGATGACAAGTCTGGGCCTGCATCCATGCAAGCCACACTCAATGCTGCCGCTAGCTGCTGCACTTTTGGTGGTGATGCTGCTGTGCTGGGATAAAATAACAATAATGCCACACACTCTCTCCGTCAAGTATCAAGTCGGTCAGCCAAATTAATCAATCACTCCCCATCAGCCAGCACACAGCATTGAACAGGCAAATCAATAGTCCGTCTCGCCTGTGCCGAGACCGTCTCTTGCACCTCTGCCTGACTCTCTTATCCGTCATCGTCACCGTTTGCCGGTGACGCGGACTGGATACAATAGGTGGGCTCATGTTCTGAAACTCGCTGGTCCAGCTGGGTTGAAGCGTATCCGAAGCACCCAAGACCAACAAGGCCAAGGCCCGGGTTAACAACCCCAAGCTTACACAAACAAAGAGAGCAAACGGTCTTCCTATCCAGCCTATCTTGTCGCTCACTTCCAGTACCGGCGCCCTTTGCCCTGCACGAGGCTGCGAGGGTCACCCCTGCCCGTCCGTTCCCAGTAATCCTAGAAATCCCAAAAGGCAGTCCAAGCGCGAGGGAGNNCCCCCCCCCCCCCCCCCCCCTCCTGCCTCTTCCCTCTCCCGTTCCGGGGTTAGCGCCGCTCGCCCACCTAAACCTGCCAGAGCCAGTCCTGCCTGTGTGGATGCTGGTCAACTGGTTCTGCCAGTCAGTCAGCCAGCCAGCCATCCAGCCAGCCCACCAGCCCGCTGGGGGACGGCTAGGTACCTGCTGGGGACTGGAGACTGCTGTAACTGCGCCGCCCTCGCCCGCTTTTCATTCCCTGCCTTCCTCTAGAATCCAGCCAACCTCCAACCTGCCCGGGGTTTCATTTCATCACATTCTCTCTCACTCTCTCCCTCCCACCCGCCACTCCTGCCGACTACTTACTCTGCTTCTCCTCCTCTCCTCCTCCTGCTCCTCAACCCACTCAATCTCTCAACCCACCACCATCCCCGTCCGAACCGGACCCCTCGACGCCCGGAAAAATATTCGTGGTCGCAGAGGGCTTGCGCTGGCTTAATAGATTGCTGTTTTCCTCTGCGGATTGTCTCCGTCAATGGACGAGGTTCAATCTGCCTCTTAATTGACTTCGCTGTCGGTTGCCGCGGCTCCTCGGTCGCTTAGGCGTGCCCCGTACGCCCTGAGCCCAACCACCACAACCACAGACAGCCTTGCATTCTCTCGAATCTCCATCCAGTGGGGCCCACATACCCGGGAATTTCTCTACTCGCCATGGCCTTCGATAACATCGACCTGGCCGGCCTGGCCAACATCGCCGTCCGCACCCTCCAGCACGAGATCAGACAGGCCACAACCAGCGCCATCTCCTCGGCAACCTCGTCGCCCGACCCGACCCTGGCCTCCTCCACCGATGTACCGACTTCGACCTCTCCCTTCTCCGGCCCAACGTCAACACCGGCTGATGCTGGCAACGGGAACAATAATGGGAATGGAAACGGCAATGGAAATGGCAGCGGGCAGGGCTCCTCGCCACTGCTCTTCTTCGTCGCACTCGGCTTTGGTGTAGTGTTTACGAATCTCTGGTGAGCATTTGGTTCCGTCTGCCGCTACGCACAAGCGGTGCAGGTGGAACATCGTTCTAATTTGTGATGTGAACAGGATCATTGTCGGTGTTAAGTACTGCTTCCGCTACAATGCTCGTAATCGCAACATACGGATGACGGGCGAGGATGGCGAGCCCATCAACCTCGAGAATATGCCTCAGCACCCACGGCGCCGCCGCCGCGAGAAGAAGCTGATGACCATGGACGAGGTAAACGAAAAATTCCCAATGATGAAATACAAAAACTGGGTCGCAAGTCGTGCTCAAGAAGGCCTGCCTACTCGTGGCGGTATTTCCCAACCCCCAAGCCGAGCAAACAGTCTGCGGGACGCCGATGGCATTATTCCCACTATCAAAGAACGCGATTCCACCGAGGACAGACCGGCGACCAGCGGAACATCTATCGCCAGAGAGACGACCCGCGAACCAACCACCGAGCATGCCGAGAAGGCCGTGCCTGCGTCCACTACGGCTGATGAGGCACAATCTACAACTCCTGCGACTGGCGGTGCCACAACAGCACCGGCGAGAACTGATAGCCCTGCCTCCGATGACGATCACTACGAGGACGAGGACGACCGTATCCACGATGCCCTGCCACCAGAGGCTCTGGAGTCATCGGGCGACACTTGCGCTATTTGCATCGATACCTTGGAAGACGACGACGACGTCCGCGGGTTGACTTGTGGCCATGCTTTCCATGCTGTGTGTCTCGACCCATGGTTGACCAGTAGGCGTGCTTGCTGCCCACTCTGCAAGGCTGATTACTACACACCTAAGCCTCGTCAGCCTCAGGCCGAGGGGGCCGAGGGGGGAACACAGGTGGGGCCGACCGTTTCGATTGCCCAGGACCCACGAACGAATAGGGCGAACATGCCGTCGCGGCCTGGCGTCGCGTGGATCTTCTCGGGTCGACGAGGACGGATGGCCCTCCCACAAATGGGCAGGAACAGAAACGATGGCTCTGGCCAGACCCAGACGCAGGCGCGTAGCAACAACAACGGAAGACGGCAACGACAGCAGCAACAGCAGCAGCGCACTGGCTTCTTCTCGCGGTCGGGTACTCAGCCATCATCACGCTCGTCCCCAACGGCAACCGACAATGCCACGACGCAGACCACCCAGGCTTCATCCGGGGGTTTCCTGTCCTCTATTCGGCAGCAGTTGCCTAGTTTTGGACGGTCCGCGGCGACACAAGAGCAGTCGGCCGCAAACGCGCAGGTCACACCATCAGCCTTGGAAGCCGGTACCCGTGCGGATGCGGCAAGATGACAGGCATCAGAGAATTAGATTATGAATTTGACGTTATTTTGCCCCAAAGAAAAGGAGCCGCCCTCAGTACATTTGCCGGACCAGTCGACAATTAATCGACCTTGTATATCAACTCATCTCAACCAGCGGCCCAATTACGGCATCTCTCATGATATGGCCACTGACTAGAGCGGCCTCCGTAACCTGCTAATATGATGCGGGAGACACCGTTTGGCCACGCTGGACCATGATATTCTATATTATATACGTATCGCATACCGTGGTGAAATCACACTTCGCCCCGGGGAAGTGTCTTCTGTGGCGGTCGGGCCACGCAAGGGGACAAGGGAGGGGTTTGGCCACTGGGCTTTGGGGCCTTGGTTCGCAGGCCAGGAAAGGATGGACGGAGGGAAGGAAGGAAGGAAGCATCGATGGGAGAGGGTCGGGAAGCAAGCGCATTGATTTTTACTTTCCCTTGTTGGGCTGTCCTCAATGGGTCTCGCGGGGAGTTGTGAGTCGTGTCTGTTGTTTGTACTACTGGGAGATAAGGGGCGTTGCATCTTGGGTCGGTCAGTCAGTCCTTCTTATGAATGGAATTCCGCCCGCCGTCGCTGATAGGCACGGATGGGCACAAGAAGCTTGTTCATCTTGATCCTCCGGGGCTTTGTGATTTGTCGAGGTTTCTATTTCTGAGTGCATTTGTATGCTTGCTCGTCTTCTATGGGTATCTTGTACCCGTGTCAGAGCCAGACAGCCTCATGCGAGCCGCGTCGCCTCTCAGGCCCGTCTCATTCTTCACAGGTAATTCCCCTTCTGGAACCTACCGCCAAAGTCCGACGCCCTGTTCAGCAGCTCCTTCCGCTGCGACGCCGTGATCTTCATCCCGAGGCCCATGTCCTTCTCGCGGTCGAACGCCCTCTTGCTCGGGTCGTCGTCCTCCTCGTCTTCTGCCTTCTTGCCACCACCGCTGCCGCCCCCGCCGGCCTTCTTGGCCGTCTGGTGCTGCTCGTACAGGCTCTTGCCCCGCGTCTGCTCCGTGAACGCGCGGATCTTGTCCTGATGCCCATCCTCCTTGGCCCCGCTGTGACTCGACCCTGCTCCTCCTCCACTCCTGCTGCTGCCTTTGGTTGCTGCTGCCTGCTCATTATCGGCCCCGCGCCCCAGCACCGCGTCCGCGAGCCGCTTCGCCTTCTCCTCGGGCGTCTCGGTCCAGATCTTGCTGATGCCCCCGCCGCTCCCGCCGGAGGGCCTCGACGTGGCGCCTGCCCCGCTCGCGAACTTGCGCGCCTTGATCTTGGTCGGGTCCCGCTCCTGGTACCCCGTCGGCTCCGGCGGGGCGAGCATCCAGTCGTCGCGAGCGGGCTTCTCTGGCGCAGCTGTCGCGGCAGGTCTGGGTAAGGAGGGCCCGGCGGCGGTGGCTTTGGAGGGTGCGGCTCCGGGCAGCGCAGGGCCGTAGTCGTCATCTGAGTCTGAACCTGAGTCTGAGTCTGGGCCGGTCGTGGGCCGGGAGGCGAGGTCTGCGGGTGGTGGCGCGGGTCCCATTACGCGCCTTGGTGGTGGTGCGGTGGATTTTGGTGCGGCTGCTTTCGATGGTGCTAGTGCTGGGCCTGTATCGTCGTCGGAATCGGAGTTGAGTGCGATCTCGTCTGTGTTGCTGGCTGCGGTCGGCGGTAGGGACGGCCCTATTGATGGTCTTTGGGGACCAACGGTGGCGGCTGCCTTCGGCGCGCTTGGCCCGTAGCCATCGTCCGAATCGCTATCCTCGTCATCCAGGGCTATCTCATTTTCGTTGTTTGGCCTTGATGTCTTGGTGGATGGTGAGTCGGGGCTTTCGTCTTCAGGGCTGCGCTTGCGCTTGGTGAGGTGTGGTGGTAGTTGGGGCCCAATTGACGACATGTTTGGAGCTAGATCCTCCCAGAGAGTATTTCAGGTGTTGTTGAATATTCTGATGGGATCGGGGGGTGAGCTCGGTCGTGGTAGGCGAGGTGCAAAGAAAAGAGGTGATGTTAATGTAGTGGGTATTCAAGCATATGCAAGGAGCAGGAGCGCATGCATTGCCTACAAGGTGCTGCCCAGGATGTCCTTATCTTATCGGTGGACGCTGAGCCGTGCCAGGAGAGAAGCTTGTTAACCCCTGTGCGGCGCAGCCTGTGGTCTAGCTGCAGATAGCTCTCGGTGGGCTGGGAAGGTGTGCGTAATGGGCGCAGAGGAATGAGGATGTTGTCTACCTATCCCACTTACACCAATTCAGTCAAGCATAGCCACCGTCTCTTTTAGTCGCCCAACTCCCAGGTCCCATGCGACCACGCTTCTAGGCTTTGCGTGAAACGAGCTCTATTGTTGAAGCCACCGCCCAGCTTGCCAAGCGACCCTCAGCGCCCTCAGCGCTCATCGTCCCACAGCAGTCTCGAGCTCCGGACTTCCTGGAGTGGCCGCCAACAAGCTCGAAGCCATGCGCAGCACGATTCTGTCCCCATGAGCGCATCATCAGAGGAGAGGGAAGATGCTGCTGGGGAGGAGATGACAGATATGGCCGACCCTCCTCCAGTCCAAGATACCGACGAGCAGCAGATGTCAAGAGAGCAGGCCGCCGACCATCACATCTCCGATTTGCTGGAGGAGGAGCGACAACAAGACTCAACGCTGCCGTCGGAGGAGAACGGTCTTGCTCACAGGTACAAGAGACTTGCTGAAGAGGAGCTCGAGGCCACATCCGACAATGGCTCAGTGGATGCGCTACCCAGAAGGGCTGGTAGTCCTGTCGACTCCATGATGTCTATCCCGGATCGCTCTCCTTCTGTTCAGGTAACACATCTTGGCCCCCTCCTCTTGTGCGCTCCCACCACAATCTAACACTGTCAGGGCTCTGGTATCTCCTCTCCCAGTAGCAGCGTCCTCCCATCGCTTGCCTCCAGACCCCGAATGGGGAGCCCGACTCCCTCCTTTCGACCATTCGACCGCCGCTTCCAGTCCCGGATTTCTACGCCGAGCAATTTGTCCCCCAGGCCGGCTTCTCCGGCGTTTCTATCGACCCATAGTCGGAATGCTTCTTTGACTAGTCAGATCCTTCTAGACACTGGCGACACCGAGACTCCGTCGCCACCGTGGGAAGTTGTAAGATGGACCAAACTGAGGAAGCTCAACGGGTCGGCGTTCTCAGAAGTTGGCAAACGGAACTTCGGATCCCCAACATGCGTTGCTGTCTCGACCCACATAGTCCTCGGGACCTCCAAGGGCATAATATTAATGTTTGACTACAACCAAAACTTGAAGATGATCATTGGGCCGGGAACCAAAGCTGTCGAGTGCGGCGCGATCGTCTCCATCGCAATATCGGCAGACCACACGACCTTGGGCGGCGGCCATGCTGATGGGAGCATCTTCACGTGGGACACCTCGCGGGCATCGCGCCCATTCCTGCACATTCCTCCGCTGGACGCCGCGCAGACGCAGAACCGCACGATGGATGGCCACATGCCAGGGGTCGCCATCACCCACCTAGGATTCCTGGGCACGAGACATACTGCTCTGGTGTCTGCAGATGACAGAGGCATGGCCTTCTCACACCTTGCAACGCGAGGGACTGGATCTTTTGGCCGGACAGTTAAGACGACGAGGATATTAGGACGGTATCCGGACTCGAAGCCTCTCGCATCGGGCAAAGTCTTGAAGCCTAGTACGGTTCTTGCTTTCGCACCCTTACCTCTTGGGACCATCGAGCGTGCCACAGATACCATGGGTCTGACTGCAATGCTGACCCCCTACCTACTGGTCATCGTGTCAACCACCCCCATTGCCCAAACGCAGCACAAATCGGCAAGGCCAAAGGAGGTCGCCGCTCACAGCGCTATGACGGGGTGCCTTGCTTGGTTCCCTGCCGTGAAGCTGAAAGTCGCGGATCCAGCAACCGGCAGCCAAATCGCCAAGGCGAAGCTCGTGTACTGCTGGTCCAACGTCCTGACTGTGTTGGATGTCGAGGAGATCCCCGCTGAGGATAAGGATAAACCGCCAAGTCTCAAATTCAAAGCTAGGAGCAGATGGAAATGTGAAGAGGCGATTGTGGCAGTACAATGGCTGAGCCGGTCCGTGCTGACTGTCCTCACGATCAGCCAGAGGCTGATTGTTCTGGAAGACCGGAGCATGCGTATGACTGAGGCATTTGACCTCATAGGGCGTCATATATACCATGTCGACTTGTTCTCAAAGCAGCTGCACACCTTGGTTGAGCAACTTGATGAGGAAGACACATCCATGCACGGTGTGGTGGCCGACGCGTTCTACATGAGCTTCAAGTCCTACAAGAATCGAATATTCCTCATGGGCTTCAATGATGTCTCCATTGGAGCACTGTCCAACTGGGCAGATCGCCTTATCGCGCTGATGGAGAACGGCGACTATGTTGGTGCAATCAAATTGGCCACACTCTACTATACAGGAGATGCAGACAAACTCACGGTGGGGTTGCCAGAGAACACAGAGGTTCGGCACACCATGGTCAAAGACAAGCTCCTGGAGCTTATGAGCGCATCCTTGAAGTACGCCTTTGGCCAGCGACAGAGAGAGCCTGAAGCTGTGGACGACGCTCAGCTACAGGAGCTAAGCGAGACCTGCTTCACGGCGTGTCATAGCATTGGAAATATTGATTTCCTGTTCGACGAGATGTACGAGTGGTACGAGGATGCCGGCGTGGAAGGCATCTTCCTCGAAACCATGGAGTCTTACATTCTGGAGAGGACGATCTCGTCGGTTCCGCCCACCGTAGTGAAAGGCATGGTCGCTCACTTCGTTGGCAAGGGCCTGGAGAGTCGGCTCGAAGAGATGATCTGTCACATGGAAACAGCCACCATGGACCTAGACCAAGTCACCGGTCTGTGCAAGCAACATAGCCTTTACGATGCTCTGATCTATGTCTGGAATCAGGCACTTGACGACTATATCACGCCGCTTATTGACCTTCTGACGCTTTTGATACCCCTGATGCGCGAAGCGGCCGACGAGCCTTCGGCAAACATCTTGGACGAGGAGGCCTCCAGCGTCAACGCCCTGAAAATATTCCCCTACCTTTCCTACATTCTGACGAGTCGAGTCTATCCAATTGGCGAGACGATCGAACACGAACGGTCTATGAAAGCGAAAGCAGAGCTCTACTGGTTCCTTTTCTCTGGAAAAAGCATAGTGTGGCCTAAAGGGGGCAACAAGCGCTTCCTCACCCGCCCCAGCCAAACTGACGAGCCATCATTTCCATATCTTCGGATGATCCTTAAGTTCGATGCACCGAGCTTTCTGAGTTCCCTGAATGAGGCATTTGAGGACTCGTTCTTGAACGACTCTCCTGAGAAGCAAGTCAACGGAGGAGCCAGGGGAGACCTACCGGAAGAGCAGATATTTGGTCTCACGGTCGATCGCCAATATATCGTCTCCATCCTGATCGAGATCATGAACCCGACCGATTTCGCGGCTGAGGATACCATTTATCTGGACATGTTCATCGCAAGAAATCTGCCCAAATATCCGCAGTACCTGCTGCTGCCAGGCTCGGCACTGACGAAAGTGTTGACTGGGCTTAGCAACTTTCCAGGAGCGGATCTCGCAGACGACGCCCAGTTGAGTGCTGAATATCTGCTGTCTGTATACAACCCATCCGATCTCCCCACGCTTATGCCGCTTTTCAAAAGAGCCGGATTCTATCGGATCTTGAAGAGACAGTACAGACTCGACAAGCAGTACGGCAAGCTGTTACAGACGTACTTTGAGGATCCAAATGACAAAGACGCAACATTCGACTGTATTGCGAATTGCCTGCGTCCGCAGACGGGGCTTTCTAAGCGCCAGATTGGAGAAGTCCATCAGGTAATCAAGGAAAATTCAAGAGACCTAGTGGACCTCGACCCTTCACGGGCAGCTAAGGTGGTGGAATTGTACGCGTCAGAGCTACACCGTCACATACTGGATTGCACAATCGACGAGCCGGAGTTGCAGTACAGCTACCTCAAGGCCATACTGGAGCCCGCTGCTGAACGCCCGGAGGACTTCAAGCCATCGGCCGAAAGAGATCTGATCGAGCAGTATGTGCAGCTGATGTGCAGATATGAGCCAACGCATGTCTCAGACTATGTTGGGATCGTACAGTCGACCAATTTGCGATTAGAAAAGCTTCTACCGACCATGGAGGAGACAGGTGTCATTGACGCTGCGGTTGTGCTGATGGCCCGCGAGGGTCAAATCCACGAGGCCATGGATAGACTTGTCAAGCAACTGAACACGCTCGAGTCTGCCCTGCAGGGTCTTCTGACTGGGACCAAGGAGGATGATGTCCCTGCCGACGTCCATTCTCCAACTGCAGATCTTCTGAAAGGCCTGCAAAAGTATACTCATGTGGGAATTTGGCTCTGCCAGGGACAGACCAAGACTGCGAAGAGATTGGCGGCTGGACAACGCAAGAAGAAGACAACGTCTACAGATGATCTCTCACCAGATGAGACATTGTGGCTCAGCCTTATTGATGCCACAGTCCAAATCACCCGCCGTTTATCGACCTCGATTCAAAACATGGCCAACCACGCTTCTTCAAAAGCCGAAAAGGGCAAGCAGGTCAATGGAATTGACGCACACCAACAAGAGATAGACACGGAGAAATTGGTAGGGCTTCTTCGCTCCCTTGTGCAACACACCTTCACAGCCCTCCTTGCCGCCACATCTACGCCCTCCGCACAGCAACCAAGCGGGCCAACCCGCGTCCTCTCCACCACGGCATCTGCAGTGGGCGACAACCTCACCTTCCTTCGCATCCTACGCGCATTCCTTACCAAGGCCGCGGCCTCGTCCCCGACCCTCGCCGATCTCAGGGCGGTGCTCCAGTCCATCTTCGCGGCATACGCGTACGAGGAGTCGATCCTGCGGCTGTCGAACCGGCTGCTCGAACGCAGCCTCTTCGTGAGCGTCAAGCAGGCGACGGAGCTGCGGCAGCGCGGGTGGCGGCCCCGGGGCTCGACTTGCGAGGCATGTGGCGTGCGGCTCTGGGGGCCGGGGGCCATCTCCACGGGGATCATCGACGCGTGGGAGGAGAAGACAGCCGCTGAGGATGCCAGGCGGAAGGCGAGGCTCGCTGGTCTAGGGCGTACGGCTGAGCGCGGCAAGGGCAGGGAGAAGATCGGGCGCGAGGGCATGATGATGCTCGACTACGGCGGGGCGGGCTCCTCCGGCTTCGACGGCGGCGGAAGGGGAAAGGGCAAGGACTCATCCGTGCCCATGACGCCCGAGTCTTTCGAGGCGAGGACGCCGGACCGGGGCGGCGAGGGGTCGTCGCCTGAGGACGATGACGTGCAGCAGGAGGAGTCTGCACAGCAGCAGCCACCGCAGGGTGGGTCGACGGGCCAACAGCCGGGGTATCGTCCGCTGGTCGTGCTGGCTTGTCGGCATATCTATCACCAGAGCTGCCTGGAGGCGCTGCAGCCCCATGATGAGGCGACGGGGGCGAGGAGGCACGTTGATGAGTACGGGAGGGAGCGGGAGTATAGGTGTCCTATTGATGGGTAGATAGAACTAGGGCTACCGAAATGTTCATGTGTTTCCAAAATCTGGAGTCTACCACTCTGTCTCCCCATCAACAAGTTTGCAAGCTCGCCTCTGGTCTCGGTGGTCAGTCAGACTTGGAACTGCACAGGTGGACAGTCGGTAGACCAAGGCAAGACCTTCGTGGCTTTCTACTTCCAGCACTGACACTTTTTGACTTTCCACAGCGTCCATGCAAACAGTTCGTTTGATACAGTACAGCTACACAGCTTTCACTTAAGTTGTTTTGAACCTGCCTACCTCCCTCCGTTTGCCTTCCTGTCTCCCGTCTTCCTGTCTCCCGTCTACCTGTCTTCCGACCTCCTGTCTTCCTGTCTCCTATCCTCCTATCTTCCTGCCTCCCCTTTTCCGTTCTTACCAGTCCACTCCCACTACCTGTGTCAAGTCGGCCCCGATCTCTGCTCAACCTTGGGCTTGAGAAAAGCTGCACATACAGCACACCTGCTCAACGCGAAAGCCACACTTTACCACATTAGCATTAAGCTTTGCAACAACTTTTACAACCATCCCTCCTCCCGATATCGCCAATTGTTGCGCCTCAGAATCCAATCTGTCTAAGCAACGAGACGACCGATTGACAAGTAACGCTCTGATCTTCGTAAGTACATGTCACTTCACTTCTCGGTCGACATTGACTGTTGCTACAATCGCGCCTTGCTCGACATCTCTAGTAGATTAGTGAACCTCCCGCTAATGATGCTCCAGCGGTTGACACTTCTTTGGGTCTCTAGCCAGCAAAGAGACTAGTCCAGCTCGTATCCGACATGGAAGTCACTTCTGATGACACAAGCGATGCACCTTCAGCAGACCAGCTCGCTACAGAGCACTTCTCCATCGACGACATCGGCAACCAACTGACCAACATTGAGTCAACACAGCGAAGAATGAAAACATGGGCATGGAAGCCGGGTAACAACCCCATTGGGACAACAGTCACCAAGCTTAAATCACTCCTCCCAGGGTTCGATGGCCTTCAGCGCAGCCTGCGACAGACGTTTGCTGTCCGTGATCGAGCTTTGGTTGAAAGCCCTCCGCTCTTTCATCTGCCAGATGAGCTTTTGATCAAGATTGCCGAAGAAGTGCGAGGCAAATTCAACTTCGAGCACGACGAGTACTCCACCGCTGGTATCGAAGGAATCAAGTGTCTTCGCCTGGCCTGTAGACGATTGTGCGCCGTCAGTTCCCATCTACTACTACACCAGCTGAATGTTTCATTGGCAAGTTCGTCACTGAAACATCTCTGCAATGTTTCTCGTCACCCCACCATTTCCAAGGGCATACGATCGCTGCGGATCTGCGCTGGCTTACTTCATCCTGCTCCTTCCAGGGACCTTCAAAGCTTCATTGTTGAAGTTCTTCAAATATTGCGCGAGGATTGCCAGCTAGATATCACCCGTATGCAAATCAATGCGGACAAGTTTCAGCCTCGAGGAGACTTCTATGTTCCAAATCGCCCCTCCACTCGAGATCATGAGAGCTTGTGCGACATAGCCGACAGTTTGCGCAGCATTGCCGACAGTTTAGGCAAGCGCGAGAGAATTTTCCAGTCATGCATCTACTTCTTGGAAACAGGGACGTCTCATCCAGATTTTGATGAAAACATGGCCACCTTGCGCCAATCCTACAAAGAGTACTGCCGGCTCAACAACAAACAGATGGCGCTGCTGCAAAATGACACCTTCGTTAAAAGTGTCGCTCAGGCAGTGGCTAGGATGCCCACGGTAGCTGGGTTGTCCATCACCGATAATGAGGGTTGGGAGTTGCGCCCTTCGTCGACCGCAATGTCTGGCCCACTCTACGCCTCTGTCCGACAAAGCCTGTTTAGATGCAAGCCATGGGATTCTGAAATGATGTCGCTGCTACGACAGGAACCTGTCGCGCTTCTCTACAAATTGCCACTCGCATGTACCCGGGCTGGCAGCCCGCTGACGGAGTTGCGCATTCGCCTGGTGCCAATCTCATACCACAAACTGAGACTCAGCGAGAAGCTGGTCAAGGATATAGTCAGCGCAGTTGACCACCTAAAAGTCCTGGAGATTGACTACCACGAGACTCGCCCAACTCCACGGCTTTTTGGGGAGCTTAGAGATGCCGGCGTACCCCAGCTCGTGTCTTTGTTTCTGAGCGGCACAAACCTCAGATCTGTGACTCTCCGCTTTGTATCTAGGCTACCTTATCGACCAGACAATGGGCCAAGTCTTGGACCATTGCTTGCGTTCATTCCCTGTACCAAACTCAAGAGAATATCACTGATTGATGGACACTTTCAGTATGATGAGCTCAGTCAGCACCTCGAGAAGCTGATGCCTGAAACTTGCATTCTTCTGGATGGAGTGCACCTGCTGAACGGCACATGGGCTGAACTTCTTGATCTAATCCGCGCAAAGGCCGACTGCCACTCGACCGTGATCAATCCGAAAGGAAACAAAGATGCAGGAAGGACCGAGAAATTATACATTGCGACGTATGGCCACAAACACGACCCTGCTACTGCATATATCAGAGGTGAAATTCCGGCAAACCCTTTGCGATCCCCTCCGGACCAAAAGAATGTGGACACATGGGACATGGACTGGGATGGATGAAAGCTTGAGATGCATTTCGTCACAGCGCCACTCGAACTTCTGGGGACGAGCTGAGCTGTGGACTAACGACGCTCTCAAGACTTCAGCAGAATGCTCATGCTGTTGTAGAAGAGGGTGATACGATTAAGAACACCGGGAAATGGAAAAGGCAATGGGCGTGGAGTTGTTTTTCTCGATGAATGTGAACTATACAACACAGATCACACTCTATACTCGAGATCTCTTCGCCGGCAAGGACTGACAGGAGGATGCATGGACTAATAGCCGCCAGTCGCAAGCCCTCAGGGGCCATCTTGCGTGTCTGCGCCGAACATACCACGGCTCCCCCCATAGGAAGTCCTTGATGAATGATGGATAGATTGCTTTACATGGACTTATTCTTAGACCAGCTACTGTGACCAAGTGAGCTCATCTCGACCAGAACATATGGCACGGAGAGAGAAGCGGTAATTCAGCCGCCGGGACCACTCAAAGACTAAGCAGACACGGTCACTGATGAACATCACAACACACACGATGACAAGGCAAAAGCTTCAAAATTTGAACACCCTCAACCAAGAGGGGCAAATGAAATTGGTATCACGATCCATCTACCTAGAACCAACAGAACGCCACGATGCATATGCAATGCGAGAAGAAAGACCACAACGGCTTCTCTCAAGTTTCTCTGCGGGGGGCGGGACGATGCCTTCCTCTGATGGTGCAAATGCAAGACATGGAAAAGAACAAAAAAAAAAAAAAAAAGACCAAACGCAGTGGTATCTTTAGCGGGCCCAGCCTCGCCTATGCCGATGAGAAAAAAGGAAATGAAAAATGCAAGTAACGCCCCGTTCCTCCCTCATGATCCATTTCACGTTTCCCTCATATGTCCTTGAGTCATTCCCTCGTATGCCATTGTTCATGCCCTACCCTGCCTTTCCTGTATGCCGGCCCCTTTTTTGCCTAACCTGGACACCCTGTATCCGGTTCCCTATGTGTAGATGATGGGGAGGTGGGTTATGTACGTGCGTTGTTCCCTTTACGCCCGGGCGATGATGGTGGTGATGGTGATGCATATAGACAGTCGAAGAAAGTGAAAAAGGAAAAAGACAATCTAAGTTTGAGGGAGAAGGGGGAACTTTATGAGCGGTTGCGCTCGATGCGCGACCGCTTCCTCCTGGTGAAGGGCTCAACGGCTGGCGCGACGCCTGGTGTGGGGATTGAGAGCCCGCCCGTGCTGTCCTCACTGACCACGCCGGCAGCAGCGCCCACACCAACAGACGCTGTCACGGTGACGGTGGCCACACCCTCGGTGACGGTGACAGTGCTGAGCTCGGTGACAGTGGGACCGTTGGCGCCCGCCGCGCTGGTTGTCGTTGACGAAGGCGCCGGGGTTGTGACGGTGGCGAAGGTCGAGGCAGAAGTGCTCGCGACGCCGGCGCCAGCCGAAGCAGCTGGGCGGCCTGATGCAGCTGCGCCGCCAGAAGAAGCACCGTTACCCTTGACCAGGTCTGGGGGCGCAGACATGCCCGTGTTGGAGCTCGAGTCTGCGTTGGCACCGTCGACGCCGACGGCGTAGTTACCGGTGAGCTCCTGGGGTACGGCGGCGTCGTTGTAGGACTGGCCCTTGGCAAAGGTGTTGGCGATCTTGGTCTTGGTCTTGGCTCCCTTGCTGCTGCCGCTGCTGCAGGATGGGGACTTGACGTCGCCGAGCTCGTCTGCGCAGGGGTCGACGATCTCCAGATCCATGCAAGAGGTGTATGTCTCTGGCTTTGTGACGTTGACGCCGTCGTCACCGACCATGGCATTGGCCTTGGACAGCGTGGGCCAGTCCCAGACCCAGTACAGGGTGTAGTCGGCGCCGACGGTGAGGTCGGAAGGAAGCTGAAGGTCGGACTGGCACCACAGGTCTTCGCCCTGAGGGTTTGACGCCTCCTTGGAGAACTGCTTGATGCGCGAGGTGGAGATGTCACCGCTGTTCACCTGGTAACACTGGCCGTCATCGTAGTTGCGGGTTGCCAGGAGACGGCCTCGGCCGTCGCCGCCGGTGCCATCCGCGTTCCAGACGTTGTGGATGGACATCAGCGTGTCGTTGGCACCGGGCTTCTCTGTGCCGTAGATGTAGATGGTTCCACGGTTGCGGGGCTTGTTCTGCTGGGTTGCTGGCAGCGTCACATGGCCGTTCTCCTGGTGGCGAAGGGCAACGTAGTCGCCTGGTGCGGTCACCAGCTTCGGGTACTTTGAGTTTGTGTATGTGCCGATCTTTTGCTGGGGGGCGCAAAGCAAATCTGTGGGATAAATGACGGCACCCTCCGCTCGGTCATTGGGAGGGATCTGCCACAGGTCGTCCGAAATATCTCCCTTGAAGCCTGGGTCACCGCGTCCAACGTAGGCGCGCTGGTATCCCTCAGGTGCGATCATGGTGCCGTTTGGCGCAATGCGGTTCAGTTGCTCGACCCAAGAGTGAGCAACGGTGGCGGGAATGCCCGAGAGGACGACCGCAGCCACCAGAGCACTCTGCTCCAAAATCGAATGTCCGAACATGTTGTGCAAATGTGAGGTTTGTTTGTGTGAATAATGAGCCTGAGTCAACAAGCTGAAAGGAACACGGCTGGCGTGTATGATTTCGCAGAAATGAATGCCTGAGATGTATGTGGCAAAGATTGTGTGTGCAAAATTGTCAAAGGTACCAAGATGCCTGGGTTGAAAATTGATCCTCGGCCGTAGAAGTTTAAATGGTCGAGACTGGTGGCGTCGAATGGTATTGTTGTGCAAGCACAATGGTGTCAAAAGACGAGACCTGAATGGAGCTCGATTGAACAAAGCTGGGCGTTAACGGCCGGCGTAACTTCAGACCTGCTGATGAAAGAAGGGAAGAAAATGAGAAGAAATGGTCGTGTGATCACAGCAGCATTGTGACTGAATAGATGACAGTGGAAATATTCAAAGAATAAGGCGAGAATTCAGATGGAAGCCAACCGAGGGCGAGGCGTTTCTGCCCTGGAATGGGAAACCTTGTCTCTGAGTGTTGACAATAGAGTGGGTAACGATGAATAACTGAGCTGATTGATGTTGCAATAGAGATAATGTTAAGGTGATTTAACAATGGAGGGTCGGACCCGGTCAGGTGGTGAGGGCCAGGATGATATGGGCCAACTGGGTCGGATGGGCCGAAGAAGCGGTCGCTCAATGGGGCCTCAACGAGTCCTGCAGATCGGGTGTGATGACTTGCAGAAGACGAGTGTGGATGTCAGGGTTGAAGTTTAGATCTCAGTCAAGAAGAATGGAGAGTTAAAAAACCGCGGGAGTGGTAGACGAGTACGGATTGTGACGATGGGCTGCAGGGCGATGGAGCCGATGAAATCATTTGATCGAAGAGAGATATCTGCTCACGGCCAGGCCAGGACGGTGAGGATGATTAGGATATCGTGTTTTGTTTCCCCTGGTGGACCCCAAGGTGCGAGGGAAGGCATCCAGGCCTCTGGGGAGGAAACGAGTGGACATGGACGGTCGAGGATGAAAACGAAAAAAAAGATGTTTGCAGAGGTTGGGCGCGTGTTTTTGTGGAGCTCGACCCATGGCAAGGCCTTCACCAGGAAGGGCGGTACATTAGTCTGCTAGACTAGACGGTAAGGCAGATAGTCACACGGACGTGGGTGGGCGGGGCCCATGATCTCGAGACTCCAGACTTCATCCCATGTCGAACATGCAGCAATATGGGAGATGTGACTCGGACCATCCGTCTGAGAGACAGGGAGACTAGGGCCGCAAGTGTACCAGAACAAAACCAGAGGAACCAAAACCACAGGTGGCGCCAGGTACGAGACATATCGGGCGCCGTGCCGGGGTTGAGAACAAGGGAGGGCAGACAGGCATTATTCCTGTCGCATGTGGTAGCTACTGTGGCAGTTGGGGCATTCCCACATGCTGGTTGCAAATCCCATTGCGCGATAATGATATGCGACCAGGATGCAAACTATGGGGTCGCCCGGCAGGGTTGCAGGGGACGGACGGACTGCAACAGCGAGATCAAGGATGCTAGGTTGAGCAAGTATGCATTCCTCTCAGTGTGTGTCGGGCTCTTCTATCGTGTCGATAAGTCAAGCAGGGCAGGAGGTGAGGTCCAATGTCGAGGAAAGGAGTGGAGCTGGGCTTCTCTGCTAAACGCTTGCCGTTTCTGGTGAACCACTGTACCTGCCGTTCTAGCGCATCCATCACCGTGGTGTTGTCCCTACCCGCCGACATCTGTGCTGGAAGTGACTTCCCCGCGGCTAAAACGATTTGTCAGTCTGGAACACCAGCACACACACACTTGCCCCGCGGGCAGGGATGGCCGACCCCTGCGCTCGCTTACCCTTAAGGGTGGAGCTGGGTGGCCCATGCGCCCGAGCCGTTGGGCCACTCATTCCGCATCTCTGCACGGCTTGTCTGACCGACTGCCTCGACCTCACATCCAACCAACTACGACGAACCACAACCAGTCATCACCACCGCCAATTCCTTAATCCCGTCACCGACCTGACCGACCGACTCAAGACCAATATGACACTGCTTCTATTCAAACACTGTCAGGCACACATGTTCTTGTTTGCCTGCCACCAGACCACCCTCCGCGCTTGATCTCACACTGTCTGTGTCGCATATACACGGTAGACCGTTGTGGAGCCGCCCGCGGCGGCTACGGGCGCACGCACGTCGACTGCCCAAACACCACAAAAGCAGCTCGCAGCCAACCATCTCACATCAACACCCGCGCCATGGCCGACTCCACCGGCCACGTCTACGGCCCAGACCGCCCTGCCACCACTGGCTGCGTTGTCGCCGCGGCCCTGGCCACGCCAATCGATCCATCATTAACACGATGCTGACCCTATTTCTTGACCTGCAATCTCGTGTCTTGTGTACCTGTCCCGTCACCCTCGTCTGCCGGGTTGTCCACGCCTCTCGCCGACCCCCAAATCTCGGGACATCGTCTCGGCGCATCACCATCTGTCACCCATCACCCATCATCCCCGCTCCCGCCCCAATCCTGGTCCTGTCCATGTTCGCGGCCATCGCAGGAACCTGCGCTACCTTGGCCGACACAACCAGCCTTGGTCCAACACCAGACGCCCTAGATCAGCCCGGCCGGCTCGGGCTCTCCCCTTAGCTCGACCGAAGAGACAGTCGAGAAGCTCCCGAGTTTCGTCTTTTCTACACCATGGGCACACAAGCCAGACCTCGTGAACCAAGCCCCCAGGATCAGTCACATCCGCTGAGACCAGCTGGATTCTCGCATGAGCTTCCCCTTGGCCTACTCGAGTCAACTCATGTTCTGACAAGCAATCATCCTGTCAGGTGTCCTGGGACGGTTCGCGGCATTTGCAGCAGCCGTCGTCCAGACTGACAGACTCTTCTCTGTCCCGACGTCCCATCGCCTCGGTAATCAACTGCTCTCAATGCGGGCGCTATCTGTGTGGCCCTCCAGATGTGGCGTTTTCCAGGCCTAAACCCCCGACTATCTGCCGGCACATCGATTCCCGTGGACGGGGCCAGCCCATCTTGCGGTGGAATTTTCCCCTCCAGTCACTCGCCGTCCCTATGGCTCTTTGTCCAGAAGCGTTAGTTGGCTCACATGCATGGGGGACGGGTCTGGTCTGACCGCACTGAAACACCTCCCTGCCAAGCGCCCGTTAGCACGCAGCCGATAGGCTGTCGATCTCTTTGAGCCTCAACACACAAAGGCGCCGCTCGTAACAGGGGTCCCCAGTTCAATGGCTCCACAGGTTCCCCGGCAGGGCCTCAAGACGACACCACTTTATCTCCGTCAACGATGCTCCGGGCTACGGTTTGCAAAATATGGACCCATAATACGCGCTCAACTCGAAGTGAGCGCTTCTCTACTGCTGTTCCCACAAAATTCGCCTTGGCTTCGTTTCTCTCACTGACAAGGGACGAAACATGCACGACCTCACCCAACCATCGCAGCCCGCTTTAAGTTTCCCACTGCACCCAAGCAACCATAATCACCATCTGATACCAGAGCAATCAGTGGCCAATTACCGCATTCGCTCAGATCTCCGGAACTCAAATGTGCAGAAGCAAACAACAAAAAGTCAATTGTGCTTGTGCTCGAGTTTCACGGCCCAGCTTCTATGAAGACTGGGAAACTTCCACTGTCTGTGCTGGATGAATAATCTGCAGACATTGCCTGCATCGACGCCGAGGTTGTCCTGCGGGCGCTCGCTCGTAGTTTGTGACGGAAAGACTGTAGACATTTTCAGACTCCATGCAAGCCGCGACTAATCACTCGCCACAGTTGTACCATGACCAACCACTCCCGCCTCAACAGAAGAGCAAGTGTGCCACACACTCGCATGTGGGTATCGTGAAACGCCAAAACCCCTGGTTTCATCCGATACCCGGTAAACGTCCCGAACATCCCCAAGCCTGTCAATTGGACCCTGTCTATCACCTCTATCACGTTCCCCACACCTCTAGCCAGGGAGCAGTGGCCGACCTTCGACGACACGGCCCAAGCACCCGAACTTGGCCCGCGAGCCAGTCGATCAACTCACTCCCATTCTGGTATCTTAGCCCACCTTGATTATCGTGATTGCGCTTCGGTCACCCATAGCGGCCATCGACGCGTTAGGCAAGGCGGTAACGGATGTTTTTATGGCCCGAGGGTACGTAGCCTGCCATCGAGCCCAGCGAGTACGCGTCGTCGCCTTCTGCCTCCTCCCTGGGGCGCTTGCGACTAACCAGCGGGCTGAGGCCGCTGGTGGCGGACCCACCAAGATACTCCGGGGCCGGCCTGGATAGGCCGTCGTTATGATGGCGATGCTGTTGCGGCTGCTGAGACTGCTGCGAGTGGAACTGGCCGAAGCTGTCGTCCCATCCGGCTGTCGACTGGCTGAACTGCGCCGAGGCATCTTGGCCCCCACCGATCGGACCCCCGTCGCAGTTGTTGGGCGTCGACGCGGCCGTGTTCCAGATATCATCGTCGTGAGCGGGGACATTGGCTCTGTGCTGCTCAAGCCGGTCCCTGCTGTCGAGGCTACCCTGCATCCGCTGCAACCCGGCCAGGTAGTGATCGCTGGACTGCGCTCTGCTCTGCCTCCCCGCCTCGGATCGCACCACCTGTGCGCAGGCGTCGTATGGGTGCTGCATTTGCCGCGCGCCATCGTCAAGAGGATTTGTCCCCGCTTCGCCACCCAGGCCCGTCTCGTCGTTGACTGTCATCGACAGGCCGCTGGTCAGGTCTGGGTGGTTCCAGTCAAGAGCCAGGGCGTTGTTGCCGGCGTGAGCGGCGCTGTTCATGTTGGACCATTGCTGTGTAGTCAGGCCAGACAAATCAGTGGTTTCGCAACCTGGGAGAGTCGTGTCGCTTTCATCGTCTTCTGGCTCCTCGTAGAAGCTATTGTTGCCTGTGTTGTACGGCATGTAGGGCTCCGTTGAGAAGGATCCGCTTGTCATGAAGCTCGCCTCAGTATTTGTCGAGGTCGTGGTTGGCATGAAACCCAAGTTTTGGCTTCCAAGGTCCTGGGTGTGCACACCGATGCCCGAGGAACCATCAAACCCAGGAACATATGACGAGGTGAGTGCTGCGGATGGCGGAGGAGTGACAAGTCCATTGGTGAAATTGCCATGAAGACTCAAGTTTGATGGCCCGTATGAGGGCATAGGAGAAACGGGCAGTGATGGAGGATTGGACTGGGTTCCAGCAGGCGGGATGTTCAAGTGAACATTGCCACCAGTCCAGGCCGAGCTGAAGTTCTCGGCCATCTGTGCGTTAAGCATCTGCTGGTACGTTGGTGACGGCGACATGACAACCCGATCACCTCTCTGGGCGGCGCTTCCACTTAGGAGCATCCTCTCCTGATGCATCGGCGAGAGGGGATCCACGGCAGTCAAGAAGCGCCAATTCGTCCCTGCAGGCGTCGTGCACAGCTTCTTCTCCTTGTCAAAGAAGTGGATCGTGTTGAAGGTCCAGAGGATCACGGCACGCCGCGTCCAATTCAGCTGGTCAGGCGCACCAGGTGGCGCAGGCGGGCTGGACCACAGCTCCTGGAACATGGCGGTGGCCTTCATCAGGTCCATCTGCGTTACGACGTCCTCCTCCTTGGTATCGTCCTCTTCCTTCTTCGCCCCTCCGCTCGAGCCCTTCTTCTCCTTCGGAAGGAAGTACCGCGGGTAGGTTGCGCACAGGTCCAATGCCTCTGCCCACTGGACTTCAGGGAACGGGACTGACCACACGTTACCCCTGCGGCGCTCGCGGCAGTCACAGGTGGGGTTCCTGTCATGGCAACCTCGCACGTGTGTGAAGACGTAACCCATCTCCAGGTCGTCCTTGAAGGTCGTCCCCCTGCCGTTGGAGCACAGCTCCGGCGGGCGCTCCAGCCGCGTACGCACGCACCAGTGGTGGTTCTGCAGGCCCTGCTGGGCGACGGTGATCTTGACGAGGGGCCGGAAGGCGCTCCCCTTGGGCAGCTTGGTCAGCTTTGTGATGCCGTGGATGTCGAGGGTCAGGTCCATGTGGATAATGTCGCACTGGCTGGCCGAGTGCAGGTGGGCGTTCTGCAGGTCGTGGTGCTCGATGACGCTCTGCAGGCTGGCGTGCAGCTCCGGGTGGTCGACCTCCCACTCGTCGCACACCTCGCGCACGGAGCTCGACTCGGTCTGCTTCATGTCCCAGTTGTACTCGTGCAGGAACGTCTGGCGGATGCTGCGGTCCTCCTTGTCGCGCGCGGCCCACTCCTTGCGCCCGCTCGTGAACTCGTACCGGTGCGGGAAGTCCCAGTGCGGGAGCAGCCCCTGCTCCGGGTGGTACGTCTTGACCTTGATGACCTCCTCCTCGCGCTTGACGCCGTCCTCGTCGGTGTAGAAGCGCGTCTCGGTCGACGACTGGTCCCGGATCAGGTCGTTGGACAGGTACAGCCAGCACATGGACGGGCTGACCTGCACGCCGTGGTTCATGTTGAGCAGCTGCCCGAAGTACTCGTAGTTGGGCCGCACGTCGGGCAGCCGGTCCTCCTTGAGCGCGTTGAGCACCGGGTCGTCCTTGAACGACTTCTGGTCCGTGTTCTCCTTGTACCACCGCCCCGGGCTGGACTTCTTCTTGTCCTTGCCGCTCTCCTCGGAGCCCTTGGAGAAGAAGAAGTGGTCTATACGTTGGGGGCGGAGAGGCGCATTGTCAGTTGGGCTTATCTCTCTCTGTGTATGAGATTCCGGATTGGGAATGGAATGAAAGCAATGACGAGGGTTACACGAAGCCACGCTGGTGACCGCAACTGCGCACAGCACTTTTGTCTAGTGCCCAGGAGATCCATGGGTTTCGAGGTCCCCGGATGGGCGCTCCAGGCGGTATGCGAGTGATCACGTCCCAAGCCTTTGGTAAGGGAACAAGTGATGCATCAAAAAAGTGACAATATGGTAAGAGACCAGAAAAAAAAAGAAGCAAGATACTCACATGCAGGGTGGAACCGGAAAAAGTTCTTGATGACCTGGATATGGCTCGAGACCTGCTTGCGCTCGCGGTACCAGTCGTGCTTGACCTTGACCCAGCACTGCTCGTCGTCGCGGTGCGGCTTCTTGGGCGGCTTGCACTGGCAGGGCTTGACCTCCTGCATGGTGTACTGGGGCGGGGCGGGAGCGCCGGGCGGGAGCGTCTGCTGCTTCCACGCGATCCAGATGTACTCGCAGATGAGCATGTTGCGCCCGTGCTGCTTGCCGTGCATGTGGTACTTGCGCCGGCCCATGTGGACTATCAGGAGCAGGGCTATGTAGGTGTGAACGGTCTGGGTTAGCCGCTGTTTTTGCTTTTTCTTTTTTCTTTTCTTTTGTCTCTCTTTTTTTGGCTTGACATTGCTTGGCTGGGATGTGTAAGATCCCATGTGACAGTGATAAGAGAAAGTGAGATGAGTAGGGAAGAAGAGATGTTGCGGGATGAGGGGAATGTCTGAGTGGGTGAGGTATTAGGAGAGAATAATTACCGTCAAGAAAGGCATCCTCGAGGATATCCGGCCACTTCTGCTCGTCCTTGTCCTTCTGCTTGACGCGGTACTGGCAGAACTCGGGCGACAGGTAGATGGGGTTCTTGCTGTGGCGACTCTGCCCCTGGAGTCTGAGCTGGTGCCGCCGGAGCCTGAGCGCGGACGTCCCGCTGGCGGCGGCCACGGCTGCTGCCGCCGCCAGCGCCGCGGACCCGCCGCCGATGACACCGTTGCCGCTCCCCGGGTGTTGGTGGTGTTGATCTTGCTGCTGTTGTGACGCCGTGGACGACGACGGGACCACCACGCCCGTGGACCCGAGCGTCTGCGTCGGCAGGATCGGGGGTGGAGGGATCGCTGACAGCGTGTGGCTCAGGACCGGGGTGCAGGAAGCGGAGGACGCTGCTGAGAGGGAGGGCAGGGCGCGCTGGCCGTAGGGGTAGTGAGAGGGGTGGTGGTGCTGGACGTTGCCTGTCGACTCCTGGAGGGGCTCCCTGCCGCCGACGCGGGCGAGATAGTCACCCCTGGAGCTGGTGTTGCTGCCGTTGGTGTTGTTGTTGTTGCTGACATCCTCGTAAGGGGACGGCCCGACGGGGTCATGGTGGACATAGTCGGGCATGGGCTGGTGGGAGTGAGGGTGAGGGGGCGGCGAGGGTGGTCTCTGGGAGGGCAACACGGCGCGGTGGGCATCCAGAGGACCCAGCATGGTGTGGTTACGCGATGATGTGGTCCGGTCGATTCCAGAGGGGCGAGGCAGGAATTCAAGTCAAATGCTTCACGAAAGGATCTTTTTTTTTCTCTTCCTCGTTTCTCTTACACTTCGTCACCGACGTTGTTCTCGTCCGGGAATGACTGACTGGGAAAGAATGGAATGGGTTCGTTCGAGAAGGCAAAAAGAGAGAAGCGAAGAGGACCAAAAAATGAATAATGGAATGCCTCCACGGCGTGTCTGGAAGGAACGTGATGTGTTGTAACAAGGTCTGGGAGAAAAGGAAGAGAAGGAATGAACGCTTTTGACTGAGGCGAATGGGGGCCTCTGACGAGTTTGTTGAAGGAATGCCCTCAGGAGCAGGGTAATTATAACATGGACACTTTTGAGGGAAGAAGGACAGGAACACATGAATACATACACGTAGACACTCTCTCCACTTACACCGAGGGACGGACCAAGTGGCTCACTGCCCAGCCCGGGGCTCTCTTCTGGACCCGTTGTATGATTTCCCCTGTCCCGCTCAAAGGGAACATGAATCTGGACTTGTACTAATAACAACATTACCAACGGGGAAAGAGTGGTGTACCTCCCCCTCCCCCCACGGCTAACCGCATCATACAATGTTCAGGCAGCTCGCGCGTTAAGGAGACACTTCGCCCTTCTCCCCCGGCCCCACGGCGAGTAGAGGGAGGAGAGAAATAAGCCTGGCTAGTCTCGCTCGCTCGCCCAAAGGGTTTTTCCCACCTTGCCGGGTTGGTCAGTCCGGGCCAGTTGGTTGGTTGGCCCTGTGTAAGGACGCATAGCCTTAGGGCGGAGCGAGCTCCCGTACAGATCCAGATCCAGAACCAGAGATGGACCGGGGTTCAAAAGATCTCGACGACACACGCCACTGGCGGGGCCCCCAGCGGATAGGCAAGGCAGAGATTCCCCATTGAAGACTTTTGGAAAATACCGTCCCCGTCCCGGCAAGAGGAATGCAGGGGTGATTATGTGGTCTGGGCTTGTGGCACCCATAGGTTATGCAACGTATGGATCCGGCCACATGGGCGCCCAGGGCGGGGCACATCCGCCGGCAGGTATGACAATGAGATTAGCGACAGACATCGTTTTCAAAGCGAAAGAGAGCGCAGAGCAGACTAAGAGAGATAGCAGAAGGATACTCAATAGCAGGGGGCGAGGGGGGCAAAACTGAAGCCCAGATTGGGTTGTAAGGTGGGGCAAAAAAATTGGCGGCTGCTGGTTCGCGGTGAAGATCTCCTTCAACCAAGGGATGGACAAGACACCAACGAAAGTACACCCCCGGTGCCTTTTCGCCCTTGTGCCAGTATACAACAAAAAAAAAAAGATTGAGCGAAAGCTGGGAGAATCAGCTGGTGTGGTATTTTGGATCTTGACGGGGACACTGTCAGCCCTAACTAGCCCCCTGTGCTTTTCGAAGTCGCGATCATGCGTTATCCTCGTTGTCATCCCCGATGTCGAACTTCTGTCTGGCACTGCCCTTCCCTGCGGTGAGCTTCTGCAGCTCCACCTTGTTGACCTGTCCCCCGATCTTCTTCTGCATCTTGGCGATCTCCTCTTCTGCGTCGATGGCCTCGGCCTCGGCGTAATCCAGAACCAGCTTGCGCCCGAGCAGATGAGTGTCTTTCAGCGACCTGATGCAGTTCTCCGCCTCTCGCGGAGACTCGAATTCCGCAAAGGCAAATCCACGACTGTTGTTTGTTTTTGCGTTAGCAAGTGCGGCGAAATGATGGGCCAATAGGGGGAAGGGAGGTGGGCCACTAACGAAGAACTGTTAAACTTCTTGGGAATGCGGACGACTCTGAGCTTGCCGTAAGTCCCTAGCAAGCGGCGTAGATCGGCTTTGGAAGCCTCGAAGGCAAGGTTCTTGACGACGATCTTGGTCCTCTGCCCTGCGGCCTTCTTGGCCTTGTCTTCGCGTCGCTTTTCCTCGGCCGCGTCATGGCCCTTGTGTGATGCCTTGACTGCGAGGGTGTGGTTATCCAGCACAAATCCATTCATAGCCTTGACAGCGGCCTCAGCCTGCGCCTTCGAGCGGAAGTGCACAAAACCGAAACCCATGCTCAACACCTGACCCGGCTTCTTGGGGTCGGTCTTTGTCTTCACCTGTGCATGAACGAATCCATCCAAGGGTTTGAACGCATCTGCCAGCTGTGCCGTGGTAGTGTCGAAGCTCAGGTTCTTGACGTAAAGAGATGTCGTGTCCTGGCTATCCTGATCATCAGCTTGCTCCAGCAGATCCGTGCCAGATATCTTCTGCACGGCACCAGAGCGATCAGCCTGAGGCTGCTGTGTAGTTGTCTGTTGGTCTCCAAACAGATCTGCGGGCGCCTTCTCAAGAAACAGAATAGATGAGCCCAGTCTCCTGTAGGCCAGCTTCGCAAACGCTGTCCTGCACGCGACAGGCTGTGAGAACTGCACTATTGCAATCGTCTTACTTGGAGGCATCAAAACTTGCAACACGTTTCCCCCGGCAGCCTCTTCGAACAGCTTTCGCAGTTCCTCCAGACTCGTGCCATAGGGAAAGTTTTTGACTAGGATTGCCGTGTCTCCTTTCTTCTGAGACTGGAAGGCCTCGACGTTGACTCCGTGAGAAGCAAAGTAGGCCTTGGTCTCTTGGATGATTTGTGTCTCGGCTACCGCCTGTCTCACTGCGCCATCAGTGGAGGTGGGATCGAGGAGCTCTGATTTGGAGACTCCGAGGCGATCTGCGGTTGACGCAAGCACAGCATCTTGGTTCATGTACAGCGAGTTCCAGTTGAAAGTACTGGTCGATGCTTGTGCCTTCTTGCGCAAAAGATTTTGCTTCTTGAGCGGCAGTTGTGAGATGGCAAAGTCATCCAACTGTTGGTCCTTCTTCGGTTGACCTGGGAGAATGTGGAGGATACGTCCTTGGAAAGGCTTGCCATCCGCATCCTGCAATGCTGCAATGGCAGAGCCAGAATCCGAGAATGAGATGTGGGCAAACCCCTTACCTTGTCCCGAGCTAGAGACAGGAATGTGTACCTAGATCTGCGTCAGCAAGTTGAAAATGGATCACGCTGAGACAAAATGACAGATAACATCGTCGTTCAGACAAGTCGAAGCATCTACTAAAATAATCGACCCAAAATATAATCATGTGCCTTTGGCATAAGATGTCCCTATCATGGGTTCATCACTACGACGGGGGTAGTTGGAAAGGGGTTTCCAGAGACAAGGGAAAAGATTGCTTACCTCCTCAGTTTCTCCGTACTTCCGGAAATGTTTTGCAAGTTCGGCCTCGGTGGCCTTGAAGGGTAAATTCCGAACAAAGAGCCTACCTGTGCGGGTGACTTGTTCCGATGCGATTTCCTCGTCCGTCTTTTCAACGACAGGCTCGCCAAGGGCTTCCGAAGGGCCATGATCCATTTCTGCCTCTTCCGGAGGCGAAGCTTCACTCGTCACAGCGGGCGCCTGTGAAGGTGGTGCACGAGGGGGCGGCAGTGCTGCCTGGTCATCCGGGTCAACGAGGTCAAGTAATCTGTTCGTCCGTGATCTCAGCCAATCATCATCTGTTGCATCTGCTGGTCCTTTCGCGTCCGGCATATCTTGGTCAACCGCTTGTGGTGGGTCGACCACGGGCAAGGGGGCATGGACCTGCGCGGCCGGTGCTTCCTCATGAGCCTCTTCGCGGCGCTTTGGTTTCTTGGCCGGGATGGCCTCGTATTCATCGTCGCTTTCGGCATCCACAGGAACGACTGCCATCTCCACATCTTGCTGTTCAACAGGCTGCTGGCCATAGATTCCTTCGAGCTTGCTCGAGGTTGTTTGTCCCGGACGCATCATATCCAAGTACTCTTTCAACTTGGGGTCGGATTCATCCACACCCTCCCTCTTTCTTTTTTTGCCATTGGCATCAGCCTCTTTCGCTCTCGGCTCAGGCTCGGGGGTAGGCAGCTTGTTCTGGGCACGGGGAGCGGCCTTTTTAGCAGTGGGCAGGGAGGGGTCTGCAATGGGCCTCGCGATCTCGACGGAGATCTTGGATAAGCGGATGTACGACCGGTTGAAGAACTTCACAGCCTTGGCTGCGTCTTCTGGAGTCTTGTAGCCAACATAACCGATCCTCCTCTTTGGGATCAGCTTGATGTCTGTGACTTCCCGGCCGCCGGTAGCAAAATGTTTTCGGAAATCGGCCTCTGTGATCGTGGGCGGCAGGTTCTTGACGAACAGCCGCGACGACTCTACGCCTGCAGTGGACATTCTGATCAGCGTGACAGGTCAGACGCTGTGTAGGCGTGGTCGCTCGACACTTTGTAACAACTATCGTGTCGTTGAGGACGGTGTTGTAGGAAAAACAGAGGGAAAAGAAGACGGATTGAAGTTGAAGATCGAGAGATGCGCGGTCAGTTGCAAATAAAACAGGCAAAACTTTTTGGCGGGTCAAAAATTGGAGACGGGACGTCTTCCCCACACTCCGTTTCTCCCAGTCGGACGGACGGGGGGTCCGTGCCCCACCTTTGATCGCTGGCAGGGTCGCCGTTCAGGGGAGCAGGTGCGGCCCAAGGCGCTCCCCCAAAGGCTACTGAGGCTCTTTGTGTGAATAGAGTTCCCTGGGCATCAAACAACACCACGCTCCCAACCGCCCTGGCTGCCCGCTCGACGACTCCTTCCTCCGCCGACACCATCCCACGACCTTTACAGATCTCCCAAGGTACGAGAATGGCAGCAGCATTGTTTACAAACGGTCGGACTTTGGATTCGTTGGCCCGCGCAGGAGCGCATGTCGCGCTACCCGCGGACGCCAGCTGGCTGCCAGACCTCAGCCCAAGGGCCGTGGCTACCGTCACGCCCTGGCCTTGATGGCTTCCTCTGATCTGCGTCATCACGGCTAACGTTTGATGCTCATCGCAGAACCCGAAGCTTCACAGCAACAGCCATGGCAGTCGAAGGAGGCGCTACGTCCCCGGGCCCCCGGGAGAAGCTGGACGCCCAGATCAAGAGCGCCGACATGGTAAGGAAGGACACGTATGCCGCGGTATAACTACGGGCACGGGCTTACCTGGGGTGCAACAGACGGAAGACATGCAGCAGGAGGCCATCGACATTGGTAAGGACGGCCCTTGGTGGGGAGAAGGCACACGCCGGGTCGTACAGATGCTGACGATAAGAGCAGCTCAAGAGGCAATGGCGAAATTCACGATTGAGAAGGTACACAACTGCCCTCGCACGCTAGTCTGAGTCTACGGAACCCCTTGCTCTACCGCGAAGCTGTCATATGGACACGCTCCTCCCGAGACGGCCTACTGTGGTCGCTAACACAACGCATGGCAGGACATTGCCCAGCACATCAAGAGAACATTTGACGAGCGAAAGGGCCCCACATGGCATTGCATCGTCGGCCGGAACTTTGGAAGTTTCGTGACCCATGGTACGGATATTCCTTCGTCTACAGGACCAGGGTGACGGGCATGGACTGACAACCCCGGCAGAAACCAAGCACTTCATCTACTTCTATCTCGGACATTGCGCCATTCTCCTCTTCAAGACACAATAGGCGACGATGACCAACATTAACACCATTATTTAACCCCAAGGCACAGCACAAGGCAACAGTAGCGTTGATATTTCTAGTGCAAGCAGGCAGGGGCGCGGGGGCGCTGTGGGTTCCAAGTATGCGATCGGGGCCGGGGGACAAGGGAGTACGGGCCCTGTGTTATGACCCCAGAAGTGGGAAATCATCCAATGCGGGTACGGGCCGTTTTTGTACGTTCATGTGAGCAAGAGAAAGAAAAACACAAACGTCTTTGCTACTTGCGGTCTAGGTTGGGAGCGACCACTATTTTTGCTTTGGAATAACATCATCTTTAATCTCTTCTTCGACAGACCAAAAACGTCCCCAGACAAAACCTGAAACAGGTCCCTGATCTCCATTGGTGATCTCCCATGTTCGCTACGGCAGAGTGAGGTGTCAAGTCGAGCGAGTCGAGCGATCATGACGGCAGTGAGAGACACTCGCAGCCCGATAAACGTACGACCGCTGTTTCTAGCTCCCGATCCAGAACCTGAGAGGCCGGGACGCGCAGGAATGCCAGAGTCTTGACCCATCACGTCACGGCCGTCAACATTCCAGCAACGCAGGGGCAAAACGGGGGAGGGAGTGGTCTTGTGCGCCGAGTTTAATTTCCACCCCGGAGGGTCCTCCGGGAGGGGGAAGGGGAGGAAGATAATCAACAGTTTGCCACTCGTCAGAGCATGTATGCCTGCTTTGCTGTGATGGCTCCCCCGAACGCCTGCCCCGGTCTACCTCCCAAGTACAGACGTACGAGTTCACGTCCCTCCCCACGGCTGCCAGTTTCCAGAACGGGGACAGCTTGGGAGAAACTCGACAGGCCGCGGTACAAGAGCTGACCCGGAGAAGCTGTGAGGCTGTGAGCGGGTTCCCATGATCATCATTTCGAACATGGGATTATGGAAATTCAGGTCTGGCTAGAAGCTGGCATGGACGAACGAGGGGGGGTGGGGGGTCCGCAAGAGATCAAGCAGCGCATACGTTTTTGTCTAGGCGCCTCTCTCTCGTCATCCCACCCGAGACCCACAGAATGCCATCGAGCAGAAATCAAGAACGGCGAGCATATGTGAGTGAAATCCGTGAGTCAAGACGAGAGCGCTCAACAGCTAGTTCGGTGTATAAAAGTCGTCAAAATCCCCATATATGTATGCACAACCGACTCATTGGGAGCCTAAACTTCGGGACAGAGGGGGTCCGTGTTGTAATGTGATTGTACACAGATCGAGTGTATCGAGTAGACTATCCCGTGCGTTGCCCCAAGAAACTCAACAAGGAAAAATGAATTTCCCCCTGGGAAGTCTCAAGTTGCTAAAGTGGGCTACATTCTCGCTGAAGCTTGTGGTCAGAGGTCTCACAGCACTAAGTTTTGTACTTCGGACTTTCTTGGTAGTAAGGGAACACGGGATAAGACCAAGGGAGAACGGTGACAGTAGGAGCAGGCCACGTCCTCGCGGGTGACCGCGTACGTGAGGGCCTGCACAGGAATTCTTTAGTTTGCTCTTCATCACGATGCATCTTCATCTCAAAAGTCAAGCGTATTCATGGAGAATTTCTTTCAATTCTTGGTATCATGATATTCCTATTCATAGGAAGATTTTCCAAAAAGGGGACAAGAAAAGCATGAAAATGCTATGTCCCAGTTGACCGTGAAACACCTCCCTTGGACCGGGTTCCCCTCCCTTTCCAATAATGCAGACCAGCCGTTATGTAAATGCTCGTGATAAGTGATGAGGGGACTATGTGTGAAGTTCCAAGTGCTGTGCACTTTCGCAGGAAGAGATAGGAAAGAACCAAGAAAATCGCGTCCTGAAAAACCGCTTCTTTTTTTTTCAAAAAGGTGTTGCTGCTGTTCCAATGCATACCGTGAGTGTTACGTCCTCATGTGATTCCCATGCATGCCAATTAAATGAAGATTGTCTGTCGTATTCCTGAATGTTCATCGTCCCGTCGTTCAGACGTCCTGCGGCACCTGGGAGTAGATGGAGCTCTTCAGGTGCTCCAGGCGCTCGTGCATCGCCATCAGCCTCTCGTACTTCTTCTCGTTGAAGCTCTTGGCCCCGGACAGCTCGCGGTGCAGCTGTTGGTACACCACGTAATGCATCTTGAACGTGCGCGCCTTGTCTAGGATCTCAGTCGATACCCGCTGGCGCTTCTTGTCTGCCACGGCCACATCGATGGTGTCATTTTCGGCTTGTGCCTTGCGTTTCTTGACGTTGATGTTTCCATTCGCCACTGTGACGCTCCGGTCTGCAGACCGGTCGCGTTGACGACCATGGCGGCTCTCGTCGGTAGAGGTGTGTTGGTCGAAGTCTGAGGCATTGGTCGGTGGCGAAGAAGCAAGCGGTGATGACTTGATCGGGCTGGTGTTTTTGTATTTGCTGGGGATACTGTTTCCAGCATTGCCGTTGCTGCGGGATGAACTCTGCGAGCTCGAATCCGAGGGAGGTCGCTTGTTTGCCAGCTTAGACGGAGGCGCAGCGGATGCCTTGATCTCCCTGTTCACACGCTTGCTCAGTGGTGTGCCTGAGCTGGAGCTGCTGTCGTCGTCGGGCTCCTCTCGAGATCGCTTCTGGGCGACCGGCCGGGCAACAACCTGGGGCTTGATGATCTCTCTAGCCGCAGCAGGCTTGGGCTTGGGCTTGGGGGCTGCGGCCTCCCTTTGCCTTGCCTTCTCCGCCTGCCTGGCCTTCTCTTTCTCACGTTCCCTCTCGCGTTCTTTTTCTCGTTCGGCCCTCTCGCGCTCCCTCTCGCGTTCCCTCTCGCGCTCCTTCTCTCGCTCAGCTCGTTCACGCTCCTTCTCTCTCTCGAGCCTTTCTCGTTCTCGCTCTCTTTCCTTTGCCTTCTCCCGCTCCAAATCCGCGGCCTTCGACTTGGCCACGGTTTTGGCCATGGGTGCGTCTTCCGAGGAAGAATCGGAGTCCGAAATGATTTCCTTGGAGAGGATCCGGCCGCCCTTAGCCTTTGCTGTCTTGGCGCCAGCCTTAGTAGGCGAGACCTTTGGGGTAGGTGCCTTCTTTTGTGATAGCAATTTGCTTTCGGTCTTCTTGGCCGGTTGCCTCGTCTGCGAGGAAGATCGTGGTAATGGGGAGCCCGCCTTCTTTGTCTTTCTGTCGACACCCGACAGATTGCCATCTCCATTCCTGCTGCCACTCGAGTCTTCGGCATCGTGGACCTTGATTTGCGGTGTCTTGGCCTGGGCAGTAGCCGCGCTCTTGGCAATTGTCGCCTGCAGCTTGCTGAGGCACTTCCCCTTTCCGCGCTCCTCCTTCGGCAACAACTTCTGCCATACCGGCTCCGTAGTACCCACGCGCATACGATCATACATCCTGATGGCGTTGTCGATGGCCTTTTGTCGCTCGTCATCTGAGTCGTATCCATATCTGAATACGTCAAGTTCCTTCCAGTACATCTTTTTCAAGGAGTATTTTTGACGGCTGCTGTCGAAGTCGGCGGCCTTGTCTAGGGCAGGCTTGAAGTCCTGGTCGTCATTGGGCCATCTGGACTGAAGTTCGTCGAAGGTCATCTCCCTGACGGCCAGCTCGTGCACGATGGGTGATCGGAGCTCCTTTGCCCTCTCCTTGGCCAGCTCATCGGCTGATAGCGTGGCTCCCAAGGACGGAGAACCCGTCCCGCTGAGGGCAGGGCTGGCGGCACCAGACCTGCTGATTGTGGTTGTAAAGGTGCTCCCCTTGGCCGATGGAAGCAGCTTGGCCTTGCTGGTCTTTGCGCCTCGCTTGACGCCCGATATGGGAGTATTGACGATCTTGGTACTACAGTTGTGCAAGTTAGCTCAGACCCTTCCCACAGTCTGCTCAGCACTACACACCCATTCTCCAGCTTGTCATTCTTGGCCTGTGCCATAGACTTCTTGAGTTGTGCAATGTCGTCGGGGAGATCGGTCCGTGGGCTACGAGCCGCAGCCGGGGGGTTCGCCGGGGCTGCTTTCTCCTTGACGACCACGCGGCCTGCGGCGAGCTTCGGGTACTTTCTGAGCTCAGGCCTCATGAACAGAGACATTGAAGGATGTGGCAGCCTCTCTGCTTCTTGTGTCGAGTCTGAGAGATCGGTCATGTAGAGGTCGAGGTGGGGTATCTCGGCAGCCCTGGGGATCTTGTGGACTGCTTCCCTGCCGCAGAGAAGGGACTGCATGCGAAGATAAGAGTCAGCGGTCTGGTTTTCCGAAGTTGAACTCTTGTACACCAAAGCTGAACAAATATTATGGCGTCGCCCAATTGAATACACATTGTTTCCGCTGAGAGCGGCTTTGCCAGGCTATTGTTCTCGCTGTCGAACAATGGGTATGTCCCCAGTCCCCAATCGCGGCCTCAACATCACGATATACACTCTGGGTAACTTACGGGAACATTTCCCAGGGACAATTTGACGTCGCCTCCATTCTGCACCCGCTGGATCAAGTCCTCAATGACATTGTCGTTGAGGGTGAGGGCAAAGGCCTGCAGAGGGAGGGTGTCTGCAGACTTGGCCGAGCTCTCCAGGTGGAGGCCGGTCTCGGGTATGCTCAGAACCATGGCTGCGGTGGATGATGTATGTTCCACCTCGAGGCCGGGACTCTGCACCACAATTACCAGCAGCCGAAGCTGTCAGGAACCGGGCTGAGAGGGTTCTTGGGGGAGCGGTCGTGCCTGTTTGTTTTCCTTCTCCGTATTTGCCGAGCAGTATGTTCGTGTCTGGGGTTCGAAGAGGGGAAGGGGGGTGTTCGTGGGTGGGCGGGCAAAGCTGGGCGGATGGTCGGCCTTGCAGAGCGGGTGGGTTGAGTCTTGGGTGACGGGCAGCGATCGTAGGTACCGGTCGAGTCTGGATCGTTGCAGGGCGCTCGTCACATGGCGTGTCGTGAGGTGTCGCCGGGAGAGAACAGCAGGAGGAAGTTGAGGGGGTTGAGGAAGTGAGTGAACGAGCGAGTGAGTAAGTAAGTTGAGGGGAGAAGAGGTCGGCAGGTGAAAGAGAGGGTGAGGAGGGATTCCTTAGAGAGGCGGTCGTGGTACGAGGTACATGGGGATCGAAGGAGAGGCGGAAGAAAGAAGGTAGGGTAGGGTAGCAGGGTTCCCGGCCCAGTACCTAGTCCAGGTAGGCAATGGGAGAGTTCAGCGAAGCCCACCTGGGCAGCGCGGCGGCCCAGAAGGGCAGTGTGGGTGGGCGAGGGTGGGCGAGCCGGAGTGGACCGCCCAAAGGTTGCTTCGAGGTCACCGTCCTGGCGCTGGCTGAGTGCTGGGTGGAAGGGCAAGCCCTAGAGCCCCCTGTCCCCAGTGCCCTGCGACGGGCCCGTGGGCTCCAGGACTGGTCGGTTTGCCCTGGGTGCCTGGGCGAGGTGGTACTTGCAGAGTACCTGACATGACCGGCAGAAGGCAGGGATCTGGGGTCGACGGATGGGCACGATGGTTTAGCTGCATCCATGGGCGGATGTCATCAGGTCTGTCTGGTCGCTCGCTTGGTTCACCTGGCCTCGCTTGCTTGCTTGCTTGCCTGCTTGCTTGCTCTCTCTCTCTGTCTCTCACACACACTCCCTCTCTCTGTGCTTGACTGAGGTCGACGGTAAAGAAAGGAAGAGCCCATTGACTGCTGTGCTGGCCGGCAGCATCAATTTCTTGCAAGATGTGCTCCATCGGCCAGCCAGGCCCAGCCAGAGACCGACCGACCGCACGTGCGGGCTTCGCTTGACTGGCTGTCTGGGCGTCTGAAGGGGGATCTAAAACGGCGCGCCTTGTTACTTCGGTCGAGATCAATCCCACCGTCAAGGTCCTTGTCCACGGCTGTTCATGGGTGCTGGGGTACGCGGGTACAAGGGTACTTGGCCGCCTTCGCACAGTGCTTACCGTGCGGCACAGACAGTACATGAACTGTCAAAGGCAGGTGCAGGTGCAGATGCAGGTGCGTCTGGAGAAGGAACAATGCCATAGCGAGACCACCACAGTCATTCACTCAGTCACTCAGTCATCGACGCATTCCACCGTCTTCCGAGCTTCTTCTAAACCCCCTCTTCTCTGCTTCTATTCCATGTCTTCCGTTGCTTCTCGTCTCGCAATCTCCAACGGACCAGGCCCAAGAACAAAACGACGACAAAAAAAGAAGCACGTTTCAAAGGGCATTGGCCAGGGTGAGGAGTCTACACAGTGGCCTGGGCTTGGTGTGTTTTATTTGCCCTGCCCTGCCCTGCCATGCCCTGCCAGCCGTCGACCGCGAAATGTCAATGTCCATGTCGAATCCCAGCAGGGTTGCCCAGGAGCTGCCGAGCCACTTTATTCCCTTGTCCTACTTGTTCATTGCTGTTGTGTACAGTATGTATCCTCCCCACCCCCCGTCGGCCGGTGTCAGCGGATGTGCCAACCGAAGTGGCTTTCCCCATTCAAAACTTCTTGCTGTGCCTGTCGTGCCTGTCCTGCCCTTGTCCTGCCACCCCACACCTCATTCTCGCCCGACACCGCCATGGGCCCATCCCGAATCACCAAGAAACTCTCCGCCGTGCAGGGGAAAAAGGAGGTGAGTGAGTGATTCTAGATGGGGAGAACGATGTAGATGAAGACAGCGAGGGAACACGAGAAAAAAGAGAGGGGAGACAGAGGCCAGGAAAAGGGGGTTGTTTAATCCGTTCAAACACAGCACAGAAGTCTATGGTCTCTCTGTCTGTCCGTCTACCGTGCGCGGACGGGAAAGGACCCTTCCCATACCCACCCCTTTTGGGAGTTGATTCAGATCCATCTCTCGCATGTCTTGCCCAGAGAGCTGCTGCCCCTCCATCGGGTATGGCGACACTTTCTCGTCTCTCACTCAGCACCACGCCGGGGTCATCGGCTGCTCAAGGGTCCTGGAACCGTCGGACGCCCTCAATTAGTCAGTAGTCAGACACAGCTTGCACACGTCTAGATGCACCACTCGGTAGTATCTACACAGTGCTGGTGCTCTCGCAGCTACATTAGCGCCCTCCTCCACCAGCAGCGGGAAGGCCCAAGATTGCCCATCCCAGCATGTCTATCCGCCACCCAAGAAATGTCACACCCAGCACAGCGGGAACGGGCACAAAGGGATCATCCCTCTCATGACACGCATTCTCCTCACGAGCACAACAAGCATGGAGGTCTACACACAGTCGCGTACAGCCAGAGCTCTGAAGTTCGTCTGTTCGCCCGCAGCTTGATTTCATGCATGCGGCCCACTGACTGGGTGTCCCGAGTCTATCTCTCCCGCCCCAAAGGCCAAGACATTCTAACAGTACTGTATGTCTGCTGCAACTACCTACTTTCGATAACGACTCGGGCCCTACCGCGGCCGAGCACCCCGTTTTGACTTCGGGTCTTGACATCACCCTGCCGCCGAGTGCCTCCACCACCGCGCAAACAGCGCAACCGCACTCCGAGGTCCGGAAAGAAAAGGCTCAGGTCAGGTCAGGTCATGCCACGCCTACACCCATTTCTCTTGCCCATGCTGCCACAACTAGCTTTGTGTGCGCGCACTGGCGTAACGAAATGACGCTGGTGGTGATGATGGGATGCGTGGTACCACCACTCGACCATGTCAGCAGCCGGGGAAGTGGGATAGCCACAATCACATTGGGCGGGCGTGAACCCGGCTGCCCACGCCTCTGTGCACGCGGGTGTGTGAAAGCCCAGCCAGCAGCTAAGTCGTTGTTGCAGCCCTGGTCCCCTCGCCGGGTAAGCAACTTGATGTCAGCAGGGGAGGGGAGGGGTCCCGATGGGCAATCCTCCCTCGTGCGGCGAACAACGACAACGGCGGGCACTTGGTATTTGATACGCCGGCGACCGAAAGAGGCAATTTACCTCTGTTGGCCTTTGTACGCGATTGCGTTTAGTACCTGATGTTGGAGGGTTCTACGCCTACTCACTGTCTATCTTGACTCCCTCTACTATGGTACATCGCTGCATCTCCGTGAAGACATCTTCTCCAGCCCCCATAGCATGTCGACCGACTCCACTCTCGCAGGATGGAGGAGGAAGAGGTCGGCCTGACAACGCCCAGTCCACTCGGGCAGCGAAGCCGCGAGTAGGCGCCAAAAGTGCCCGCCCCCTCCGAACAGGCAAAAGTACAACGAAGCCGATTTCCGGGGCGCACCTCGCGTTCTTTCAACCAAACGGCAACGAACGGAGCCTCAGCCTCCAGATTGGGGTCCGTCGACTTTGGGCCAAGGAGGAGTACTGAGGCAGGTACGCTTTTTTCCCCTCCTTACCCCCACCCCGCCTCTTCCGGAGAGGGAGGGGAGGAGTCATTTTCCTTCCCTCTAACTTCTTGGTCTTCTCTCTGTTCCTCGGTGAAGTGGTTGACCCATCGGCTCCCCAGCCGATGAAACGCCCTCCGAGGCTGAGGGCGGGCTTCCGGCCACCATCTGGCACGGGCTGATTGCGGCCTAGCCCACATGCTTTGGACTTCGAGAGCCCTGAGGGCCTGGACAATCTATGGAATGAGCGGTGGCTTCTTTCCCCCCACTCCTCTCAGAAGTCTATCCCTATTCACTGGGGCGTTTCTGAGTATCCCCTTTCGCACACTGGTACGAGTTTGTGCTGTGAGATCTTGTGTCCTTGATGCACACATACACTGTGCAGGGAGCGTGTGAGGGTAGATTGAAAACAAGCCACTCAAGAGCACCGAGGCCCGCTCGGATCTCCAAACACCACATAGGCAGTGCTCTGCTGATCTCGATACCTTTTTCTCTATTACCACTTCCTATCACGAAGTGGTACGACAATAATATGCAGCTTGTGGAGCCATCTTCATTTGCGAGGGTATTATTGTGCACGGCGACAGAAAAGGAAGAGCCGGAATGGTGGGTGGAGGTGGAGGGGCAGAATAGAAACAAGCCGCCGGGCGTCCCTGCCCTTGACCCCTTGCACGCACTATGGAGATCGGAGCGGGTTGGCATCTCTGATGCCCGTTACCCTTCTGGATTGATCTGCAACCATAGGGAAAACCCAAAAAAGTCCACGACGAGAACCTTCGTGCTCGGCGAATGTCATTCAAGTCTCTGATGTGCCCATCAATGCCTGGGTTCAAGGCTCTCTTTCCTCTCTCGCACAACGCTCACAGACACACTCTGCCACCGAAAAGTGACCCTACCGATTGGGCGACTCAGCATGACACGAGCCGGGTTCCAGGATCGGCGCTGCCGCTAAGATCCGCGAACCCGATACTCCGGCCAGAAAGCCAAAAAATCTAGCGCGTGGACAATCCAGCTTCAGGTGCTGTCACAGTATCATACACAATGATGCAGCCCGGTCACTTTCCTCCTTTCTCCTTGCCGTTGTTTCCTCGTGCTACTGGCCCGGAGATTTTCTTTGGCGAGCAGGGAGACGTGGCAAAGCAATTTAGATACCTGGGAAGCGCAGTGACAAAAGCGCATTTGAGTGGAATGAATACCCGGGGTGGGGAGCGAACCCGGCTGGGCTAATAACTGGGCCTACATCTGCGAATCGGCGCCAATGCCAACGCTTCCCGCTGGCCTCGCTCGCTCGCTTGCCTTGCCCTGCCCTGCCTTGCCTTGCCTGCCACAATATGCCTGCTCCATTGCCCAGCTGCTTGCTCTGCTGCGCGCCTCGCTTCCTCTTCCCCCGTCACAGTACACACCAGCCAGCCAGCCAGCCAGCCAGCCAGGCTTAAGTGGCCTGGTGTGGAACCGAACCTTGCCCACCTGGCATATGGAGCTTGTATGTCAGGTACTACGACGTTGCCACATACAACGCTGCAAATGGGGGGAGGTCTTTCTCCGCCCTACCCTTCTGCACCTTGCGGGGCAGCCCGTGAGAACCCGGACGGACGGGTGGTGGGCGGGGGGGCACGGATGGGATGATGGGCGGGCGGCAGGCTGGCGCGAGGCGAGCGAGAATTGGCGAACGACGAACCATTGCTTGGTTAGTTGGTCGACCAGTCGTCTTTGGGGCAGGCTAGGCAAAGAAAGAAAGAAGGAAATACATTGCCACGCTCGCCCTAATCAACTAGGACCCCCAACCCACGCCTTCTATCTGCCGCCCGGCCCTGGTTCGATTAATAGGCGAGTGGTGTATAAAAACAAGCGAGGAGCGTAACGAGCCTCTCGTCTAACGGATAACCGAGCGAGCAGTCAGTTGTCCGTGATTAGACTCGGCAACCCAGGCGGTCAGTCTTGTCACTCAGCCTGTNNCCATACTACGTACCCCTTTCGCATACATAGACGGCCCCCCCCCCCTCTCTCTGCTGCTCGCGGAGAATTTCTCCCACTCCTCGAGAGAGAGGTAGAGGGAATCCATCCTCCTGCGCCCATCAGCTTACCCACACACGTCTCCCCGGCGTAACGTGCCGGGGTGGTTTAGGCCCGATTTGGGCGGATGGAGGCGGCGGCAGGCGGAGGGGCTGGGTGTTGCGCGTGTGCGCGTGCGTTTTCTTTGTGCCCTGTGCCGGGTGCCTGTCTGTGCCTGTGCCCGTGGTTTATGTCTTTTGTGTGCGCCGAGGCTGTGTGTGTGACATGATTGTGACGGGGCAATGGGCATAGGATGGGAAAGGCACCGAGACAGATCAGATCATGCCTCTCGCCTGTCTTCTTCTTGCCTGCCTCTGTGGGATTGAGACATATGTTCGGCTGGATGCATCCATTGTGGGCGAGCGATTACAGTACCGTACTGTGTGTGTAAAACTAATTGACTATGGTGGTGTGTGTCTACTGTTTTTCCCCGGGCGGTGGGTTCTGACATGACATGAACCATGACTGTTCGGCATGGCAGTGACAGGCTGACTGCTGTGGGTCCTCATGCTTGTCCTGCTCACCGAAGGAGCTGTGTGTGTGTGTGTCGTATGTGTGCCTACAGTACCGGAGAAGAAGGTCATGTAGGCCACGAGCAAGCCATGGTATGTAATCCTCAGCCCTACAACATACACGAGGAACCGTGGCCCCCGTCGGCGGCGATCGCTCAGCGCCAGAGTGCTGACGGCGCACATCTCAGCACAGGCAGGGGGGCCGGCTTAAACCCAGCACTCTGGGTGCGCGGCTGTCCCGAGGGGGCGGTGCCGTGCTTATTGATGATGCTCATGCTGCGTGATGAAGTCGGTGATTTGCAATGTGCTTCTTGATATTGCGGTGTCAGTTTGACAAGATGGGAGTCTGGTGCTTCTTGGGCTGCCTCTGGACAATTATCATTTGCCGGGGCAGGCGGTTGGCCGTGCCGATGAGATGGCAGTAGATAGGCCATAGGATACCACCGCACACATGTCACCATGTCTGTCTGACTTGTGCTGCGCTGAACGGAATGGTTCGATTTCCGCTCCAGGCCTTGGGTCGCAGACCATAGGTTTTCTAGACGGACGGACCTGCGTCGTCGTCCCTAGTGTACAACGTCCTTGGTCAATTTCGCAGTACATGTGCGCGTGCGAGTGACCACCACCACCAACACCACACTAACTGGATGCCCAATGTGTGAGGCGAGGGATTACTGAGCTGGCTGGCTGGCTGGCTGGCTGGCTGGCTGGCTGGCTGGCTGGCTGGAGTGACTTGTCGGTACATGTTCCTAGCTCGGTGCGACACAACGCCTGTCCGGTCTGCCCCTCTACCCCCCACCATCACAGCCCTCCATCAGCTAGAGCCTGCGGCATCGCACCGCTCCCGCCGAGAGAGCCCGTCAACGCCTGGTCCGTCCAATCCCGGAGTGGACTAGCCTGGCAGCCAACCAGCCCCAGCTCTGCTATAGTCTGCAACCTCACGCTATACTCTACCTGACAAAAGTACATCCATTCCAGTCGGCCGAGACGGCCCTCTGGTCTCGACCCGGGCATCTGTCCCAGCCGCGTCCAGGCCCCTCCGCTAGATGACCTTTCCAGGGCCAGATCAAAGAGGTCTTTCTCTCTCTCCAAATGACCTGTTAGCGAGAGCATGTAGGTTTCAACTCACTATCCCCCTCCCTCTCCTCGGAAGAAGAAGAAATTGGGTTTAGATCGGAGACACGCCTTCCCATCGAGACGGCGTGCCGACACATGCATGCATGTCTTACCTCGTCCGGATATGTCTGTCTCTCCATCCCACCCATCTTATCCTAGTGTAGACCGTCCTCCCTCCCTTCGCCCTATCCTCAATCGGGAACAATAAGTCGACAGAGGCCCCGGAGTGATACACAGCGAGTAGACAGACAATAAGACAAGAAGTCGGCGTAGATATCTAATGGGCAGGTGAGCGACTGCCGAGGGAAACACCTCCCGCAGCGAAGCCCATCTCGATCACTTTCGAACAGTGCGACGGCACCTGTCTACCTATTATGTAACCCATCTCAGATTCCCTCAACCCCAAGTGCCTTGCCTGCCCGCCGGCCTGCCAACGTGCCAACCCGCGCAACATGTGGGCTAGAGTGAGTGCTACTGTGGATGTACATGCGCCGTCGGGGTGGCCAAGGTGATCGACGCGCGGGACACAACGCAACATCAAATCCTCCCTCGCACCGGATACTGAATGGCCATGCGAGGTGACACGCAGCCAGCTCCTGACTGGCACGAGACGACGCTACTACTACTACTTGTTGGACGTTCCGTGGGCAGGATTGCCCACATCGGGCAAGGGCCTGGCTGTCGGGCTGTCTACTGTCTGTGTCTGGCTGTTGGCCGGCGCCCCCAAATTACCTACTCACCACCACCACGTTCGATACATTTGAAGTTCTGGACAGTTTCCGCCACCACAAATGTGTTTCGTTGATTGGTGCCATGGGCCAGATGGATTGGAAGGGAAGCCAGTCTCATCACTAGCCCGAGGCCCGACGGCCTTGTGAATGTCACCTTTCTCCCCGTCTGTGTGTGTGTGATGAGCTTGCCACGAATGACAGCGGGTTGGCCCTGCTGGGGGTTCTGCTGGTGTGTTCGTTCATTGGGCCTGATCTTGTCTGAACGGTCCGTCCAATCTGTGCGAAGGAACAGTGTGCCCATGTTTTCTTGGGGGTCCGCGCACCGGCACGTGGAAGAGACGACTGAAGGAACCCGAGGGATGGATCTGACTACATACTCGTGATAGGCTCGGTGGTGGTGGTGGTCACCGGGCATTAAGACCACCGCCGCCGACATCAGCCCGCGTACCTGAATATGGCGGGCGCAGGTCCATCCATTGGCCGGTTCCCCTGGCACGCCAACGTCTGGGAAAGAGTGTTTTCGAGTTTCTTTCTCAGGTACGAAACCATCAGCCTGTATTCCCCCACAATCTGGAAATCACGGAAGCTTCTCAGCTTCGTCAATGCTCTCTGCTCACGCAGCAGTAGCACAAGTGGGAGTACTACTATGTACTGTAGCAAGCCAACCTTTTCGGTGAGCCTCCAGCCCCACCCGCCGCCGCAAGGGCCCCGGATGAGGCAGAGGGCATCGCTTTTGGGGGCTCGATTCGAAACCCCATAGCGGCCGCTGGATAATGATTGACCCACTCTTCTCCGCGCTCTTCAAACAAACAAAAACTCCCAGCGCCGGGCACCCTTGTGGCCCCGGGCCTGTCATGCCTGCCACGCCTGCCTGTCCTATATCACGGGGCTCTTAAAAGCCACAAGAATAAACCGGGGCGGATGATCTACTGCGTGGCTGCTGCATGGCCAGTTAATAGTCTGTTCTGGGGAGCGCGGTTGGCCGCCTTCCCTCGGGGCTGTGGGCTCTGCAGCGAGGCTGACATTGGCCTCATTTTGCCCGACAGATAATAAGGTCCTGTTGGTCGAGATATGTACTCCTCGCGAACCCAAGAATGAGGGCCAATCCGTAATCTCATGCTGGGTTCCCAGCATTGTTTTGTGCAAGAGTGGGAAAGGGAGATCATCCAAGCACCGCCGTTTCAACTGCGGATCATCCAGATTGCCAACGCGGCCGGATCTGCCCTCCGCCGTGGTTTGTGTCAACCTGCCAGCCCGCGGAGACGCGCACAGCGTTGCGCAGCACTGTGTCGCTGTCATGTGCCAGCCACGGGGCACGCTCGTATTGCACTTTTGGAGCAGGAGAGAGACAGACAAAATGGCCCACGTCAGGTGAGGCTCAGCGGGCGGGATAAGCAAACATGTTGGCCAGGCGGCCAGCATCTCGGTGTGAACACCCAGACATCCTTTGCAGCAAGTCAACTGTGCATTGGCCTACGGCACTTGAGCCAGCGTGAGAGCACTGCATGGCCGATGGATACGGTCCTCAGCGGCGGCCGGTGGGCAGGCCAATCTATGGTCTCGCGCCTCCATTTTCTCATACAATGGTAATTCCAACCACTGAGGCGATCTTCCACGGACGGGCCTCACGACAGGCTGAGGTTGGAAGGCGCTCTCTTCGTTTCGCGTTTCAAGTCGCTGCCCCCGTCACGTCTGTTTCACATTACCGCGGATCGGGTCTCTGTCTCTCTCTTCCCCCTGCCCCATTCTACCTTATCTCGCCGGTCGAATCCCGGCCGGTCGGAGTACAAGGGAAAAGAAGAGCAGGAGACCCGAGGAGCATCGCCTGTGCTGTTGTTCATACTGTCACTCTGCCTTCTCCCGGCCCGGGGAATGAATGGTTGCGGACCCACCGCCCTGGTGCGACCGGACAGGGGTGACCGCCGTCGTAGAAACTGTGCGAGAGGGGAGCGAGCGAGCACAGCGGCTGGGCCCTTCCTCTGTCCTACTCTAGGAGCGACAGGGGCAGAGCTTCGGCCGGCGGTGGATCTTCGCGGAGCCTTTGGAAATAAAGTTAATCATGCTGTGGCTGGGTTCGGCTTGTATGAGAGTTCTCTGGGGGACCTGAGGCTTGGGCCCAGGGGCTGAGCTGCCTAGCACTCTCCCATCGGGGATCGATCTCATCTGTGCAAAACAGCTGCTGCCAGACCAGAGTGAGGGGTGGCGAGCGAGGGCTAGGTAAGTTTGTCCTGGCTTGAGTCGTCCGAAGTGGGAAAGGGAGAAAAGAGAGGGTGGGGGGAGGGTTAGTGGACGGTCGGTCGGACGAGGCCAGAACCTCTCACACACAGACGTTGGAGATGGGGCGTGGGCCCTTTGACTGGTACTTGGGCTCGCTGACTTCGGAATAATTGTTGGAAGACCAGATGTTGGCGAGATCACGATGCCTGTGTATTGCGAGCGTGCGTGTGTGCTCCATGTAGTTTGAGATGCGCCTAAACTGCTTCCTGCATTGCTGCTTCGGCAGGTTGGCTCAATGAGGCACGTCATCGGCAGCACAGCCGACAAGAGAAGGTCACATCCACGACGTCGAGCTCAATACACACCCACTCGTGAACACACAGACACAGACACAGACACACACATGCGTACACACATGCGTATGCCTCATATCAATCAATGAAAGACGAGGCCTGAACGAGAAGGCGGATAGGCATGTCGTACGCAGCAGCGTACATACAGCAGCACCTCTCATCAAGGTTGCCTCAGCAAGCATTGCCCAGGTCCGCAGTGGTGGCAGATGGTTGATGGGTGACTGATTGATGGAGGGTGGGCCCCAGACTCTCAGGCACCGCTTCACCTGAGACAGGTACGGACGGCTACCTCGGTACGTATCCTTGTACTCATGTATCTAATTATGGTGTACCCATGTACCTGATCAGCCTTCCAATCGAAGGTTCGCTGCCGCCGCCCTTCGCGTCGCTTGGCACCGAGACAAGGCCAGGCCTGGACGTTTGGACATTGGGGACTCTGGGCCATTGGGCACGGCGGACTCGGCTGTCGAGGCGTTTCCCCGTCCCGCCGTCAAGCAAGCTGAAGAGGCATGGAGAGATGAAGCTCAGGACGACGGGAACCCTGCAAGGAACCTGGGAGAGACGATGGGGAGGCCGGCATCATCTTTGCAGTTTCCATTTCTTTTGCCTCTGCCAGATGATGGACGATGACGATAGCCGTCCTCTCACTGGTTGCTTCTCGCAAAGAAGAGTTTCTCGTCACGTCAGGATTCATCAGCAGCAATATCAAGTGCATGACCAGAGTTTTCTTCTCCAGATCGATCTTGATCGAGGATATCTCCCGGGACTCGGGGGAGCCGGGAAAAGCAAAGCAAAACAAAAAAAAAAAAGAAAGCCGTACAGGCGACCGCAGGATCTTGTGCCAGGTTCGGGGCTGGCTGGAATGGCTGGAATGGCGGACACAGGAACGAGGAGCAAATCATGCACAACAATCTCGACAAATATCCCATTTGCATCCCCGTCCTGATGACCACCAACCAGAAACCCCTTCCCTCCACCACATCATCCCGCATTGCCCATAGTACTGCACATTTGGGCCTATTACGGTATGTCCACCCTATCTTGAACTATCTATGCAGTCGCACTCTTCCGTCCAAGTCTAATGCACGCCGTCTGGCCCGTCTGGGAGCCCACACGTATGCAGGACACACCACCACTCCAACACCCCCTCGCGTGGCGGGATTCCCCTCATTGGGTACCCATCTGCATATGCTGTCTCTCTGTCAGTCTTCTGTGTTTAAGTCATTATCCAATGCATGTCTCGGCCCCGCGGGGGGTCCCTGAAGAAATTCCAGTGTGACACCCCTGCCCTGCCCACCACCCGCTTCAGCCGCCTCTTGTTTGCTCGCCTCGGCTCCCTCTCTCTCTCTCCCTCGTGCCTGGATTGACCTTGACTAGGCGTGCGTTGTTTTGTCCCTGAGTGGTCCGATCCGATCCGGGCCTCGCGAAAAGTGAGGCTTATTTAAACACCATTGCGGACGGTGGCGAGGGAGTCTTGGTTGCTGTGCTTGCTTTAGCTGCGTTCAAGCCGGCACCTCAGCTCAGTCAGCTCACTCACCATGGCTGCGGGTCCATGGCAGAGAACGCTGGCGCAGGCGCATGCTTTTCGCAGCAGCGTGTCTTGTTGATACCTGTGAGCAGGAGAAGCTGCCGGTTCCGGCCAATCCTGTTCTAGTGTTGTGAATATCTCTCTGCTTGGAAACTGTTGACGAACTACCAGCAGACTTGTAGAATCTATCACGCTGAATAGCAAAATTCACTCTACGAGATCCATAGTTGTGAGAATAGTATATAAAAAAACAGGAGCCATCCATACGGCCCCGAGGAAGTTTCTCTTTGGCTCAGACTTCCTACAGTGGTGGATGCTTTGCCTCAGTCTACATCAGCAACTTTGGCCGAGAATCAAGTATAATGCTCCAGTCTGGCCGCGGTAAGTCGTATTTTGCTCCTCTGCAGGGACGTTGAAGCTTTTGCAAGAGAACAATGGTTGAGCCAGATTGATACAGCTCCAGACTTTGTGGATAATCTTGAACAAGATAGATACCTGCGAGCGAGAGAATCAACTACATATGCACCTAACATGCGTAGATGGTCACTGCTGAAGAGACGCCCTTCCGAGAGCATGCTCAAAGACGTGAAAATATGTTTTTGAATATACGCCTTCTCTGGAAAATATCCGAACCGATTTACATACACGTGGCCGAGATTCGAATACGTGAGCTGGGACTCTGAACGCCTCTATATCTCCCGTGATGGGGCAGATGATTTGGTCAATTGTCAATGACACCCAGACTTGACGATTATTTACGTCTCAAATGCTGAAACGAGAAAAGAGAAGATATTTGCATGAGATGAGAGACGCGCGCGACTTATTTGTAACATACTATATTTTGTATAAAGTTCTGAATCCTGACAATGTGAGAGTTCTGGGACCGTCTCCTCCGCCCGCCGATCGTTAGTGAGAACCATCAACATGGCTTGACTTACTAGAATGGTGTACTCCGGCTTTCCACGAGAGATATACCACGGCATTTTTTTCATGACGGCAGGCGAAAGCCGAGCGAATCTTAGACTACCAGTCAAAATCCTAACCACCCTTCTTTCATCTGTAGCTGTTTGGTTAGATGAGAATACTGCATATATGTTTTAGTCAATCTATGGGTGAGTAAGTAGAGAGAGAGCCTTGCAAACGCGCCTCAAGGGCGTCGTTTGGTAGTGGTGATGCGGGAAAGTAAGTAGTGGGAATTAGTCGCACCCGGCTGGTGACTGAAATCCCAGAGACATATCTATATGATCATCTTTCTTCTCAGGACACGATAAATCTCGTTCCTCGTCTTACTCAATAGCCGACAGGTCAAAGTCGTCCTCGCGCCTCCTAACCAGGACCTGCACCGTGGCATCGGTAGTCAGGCCGACGCCGAACTCGTCGATCTTGGGCTTCACGCCCTCGGGCAGCTTCCAGTCGTAGTTGAGCAGCGTGAAGATCAGGGCGATCTTGACCTCGTTCGCCGCGAAGAACCTGCCCGGGCAGGCGTGGACGCCGTGTCCGAAGCCGAGGTGATCCGGCGTCGTGGACACCAGCTGTGAGGTGTTCTCCTTTCCGGGCTCGCCGCTGCGGCGCATGTTGTAGAAGCGGTATCCATCCCCTGTGTCGTATCATGGTTAGACACCACATTCTACATAAGTCAAGCAGAGTGATATGCTCCTAGTTGGTGAGCCTGAATCCACGGGCGTGCTTACATTCGTTGGCATTTGGGTACACAGCATCGTCCCTTCACCCTCCGTCAGTATTTCGCTCATCGTTGTGGACAATCAGAAAGGTAGAGCATACCAGTGTCGGTGCGTCGATACTGCAAGGAAACCACCCTTAGGAATCACAGTACCATTGGACAATTTGACATCCGCTCTGGCCTTTCGCTGCATGGTGGCTATTTCGAAAGTTTGTCAGTGTCCTGCAATCCGTACGACTTCCCCTGAATGTTTGGAATTATAGGCTCACCTAACTGGATAGGCTTGAGGCGCTGGCTCTCCTTGATGACACTGTCGAGCAACTTCATACTGGTCAGGGTCGTCTTCTTCCACCCGCCATCAGACAAGACCTCTTTGATTTCCTTGCGCAAGTCTTCGATGACCTCAGGGTGGGCGGCCAGGTCCGTCATGATCTGGGTCATCAGGTCCGATGTGGTATGGATGGCCACAATCGACAGGAACAACTGCATCGCCGCCGGCTCGTAGCTGGCCTTCGTCTTGGCGGCAATGTTCTCAAACCACTCTATGGCATCGTTGAATTCGACGGTCTTGCCAGCAGCCGCGGCCGCAGCCTTTGCCGCCTTGCGCTTCTCGAGGACAGGCTGGAGAATAGTACGTGCCTCTGCCACCTGGGCCTGTGCAGCTCTGCATATGGGCAGGACACGGGAGGCGATAGACCTGATAATTCCAGCGGGGTACGTTCGTAGGATATCGGTTGCTGGGAACACAGTCGAAGCATACTCCCTCGAGATTTTAAGCCACGCCTCGTTGCGGCAAAGCTCCTCTCCTAGAAAGACGCGGGATGAGATGCGAGCAATGCAGGTCAAGATGGTGTCTCTTAAGGGCAGGGAGTGCCAATCTACACGCCAATCGGGGTCAGCATACTATTTTATACTCTTTGAGCTGCGATTAGGGACAGTTATATCTCACCTTTGCTCTCTCCGAAGGAAGCGGGCATAGCAAGTGCTGTTTCGTCTGCCAAAGGCTTTGTGATTTTGGCTGTTGATAAACTCCTGTTAATTTCCAAGTGTGCTTCTCCGAATGATGAGTCAACTCTCACTAACCCAAAAATTTTGTCAAATCTTTGTTGATCACAGTCAAGGTGAGATAGTCTTTTGTGCCCTCCAGTGGTGCCTCAAAGCCAGGGTACTCGGTTTGAAAAAACTTGAGTCGAGGTCAGTTCTCCTCATTATCACATTCAGTAGGGCGTATAAAGTGCCAGCCACACTTACATCAGCACTGAAGTCGGCGAAGCTGAGTTTGGGATCATTTCTGATTTCGTTTGCCATGCTCGGTGGCAGAACTGTCACATGGCCATAATCGGTGATGAGCTGCGCCGGCTCATTGGGGTGGCTTTCGAACCAGTTTCGAAGTAGTGAACGGCATTGCTGGTAGAAGACTCCCTTTGCCCGCTGATCAGTGAGCTCGAGTGGTTGCCTGGGATTCAGCAGGGGCGCATCGGACTTGGGTTTGCTGCCGAGTGAGTAGACCAGAACCACGAACACGAAAGTGGCCACGAGGTACGGAATCGGCTTGGTCGTGATGCTTGCCGTGTCAATATCGGCCAAAGCTGCCTGAATGGAGGCCCGTAGTGACATCTCCAATGCCTACTTAGTCGCTTAGATGGCAGATTGGAATCCAATGTTGCAGTCGCTGAGAATGTGTAGATTGTTTGGTTCCTGGGTTTGATGAGCTTGTTGATGGAGGTCATACTGCAGAGTGGCAGTCTATATCTATAAATCCTTTTCGAGTATCGGGACGTACGAGTAGTCCGTGAAGTAATTCGTGTACTCCAATCGAGACCTCCACCCCCTTGCCGAGCACATGCAAGTCTGGAACCTCACCATCATCAACAACTAGTCGATCAATGACTGGCTACCTGCGTACCCAGTCTCACACTACCGCCAGTAAAACAGACTAGTCTCTATTGTGTTGAATCTGCATAGCCATCCAATACGGAACTGGATAGCCCTCAAGACCCCGATTCGGAGAGGACGAGCATCGCGACAGGCGTGTATACTCCTTTTCTACCGCGAAGGGTTCTTGAGGTGGAGTAATGTACGGAATTAGACGAAAAGTGGTCCTGCTTCAACCCACGGGTATGCATGTGCTGCGGATTTAGACAGAAACGGCATAATGATCATTCCGCAAGTGCACCTGTTTGGTGCTGCAAGCACGAAGGAGCCTTCTGCATCCAAGGGTGCAGGCATTTCAAGCTCAGTTGAGTTACGTCAAATCAACTCCACCACAGAAACCAGAGCATATGCAGATGATGCTGCGCCGGAAATGCCATCTACCCGAGGCCCCGACAATCACGGGCCGCACGATGCAACTGTGGGCGTGAGCCTCGCTCGAAACTTCCAATGTTGCCAATTAAGGTAGTGGCCTACGGGTGCTACAATGTACTTGCATGCAGCGCAAGAGTCATTCTCCACATAGACGGCCATGCATTAAATCACTGACGAATGAGCAGGTTGGTAATTACAACCAGACATGTTTTATGCTATTTCTCCTTTTCTCCATTTCTCCTGGCTCTATCTGCTTTTCTTGTTCTTGCAACAACGGGGCAGCCCAATCCGGTATACTTGGGCAGCTCGCTTGACCTCTTGCTCGAGGCTGTCCTCTGACAATTATCGCTCGAGGTCAGGACAAAGAGAGTTTCTTGTATACTTGACCATGTTAGACCACTTGTTTTTAACGGAGCTTGATGGCTGCCTCATTGTCCAGGGCAGAATGAAAGCTACCAATGTACCCTAACTGGCTCTATGGTTCTGTTTTGAAAAGAAGGCAAAACGAATGAGCGATGCACTTGCGCGCCTTGTGGTTTGTCCAAGCAAGCAAAGAGCAACATGAGCTGCCAAGGCAAGCATGCAAGTGTAGCTAGACATACAAACCTCTGTGTTGCTAGGTGACCACGACAAAAGGGCATCAGTGTCCCTTGAAATTCCGCTTTGCTTACAGCATTTGACATTGCTCGTACCTAGGTACTGAGAGAGCAACTTCCACAACAAGGCATAAACACGTCTGTTTAGGGCTCATCTATCACCACCAGTCCAGGCATCGCAAGACACCAGGACACAGAGCTCTGCAGACCGGAGACGCCATGGATCGCAACGGCAACTTCGACTACCGCAACTTCTTCTACCCAGGTCCTGCGCCGCTCCCAGTGCAGATATACCCAGTAAACGGCGACCCGCGCTTCCCCTTCCACTTCCCCTCTGCCACACCCAACATGGCCAGGAACGGGTCCGCCTCCCCACCAGCACACGAGGACATCGCCGCCGACGAGGCCTCCCTCGACCAGCCCGCGTCGGCAAGCCCGTCCACCGGTGGTGGCATGGTGGCCAAGCGAGACGCGGCGGCAGCGGCCCAGGGCGCATCCACCCCGCCCGTCAAGCTCGACCACGTCGTCCAGGGACTGTCACACCTGCTGCAGGAGGCCATAGCCTTCTGCGAGGAGTGCCTCAAGATACACAAGGACGTATTATCAGTGGCAGTCTTCGCGGGCCACGCGACGCGCAACAGCCTCTGGAGAGAGCTCCTCGAGTCGCGGTTCGAGGGCAGCGGCGTGCACAAGGACCTGCTGCACACGCTGATGCCGCGCGTGAGGCGGTACACGCAGCAGGCGCAGCAGGCGGCGCGGGACGACCCAGCCGGGCGGTCGGAGGAGGAGGGAAGCGACAAGGACTCGCACTACCGGCTGACGCTCATGGCGGAGAAGCTCTCGGCGCAGTGCAAGTGGATCGACCAGGCGAACAGGAGGGCGCTGGGGAGCAGCGCGGCGTGCGAGGCTATGGTGGGGCTCATGAAGGAGATGATGGAGCTGTGTGGCAAGATTGTGCCTGGTGCCGAGGGTGCTCCGCAGGACGGCCAGGAGGGCGGCGACAGGCAGTACTAGGTCGGATGTGCTGTGGTCGGCTGAGAGCTGAATGATAGATAGGATGGGCGATGAAGACAACTTCGGTGTTTCCGAGAAGGCACATACCTTGTTTTCTGACCATGCCCCCGGGGTGATCTTTGTCTGAAATCTCGACCAAATCGTGTCTACCATCGCTCTCGCAGCACACTGCCGAATGCGGCAGACAAGCAACAAAGCAAGCCATGGGCAAAGAGAGAATCTCAATGAAGACCGCTATCGAGAAGCAACCACTTGAATAAAAAATTGACGTAGTGCCTCAATTCCACACTCAAGACAATCTTTGGTAATGTATCAAAGAGCCTCATCGGTAAAGCATCACACTCACACCCCAGAAGCGCATCGTAATCACAGAATCTAGAGACCCGTTCAAGATGGCACCCAGAAAACGTGCCAGAGCCACGCCGCACGTCCAGAGGGGCGTGGTGAAACTGAAGCGCAACTCGAGATATAGGTTAGAGGAGCCAATGCACCCTCCGCCAAAGTGGGCGCGGGACAGCAATGGGAGGCTGGTGTCCAACCTGCCCAGGCGGCCCAACATCGGCGGCTACGGAGACCTCGAGGTCTTCTACCACGTGGGGCGCGAGAGCCCGGACGAGGTGCTGCCCCCTCCGGGGACGCTGTGGAGGCAGCGGTACGGCGACCAGCACACCATCAGCTACAGGCCGCTCTGGGTCAGCATCGCGAGGAACCTGTCCTCGCCGCTCCGGAAGCGCAGCGACGCGAGCCTCGGGTCGGAGGCGAGCGACAAGCGCGACACGGAGGGCGCCGTCGGGGTGCCGTATCTGTACACGTACGACGAGGACGCCGAGCCCGACGAGCACGGGGAGACGTACCGGCGCTGGCGGCCCCTGAAGATACTCGCCAACGGCGGCTATGGCGTCGTCATAACATATGTGGATGACGCGCAGGGCTTCACCGGAGCTTCGAAGATCGCGGACGAGGACATCGTGGTTGCCAAGTTTAATTATAAAGGGGGTGATCTGGTAGATATCATGGCTTCTGTGGTGAACCAGGTCACGATGACGGAAAGGCTCCGACGAGCCGAAGAAGACGCAAGAAGAGCCGGGAAGGCAGAACGAACTCCAGCGCCAAGAGCAGCAGAAAAAAGAGTACGGAAAGAAGAGATACTCAGACAAGGGGAGATGAGGAAGAGGAAACGATCGTCGTCGTCGTCCTGGTGGTCAGCGCGCCTGAGTAGCAGCGAAGATTCCAATTCTTACTCCCACTATCAGACGCCGTCAGCGGGGCTCGACGTCGACACGACCGATGCGTTTCGCCAGGAGACGCAGATTCTCGAGATTCTTGACATGACCGGCTCGCCACACTTTCCCAGATTCTGGAAGCTCGCCGATCCGCCGCAGGACGGGACGCTCTGCACGATGGACTACATCCCTGACGGCAAGACGCTATCCGAGCAGCTGAAGACAAGGACGAACGAAAAGGTTCCCATCCGCTTGGTCTGGGAGGCAGTGCTCTGCCTCAGCAAGGCCATGTCTGCGATGGCATACGGGAGTGAGGACCCGGCGCCGTCGCACCGGGTGCATGGCTGGAACCAGATTGTCCATCTCGACTGGAGTGAAGCCAACATATTTGTGCGGCAGAACCACTCCTCGCATACATGCTCACATGATCCATGCTTCATGGTCGGAGACTTTGGATTCGCTCTGATCGTGCCCAATAGACCCAAGGCGAGGGACGAGTTTCGCAGAGGGCATCTGAAATTGGACTGGCACAAAAATCTTAACCCTACGCTGCCGGTAAGTCGCTGTCACCATCTGCATTGAAAGTCTTAAGGATGAGATTTTCTGACTGTGGAACTGAGCAGGAAGCGGACATAGACAATACAACACCACTTAAAGAGCGGGTAGCCCACCCCATAATCGGTCACTTTTCCCACAAGACAAATGCTTTCCTGATGGCTGAGGTATGGAGGGATAATCTCGGCGGTAATCAGATCGGGAGGATTGGTGTGATGCGGTATATGCAGGATGACCTAACGCTAGTCGAGCACGCTGAACTTGCGAAGAATCCGCAGTCTCATCTTCCAGAAGATCAACGACTTGGCAGGCCCCTCGTAGACTACGACGACTCCGACGATGATGAGTCTGACTCCGACGAATCTGATTCCGACGAATCTGATTCCGACGAATCTGATTCCGACGAATCTGATTCCGACGATTCCGATGATTCGGAGGATTATGCGCCGCGAGTGCGTGGTTATGTTGATGTGGCCGAGTCACTGATGGCACAAAAAGTCGCTCGAAATTTAAGAGTATCGGAACAGCGATTCGTGAATCTCATGCTCCGCTGCCTTAGCCATGACCCAGCGGACAGGCCAGAGATTGAGGAAATCATGCTGCAAGCTGCTAGAGGGATGGCGGAAGCTGGCGTATACGACCCCTCCAGTGGCAGCTGGCCGAGAAAGTTGTCCAGCTGATCATAGGAGACAGCGCGACGATTGATTGTGGTTTGTGTGCCTCGAGGAGGTTGTTAGTAGTATCCTTTCTTGCGTAGAAATTCAAGGTTGTGTGTACAACTGACCTAGAGGGAAAAATGAGTGAAGCCCACCGCCCAGAGAATGATCGGAATTGAATGATGAGGCCTGCCTCCCGCCGAGGCGAGAAGCAGGCGACACGCCACCCATCGTACTTCAGCTTGTGTCCAAGCAATCCCGGCAGTGACTCTCCCAGAGGAACGCTGGACCGGAGCCCCCCCATCTTCCCCTTACGGTTCTACACGGAAGGGGGCGGCCAGCGCCCTGCTTTTCTGATGCCAACTGCGGAGGCAGATTCGCCTCGTGCCGTCACCGGCAGGCCGTCGTCACCCGCGCAAGAAGCGCAGGCGGTCGGGCTGGTGGGGCCAGGCAAGCCTGGGCCCCGTCGGGAGTTTCTCCGAATTTCTCACATGCGACGTGGTGCCAGCGACTCCCCCGAAGGAAAGACGCATCAGCTTGAGAGAAGCTGCTCGCGCAGATCTCTCCGTTTGTGGCATAGAAGGGTAGCGTTGAGGGCGGTGGGCTTGAAGGGAAGAGAGGGAGAAAGGAAGAAGAGTCACCTTCTGAAATTTTGGCAAGCTCTCAAATATCAACGTGCGGCTCAGGGTGTGGGGTACAGGGATCCTGGTCTAGCTTCGCAAGCCAATCACAGCGTTGGCGCATGGCAGCTGGCTGGGTACGTACCTGCAAGGGTCCAGAACATTTCCAGAACCCTGAGTCCCTGACTCCGGAATTTGCCAAATCGATCTAGACTTCACGATAAGTCGATAAGATCCGCTGGATCTGTGCGAGACCCTTTCCTCTTTTTTCCCGCCGTTCTCGTGCTCACCGTACTCTGCTGTGCCTGTTCAAGCCCAAACTCAAGCTCTTCGACGCCTTCAACTATCAGAATTCTCACATCACGCCGGTATCACCATGTCTGTTCTTGTGTCGAAGCACTACCTTTTCCCGTAGTGCCGTCTCCCTAGCACAGTCTTTCCCTCTTGTCTCTGCCCCGAAACAATCTTCTTGTTGTCCTGTTCCCCCGGACCAACTAGTCCTACACCGCTTCCACAGATAGGATGCTTGAATCTCCACTAGACCTCCCCCAGGTCTGGCAGAAGCCTGCCTTCCTTGTTCTACTGACAGCCCTCCGAGGACTTCGAGTCGATCCACCAGTATGGAATCTCAAAGCCTCCCGCAATGAAATGCTCAAACACCAGGAACTGTCTACGCAGGACCCCAGGGAGATTGCTGCCTATCTCTCCACAATCATCAAGAGCCCACTCGGCTGGCTGGAGGATGAGGATCGAGAGGCAATCTGGGACGAGGCGAGCAGGCGGTTCTCGGAGAGATGCGGACGAAGCGGTACGTCCCATGCCCCGGTGTGGAAGAATAGTGAGCTCACGCCTTGGCTTAGCTATGGGCGAGATCACCCGCCGGTGGCCCTTCGAGAGTGATGCGTACAGCCCGTTCGACCTGATCCTGCGGGAGCCAGCTTTGACAGGTGACAACCTGGGCTTCAAAACCTGGGGCTCGTCATATGTCCTTGCTCAGATGCTGCACACCGTCGGCGAAACTTCGTTGGCTCACCTGTTTGGTCAGGCGGCTGGCCGACCCAGACCTCCAGTGCTCGAGCTGGGATCAGGCACTGGGCTCCTTGGACTGGCTGCTGCCGCCGTCTGGCGGACTCATGTCATCCTCAGCGACCTTCCTGAGATCGTGCCCAATCTTGCCCATAACGTCGAAAAGAACCTGGCGACAGTACAGGCCCGTGGTGGTAGTCTCGCATCTGGGGCTCTGACATGGGGTGGAGATGACGACGAGATTGACCCCGTCCTCTTCACAACGCAGAACAGCTTTAGTGCATGTCTAGGCTAACCTCGAGGACAATGATATTGAGAGGCTGACTTCCGTGTAGGCCGTAATCGTTGCCGACCCGCTCTACGACGACAACCACCCTGGTCTTCTCGCCGGTGCGATTGATGAGCAGCTCAGCTTGGACCCCAGTGCAAGAGCGATGATCATGGTGCCACAGCGAGACGCCGTCACAATCAAGCTTCTTTCAGCACTTCGAGACGAGCTGTCCTCGAAGCCCACACCTATCATTTCCCTCGAGGAGACCATTGTGGCCGGGCAAGACGACTGGGGCGCAACCGAGGACGAAGAAGCCGGCCAGGTGAATTGTTGGTTGGGCATTTTTGCGAGGCAGAAACTCGTAAACCATGCCTGAAATCCAATCTTCTTAGTCAATCCAGTGTCCCTACAAACAAATTGTGCTTTTGTTTGCATCTATGTCACATCCATTTGCGTCGATCTATTTGCACTCGTACGGATTCCCGGATGTGAAGCCCAGTGGGCCACATCAGGCAAGCTCTCAGGCAACTTCGGAGCCACAACCCGTACTTGGTCGTCTTTGCATCCTCGTGGCAACCAATTCAAACTCAGCTATGATCATGAATTTTCGCTGGGTCTGACTGGTATGCAGATTTCGTGTGACATCTGGGCCTCTCGAGGGCTCTAGGGGAACGAGATATCTCCACTACCCCCCTTAGCTTCAGATCTCGCAAGTGTCAATGCTGTGTGATACTTGCGCAGTTATTTCCGCCTGGCACATGCTGAAAAGCTCACCGGTTGATGTTTTGACACTTGCTTCATCTCTATTTGGTCTGCATGATTCCATATGTTCGAACCTGCCTGGTAAAGTTTGGTTCTGTAAAAGTTCCGGTAGTTTCCCATTCAATTGACTTTGAGCCTTCCGGGATGGCAAATCCGTCCATACAATTGTCCACCTGCCCAACCCTCTCATCTAACCCGCAGCCACTTCTGGATTTGTATGGTACTTGAGATACCTTCTCCTTCCCATCTTCCTCTCGCTAAGCGAGTGTCCCTTCGTCTCGCCACTTGTACTTTCTCTTGGATCTTACTATTGGACTTGCCCAAGCTCCCTCTCCCTCAAACCGATCTTCCAGGCAAGCAGTCTTGGTCATGTGGCAACCCCTGCACTTCCTCTTCGTCACTGAACGCTCCTTCAGCTAGAGTTCCTTCTCTTCGGTTCCATATATCGCCACAGCTTGGCAGCACCTGTCTTTGGACCAAAAACGATCGTGACTCCCCAAGACTTGTGGCTCACTACCTAACAGTGATACCTGGCCTCACTTCTGTTGAGGTTAGACGGCGATTGGCAACTCACTACCTTGGCTGCAGTCATGGTATGGATTGGACTGGTTTATCTACACGACAGAAGGCTTCTCCATGTCCAAGCGGCCTGTCCATCAAATTGACCAAGCAACCATCACCTTGACTGGGACGAACTTTGAGACCTCTCAATCGTTTCTGCGGATCGCGGTCAACTCAAACCAGCAGTGCAGCAACTCAGCCCTGACTGAACAAGATACCAAGGGGCCAATCCCTGTCTACCGAGTTCGATATCATCAAGCTCACAGAGGCTAGTAACCGCATCATATTGAGGCCTATAACCTGTTTCGGCAGTACGGTTACAGATATAATTCTACAACATATCGCCATCCTTACTGTGAGGACGAGGTTTCACAGCAGAATAATATTGTCATCAGTTACGCCTTGGTCTCCAACATTGGCAAGAAGCAAGATCAGCGTGCGAAACGTGCATAACGTCTGCTGGGAGAATCGTGTTCGGTTAATGCACTCCTTCACAAGCCATGTGACTGCATCACGCAGTTCACTGACATACATTCATTAACTGTGTGGAGGCTCAATAGCTCCCACACGGTGAATTGTGCTCAAGTAACAAGTACTACTTGTGGAAATGGGAATGCCCCCCTGTCACTCACTGACACTGCCTTAAAAGCAAAACAAAGCACGAGGTAACATCCCATCCACCACTTGAGACTGAACAATATCATCTCCGAGTACAACCGCCGACAACGGTTGCAGTCCGCCGCAAGTCACCCACACCTGGCCATCAGTGACCAAGGGTCACACACGCACATCATCATGTCTGACTTCAAGATGGTTGAGAACCGCAAGTACAACGACGAGGAAATCAAATACGTTGTATCTCGGATCCACGCTGGATGGAGCCCCGAAATCATTGCCAAAGCCTTCAAACAGGATCACGGTGAATACTGGGCTGACCGCGAGTTCACCAAGAAGCAAGTGGCCTACATCCGGTCCACCTACAAACCACCACCTGGGTAAGCCCCCTACCAGCTGCTTGTTTCTACTGACGGACTTGCCTGCTGACGGGAAGAATATAGTGTCGTCAAGCCGTACACAGGCCCCGTCCCTGAGTTCTCGAGATCCCCAACGCCGGAAGACAGTCCTGTAGTGACCAACACCACTGGCCGCAAGCGCAAGCAAGCAGCTGCGACCGCCCATCATCGTTCTTCAAGAATCCAAACTCCCGTGTCCGAGCAGGCTAGCAGCCCCGTTGCTGGTCCATCACGCAAGCGCCAGAAGACACAGTCCCTGATGAACACATCCACTCACCAAGGAAATTTGACCCAGGTCCAGGGCCTCACATCCGATTCGCCGAGCGCTCCCCTGCGCTTCGCGAACGACATAGTGCCGCTGGGCTATATCCCGCAGGAGCCTGTCAACGTCGACTCCAATACCAACGCCGGCGCTGGTGATCCCTCCGCCGGGGCAGACTATGGCATTGATGTGTTCGAGGCGGACCGGGAGTCGAGCTACCTCAGCCTCGACCCCATCAGCCCTGGCACGATGGGCCACGATGCCAGCCCCGCCCAGGGCTCGAACATCCCGGACAACATCCCAGACCTGCGCAACCTGCTCCCGGATATCCCCCTCCAGTCCATCGAGCGACACCAGTCCGTCGCCACAGGAGCCGGCACGAACGCCACAAACTCGGTCCTCCCGACGCCTCAGCAGCAACAGTTCCCGCAGTTCGGCATGCCCAACCCCCACCCGCGCTTCCCCCCAGGATGCACGCAGGCCGGGGCGGTGGCGCGCGACGACCCGCACGGCGTGTGGTACTTCGACCCGCACGACAACTGCCAGATCCGGCTGGGCCACCGGCACGACATGGACGGCGGGGTGTGGTTCACCAACGAGCTGGGCGTGACGCAGAGCCTGCTGGCCATGCGGCAGACCGAGGGCATCGGCTTCCTGCTGGGCGTCGCCACGTTCGCCGAGAACGTCCTGGCCCAGGACGGTACGAGGTACCTCACCAAGAACGGGGTCGACCCCAGGGCCCTCATGCGCCAGGCCACCCGCGTTGTCCACGACAACGTCCCCGCCGAGGTCCTGGACCGTGAGACTTTCAAGGTCCCGGAGGTCAACGAGGTGTATCGGCTGTCTGAGACGAACAGCCGCCTGCCCGCAGGTCATTTCTACGATCCGTTCCATCGTCGCGTCGTTCAGTATGACGTTTCTGGCCCCTCGGAAGCCCAGGGTGGCGGGCAGGGAGGCAGTGCTGCTGGGAGCAGTAGGCCCTCTCGCCAGGGCACCGGTCCTCCGGGGGCGGCACCTTTCTAGCCCCCTCCGCTCGGTTCTCTTTCTCACCACCGTGGCTCTTCGTTGGGATGTGTCCCATACTGAGCTATCTGTCTACCTGACGCCGTCAGACGGAAAGCTTATATTTAGTGGACTTACAGTCCGAAGCTGAGGCAATGTGGAGAACCGAAAGAGCTATGGTGAATCTGACGACCGACAAGGTCGGACCTCAGTATTATCTTTTCTGGTAAGTCACTCCCAACTTGTCTCTTGAAAAGACTATTGAGGGACTCACCGCTCACAGAGGATGTAACAAATACGTACGAATCCTACTCAGCCCCAAAGGCTTTAGAACCTACTCTGGAGGCCGAAAGGCATACAAGAGAGAGGGTTATATGATTATCTAAGGGCACAGGTATGAGTCCCATATCCGTACATTTACAACGGCCGGCCCGTAGGACACATTCGCTGACAAGCCGTAACAGCCTTTACGGGTCAATAGCCCACACGCGATGCATTTTCCCCACGGTCGTTTCCCGAGACACGTTGACTTGAAGTGCGGTACGAAAGAAATAACAGAAACGTTGGCGGATATAAGACTCTCTCTCTCTCTCATGTTGTGGGCCAGAAGACAGGAAGGACACACACGGCTCGGGGGAGGAGGAATGTTTGGGCTATGGCTTGGAGAAACGGTCATGTTGGAGATCAGAAGGAATCTGTCGTAGCCCTTTGCAGAAACAACCCAATCGATAAAAATGTCCGCCATGCTATTGTCCCGCCTTCTAGGTGTTTGTCACACTTTGACCTTGCGGTGCTGATTTGGAAAGAGTGGAGGTATTCAAGGGTTCAGTCGCAAAACGCGAGGGGCTAGGCTGGATGTGTTGGCACCTTGTACTACGAAAGACCTGGTCTAGTCACTCTCAGAAACGCAATATGGACCACAGCTCATCATGCTTTGGTTAGCGGTGCAGCAGTCACGACATCACTTACCAACGGCTGACATGACCAGGAACTCCTATGAAGCGCAGGCAGTAGCGGTAAAGTTTCTGTCCAGTTCAGTCCAAGAGAGACGTAAATAGTTTAAATTGACGTGCGTGATAAGCTCCGAACCCCAGACAGTGGCTCCACGCAAGACTATGGAGGGTAGAGTGTATATATATATGCGTGTGTAGAGACATGGATATAGTTGAACGAAACAACAACAGAAAGAATAATTTTGCCTCCCCTGCCTGCACCTGTTGAGCAGAAAAAATAAAAGACAATTGAGCCGTCCGAATAGAGGGGTATCGTGCTTTGGAGCGAGAAACGAGCTGACTGGAGATGGAAACGTGAGGGAGAAGGGTTTGGTGGGTAGTAGGCGTTAGGCTGGATGAGCAGGACACGGACACGTCAGGTGTATTGTGTTAAATAGACATATGGGTGGGAGTGTGTGTCCGTGTGCTCCGTGCCTGTGTAAGAATGAAGAAGTCATTGATCGTTAAGGTGGCCGCTCCGAATGTGCAACTTTTGTGGCTGAAATGTAGAGTGAGAAATCCGCGGCCAAAGGTTGTAAATAAGAGGAATGTGCCCGGTGGACGGCTGGGTGGTTCGGGGTTCGCTTCGGCTGTCATACGGCTGGCCCAAATTCTAACCATCTATAAGCCGAGGAAAGATGCTGGACTCCTGCGCTTGCGACAACATCGAGCATGACCTGGAAAGAAGCAGCTAAGCCAGTGTGTATCTTCAGGTCAGAGTCAAGACGGCCCTCAGTACCACTCGACTCAGACAGCAATGCTGACGTTCTTCCTGTTCTCGGCTTCCTCGATGGGGAACCCGTAGACAAGCCTGAACAGATCCCTCAGGAAACCATACTGGCCGGACCGGAGCGTCATCCATCCGACGCTCTTGGCGACGTCGGTAGCGTTGACCCGCTTGCCCCTGCTCGGCAGCAATGCTGCGGTGCGAAAGGTCGTGTCGGCTAGCACGAGATTCTTGTAGTTCTGCAGTAGCGTCGCATGCGCGGGCAGCGACCCGAAGGACCCCGTGGGCAGCTTCTGCACGAAAGCCTGCAGCGACGCGCCGGTGTCGCTGGCTGCCGCGCTGCCCTCCCGGCTGAAGCCGATGTTCATGGCCGCCTTGAGGATCAGCATTTTGATCCGCGTGACATTGATGTCCTCGGCCGAGGTCGCCGTGGTCGCCGTGCTGCTCGTCTTGGCGCTCGACTGCGAATAGCTTGACAAATTGCTTGCGCTGCTTGACCATCTCCCGCCTCGCGATCCGCCCTGGCTGCCACCATCCTGGTTGGTGCCCAGGACGAGGATGTTGGGCATCTGCGGGCTCTCGCTACCGGGCGAGATGGGAGTGTCGCCTGTATCCTCGAACTCAGTCACTGGAGTCTCAGGAACGGGTGGTGGTTGCTTCGTGCGGCGCGATTGCTGATCTTCCGACATGCTCTTCAGGCTCTCGCGCTTCGAGTGGATGGAGGAGCGGCTCGTAGTCGATCGTACGTCCGACGCTTGGCCCTGCTGGAAGAAGTTGATGTGGCTCGGTCGTGGAGTGCCCCGATCCGGCCTCACCTGCGTCCACCCTTCCCTAAAGATGTCGCAAAGCTCCCAGCAGGCTTGCACTGCTGATCCCAGAAGCTCCTCGTCTGGTGCCTTGCCGTCACGAGAATTCTGTCGCAGGCTGAATAGCATCTCGGCCAGTGACCAGCACGCCCTGAGTAGCGAGTCAGTCTCTTCTGCCAGTTCGCTTCGCTGCTTCATGAGGCGATGGCAAAGAGTAATATAGAAGTCCAATGTCCTCTCGCGGAATGCTTCCGGCAAGTTCCGGCTGTCCTGGGCACTGTAGAGGCTATATGGTAGGTTAGATACCATGCTTGTAGCGATTAACGTGATGGGGAGCCTCACTGGTTATTGAGTTCGAAGCTGACTCTCAGCACTGAGTCGCCGATCTCATCCTTTCGTTGCCGCACGTCAAAAAGCGACTGACAGAAGTCTCGGCACAGGTCCAAGTTGGCCCGTCCGTTGAGTAGCTCGACAGCTTCGTCGCGGCTGTTGTACAGCTTCTGGCACAGTTTCCAACAGCTTTTCCAAGCTTTCTCATGGGCATCTGGCGTTCCGGAACTGTTGAACACTCGCTCTCGGTGGATCGAGCTCAGGTTGGCCAATGTGTTGCACAGGGTCCAGCATTCCTCCAAAGCAGCCCTCAACGCTCTGATCTCGGGCTCCTCCTCTATCACAGCTGGTGTTACGAATCGTTCGCTAGTTGCGGAATCCGGCTCGGCGTCGGTCTCTCCCTCGTGGATTTCTGGAATCACTAGCACATAGAATTAGTATTCGCCTGTCGAAGATATGCATTGATTCGCCTACATTCGAGACTGCTCGTGCTGCCGGTCCGCAATCGAGAGGCATCCGCATAGACATCATGAAGCTTTTGCGCCTGGGGTGTAGCATTATCCAAGGAAAATCTTGCTGGTTTCACATTCGTTGATATTGGTGGCGGGGTGGGGTGGTTTAGAGCATTGTCCTGAAGGAGCACGGTCAGCTTATGAGATTAGGGAGAAGAGATCGCAACTCATATTACCTTGCCAGATGCTTCGCTCTCAGGAGGGCTGAGCAGATCGTTCGGTTTCTCAGCAGACTTGTTCGGGTCTGACGATGCCTGGTTCTCCATTTAGTTTCCAGGACAAAGTCCATCCATTTTCTTCACGCACCCATTGACGAAAGCTCTCAGGGGCATGTATGACCGAGACTGCCTCTTCACTCGAATTCGTCCGTACGGCATCGGGCAAATTCGTCCTCAGCATCTTTAGCTGCGCGGGGATTAGCAAAGACGAACAGGACCTGCGCACAGGATCCCATACCTGTGGCGGGCCTTCAGCCTCGGCCTCGGCCTCCGGCACTGAGGGCTGGTCGCTAGTCTCCGACTGCGCTTCATCATCTATCTCTGTGGTCTCCGTGCCGTTCGAGGTAACAGGTGAAGGGCCAACGATATCACTGGAGGGGCTCAAAAGATGTGCGGAGTGTGGCCTCACATATGAGGTGGGCCGCAGGGTTTGGGAATCCATTGGAGTCGGAGTCGACCTGGGTCGGCGGTCCATAGTCAGCGCTGGCGAGCGGCAGAACACACAATCAAGCAGCGAGCAGATAGAAGCATGTGGGGAGGCCCAATCACGTCCTCAACGGGATATCACTGACATGTTTTTGAAAGGAGAAAAAGGTGAGATTAAATTTCCCGTAGATGACCTGAGTGGTGCCTCGAGAGCCATGACTGGGGGAACACCACAGCCCTGAGCAATTGGTGCCAGGCAAGGCTGAGAAGCTCGTGTCGTCGTCGAAGGCGAGTCGTGGAACAGACAAGGGGCTCAATACGGCCTTCAGGGTGGAGCGGTCGCCGTGCGACCACGCTGGAAGGCGGCGATGATGAGGGCCCCGGAAACCGGCCGTCGGGCGAAGCGAGGCAGACTGTAGGGTGTCGGTGGCGGTCGCGGGGTGTTGGCCACCAGAATTTGCCCAGTTGGTGACAGCGCGCCTGCTGTGGCAGCTTCCTGGGGAAGGACGAGACCTGGAGGAGGGGCAGGTGGCTATTATGAGCTTACAAGCCCTCGATGTCAAGGTAGGGTTGCTAGCACTAGGGGCGTGCAACTAGACAGGGACAAGGCTCCAAGACGACCAGGCGATGGGGCACACAAATCGGACACGGCTTAAGGACGGGTTGGTGTGCCGAAAAGTACTGGCGACAGGCCTTCGAGAAGATTTCGAGAGAAGCAATGAATGAAATAGCCGGACTCGCAGAGATCTGCGCCAGGCGGAAGGGGCGTATCTTATCCGGGGCCTGGCTCCGTCTTGTCGGGTCTTGCTTCAATATGACTGGCCCAGGGCAAGTTCGCACGAAGTGGCGGAGTGCCTGGACAAGCAAAAGAACAGAAGGTGGACTGGAGACACTCTCGTTGCGACAATCCTGTGTAAGTAAAATGGGCGGCGTAGCTGCTGCAAGGGAGATAGATAATCTCCGTGGCATGCGCCTGGGCGTTCTGGGATTAGGTTTGCGCGAGTATCTGCAGTCAGTATGCGTGGGTATCCTGCCAGAGGATCGATTGATCTAGTCTTGACCAGTGGGAGGTGCTCGGAGCCTCGTCAAAGTGCTGCCAATGTGATTCGTCGAAGGTGAGCTCGAGGCACACGAAGGGACAGCAGCTCTCCGGAGCTCAGCTCTTTGCGACGGGATGAGGGGCTCGGCGGCGGAATGGTGGGAGAAAAGGTCACCAGTTCACGGCGAAGTTGGAGAGGCTGGACGGGGCCGCGATGTTTCCAAAACGATCGAATCCTACGGCTGTCTCGTCGCAATCACAAGCAGGCCTCCTCATCGGGTATCGCATGGAGAGACGAAAGGTGGGTGAGAGGTTCAGTCGCCTGTTCACACTTCCGCATTGACTTTCACTGCGACGAGACTGTTCTATCGTCGTGCGGTGCGATGCGATGCGATGCAGTGCTTTGGTAGACTAACGATGGGTTTAATGTGGGAATTGACCACTTCAGCCTGCAGGTGCGCGTCGGTCTCGCTCGCCCTCCCGCGTCCTCTCGACGGCGGCGCAGCCAGTAGGAGGCCGGCAATGTGCCGATGTGGTGGATGCCCAAGGTTTCTACCACTGAGGGCTGCATGAGACGACAGGCGTCGGCGCTTAGAGGTGGTGTTTAGCTTGGATGGCTCGCTTCATCCAGCAAGTCACATCTCCTGTCCCTGGGCCACCCCTGTCGATAGCATGCTGCACTCGTGGTTAAGATGGAGACCGGAACACTTCCTGAGAACCCAAAAGCCACCAGGCCGAACCATCACCGTCTCTGCCTCGGTGCGAGCGTCCCAGCCGGTCGGGTAGCAAGCAGGGAGGTGGAGCATGTCGACCGAGACACGGCACCATCTTTGCCTGTGAGCCAATGGAGCTTTGGATGTTGGGCCTACAGACGCCCGCAAGACCCAGCTGGTTGGCTAGAGGGCACGCTGGGTACGTGGTTGATCTTGTTCTCAAGAGCTAGGCTGCCTGTGTGCCATGTGTCATGGCACGAACGGAGCAGAGCAGAGCACGGCACATAGCACAACGGCTGGCCGCTCGAGTTGATTCGAGCTCGTGCCGGAGACCACAACCTTCGAGCCTGGGCCGACCAAATATGCTGTATCCGTAATCGGTAGCATGTTGGGCGCCACCCGTAGCACAACACCCTGTGCAACAAGATGTGTGGATGTTGGCTGAACACACAAAAGTCCCCGAAAGAAGTGGCTGCTGATGCCTCGGCCATGCCCAGTCGCGAGACGTAATGACAGGCATAATTGAGCCTCCTTTGGATGGCTTTCCTGCCCGTCTCACAGCCTCATGAGGGAGACCTCGGCCCCGCCTTTGTCTGCCCTGCGAGCTTCAGCACTGAGACGCAAGAGGTGCTGGCTCGGGAATATTTCTGATTGCGTTCCAACGGCCGCTCCCCCTCAGTGGATCATCGTTGGTGCTCGATTGATTGCCTAGCTCAAGCCCGCAAGGAGGCATCCTACGCACCCGGTGGACTGGGAACTGCATCATTCTGAGTTTAGCGCACAGCTATATTTGGGCCTTGCTGTGGTTATCCTGGAGTCACTAGGGCTGGTCACCCCACTGCCTTTCTGCCTGTTGAAGAAACAAGACCGTCGTTGAAGTAGTTCGCGGACGTTTCGAGTCCATGCACGTTGATCAATTGACGACGGGACAGGAAGGTGATGGGCGATAATACTGAAAGGAACAAGAGCAGCAAGCAGTGTGCAGATTTTCCCTTTGTGGTAAGCTGATGGGCAGAACTGGGCACGACCAGGTTGTGCTGGGTTGGAAACACAAAGTACTGTGTAGGGAATTCATCCGAGGTGGTGTTGGACGGCCGCACCCACCACGCCTACCTCGAGCCTACCTACCTACTTAAGGTAGCTAGGCCTCCAGGAAGGAGCCAAGGAAGCGATTCCCCGCCAGCTCTTTGGTTGACAATGCCTGTGGGTCATCCTTCTAGCGCAAGAGCTTGACCCCTACCGTTGAGACCAGCAACTTTGGCCAGGACGAGTGAGATTCCAGAGATGCACAACCCTCAGGCACACCGGTAAATCTGGCATTGCCGTCTGACATGTACATTCTGCCATCACCCCGTCACCTTGCCATTCGGCCATCTGCTTGGTCGCCCTACGAGAATTAACTTGTCTGAGTTGAAGCATCCCGGGCAACCTTGCCTTGCTGACGTGTGGTGGGTGTGACAGTCAAGCAAGCATGCGGACCGACGGAGAGTATTGAGGACATGCTGGACATGGTGAAAATTCAGATCTGCATAATTCAATTGCAGCGTAGCGTCCGACTTCAGTCTGCGCCTGCGCCGCACACGAGCATATCAAGTCAAGCGCGTGAAACAACTTTCCTGCACGTTGGGCCGACGCATTGCATAGTACTTCCTGATGCGGCCAATATCTCCTTTGGTGACTCCCTTACCGAGGCTCGACTGCTCTGTCAAACCTCGACAGCTCGGTCATTGTCCTTAATGACCAGAGGGCAGCGGACGTGGTCCCAATCTGGCCGCACCTTAGCCGCTGGGAAGGGCTGCAGGCATTTCTGATTTGGCAAGACGCGTCGACGTTGATCCTGCGTCGCGGCAAGGACGAGATTGTTACAGATTAACTTAGAATCAATAAACACGCCCTGCGTATCCAGCTCGACAAAAATTGCTGGCCCGGCCGAGGATCGGTCGGCCAACCTGCAGAGCCGCGTCTGTTGCCCCAATTGTGTGGTCAAAGAGATGGCCACGAAGCTGGCCACGATGCAGGGGCAGCGCAGAGAGAGGCCACGGAAGAAGCCCGCTAGGCATTTCTTTTGTGTTACCAGTGTCTATTACAAACGCCGAACCACACGATGCGCCTCCTCGCGCGGTTGCCTACCCTCGTCGAAAAGCGGCCTCTGCATAACCTCCCCAGGGCGTGAACCTCGTCTCTTGTAGTGGTCCCAGTCCCGTCCGACCTGGCATTTTACAGCCACTCCTCCCAGGATATGGGCATCCTCGTACCCAGCAGATCATCCGCCGCCGTTGTCGCGGCCCCGGTCATGCCTACTCGATGCGATACGCCATTTTGCCGCCGCGCAGGCTGATCTCGTGCTTTCCCTTGCCGTCGTTGTCGCGTGGAGTATGCCTCGGGCTATGTAATCCTCTTGGATCCGTCGTATTGCCTAAACGCCACGCAGTGAAAAAATCTTGCCTTGAATCTCGGGCTTCAACTTTATTGGGGGTTGTCGTGGGCCAGGCTGCTCTTCTTGACCTCGCGTCCGTCGGGGGTGTACCTGCAAGCAGTCAGTCAGTCATCTGCTCTTATGTGCGCCTTGAGGTCTCGGGACGTACTTGAGCAGCTTCTCGATCAGGTCGACGTGGGTCATGATCATCCTACGGCAGCAGTAACGCTTGCAGCCGAGCTGGTCCATGGCGTCTCTGTTGCATCGCATCGCGTCGCGTCAGTCCAGTCCATTCATGGGAACTAGCTCCCATAGCATCTTGGAATGACCTCACCCATCGGGGACGTTCTGGTCGATCAGGGCCAGGTAGCGCTCCCAGAGATCTCCCGTCACCTGCGCTGCCGTCAGCCATTGTGTCCTGGAATGTGTCGAGCTTGAAGGGCTAGCGAACCTTCCCGCAGGAGAAGCAGCGGATGGGAATGATCATCTTGATGACTGTCTCCGAGGATAAAGAGGTCGGACTCGGTTATTCGATGCAGGTCGAGGACCCTGCGATGCCGTTTTGATTGATTGATCGACGTCGTAAAGCGGGATGTAAGAGGCGTAAGGCGTAAATGGCCCAAGACTGGATTTCTTCAAAGCGGCCGGGAGAGGCTAGGCCCACTATAATTTCTTATCGCTCCCTTATCGTGATATTTTTCAGCAGCAGAACCCTTGTACCCGAGTTTTTGCAGACGGGCCATCGCTCGCCCATGTTCTACCTGCTGCTGTTCCGGCCCAGCACAATATTTCGACTCAACCCACCATGGCTTCTTCAAAGTCACAGGCCGGCAAGGGTGTGGACAAGCGGAAAAGAGAAAAGATAGACCAGGAGGATCCGTCGCACAAGAAGAAAAGGAGGCAAAAGGACGACACCCCACGCGCATCGCCCAAGAGGAAAGCGGCAGCATCTGTCGCCGAGGAAGAGCTCGCTGCGGACGAGGATTCGACCTTCAAGGGCTTGTTCTCCAAGCACAAACCACGCTCTCAGTCCAACGGCGAGAGCACCAAGTCCAAGGTCCTTCAGAAATGGAGAATCTCGGAGCCAATGGGCGGCAGAATGTCTGACATAGATCCAATCTTCAGCGCCGACGAAAAGTGAGCCAAGTCCCCTCGCGAGCTTCAACTTCAGATGTGCTGACGGCCATAGGTTTCTTCTCGTCACATACCATACGTCCCTCCAAGTATACTCGGTCGCCGACTCCCTTCTCGTCCGCCGAATCGCACTGCCCGTGGTCGGCACAAACAATGGCGCACCATACCTTGTGGCTGCTGCCCTCTCTCAGGTTACTCCAGAGTTGGTATGGCTTGCGTCTTCCGACGGCAGGATATGGCAGATAAACTGGAGGACAGGGTCTGGTACGGAGGAAGTTCTACGAACTGGCGCAGGTGTCATACACGGTATGACCTTGGGTGTCGTCACCATTAACAAGAAGCCCTCCGACATCTTATACGTTTCGGAAAGCACGAAAAGCAATTACAGGATCGTCGCGTACGACGCTTCTGACCTGGCGCATCCTACGAGCCAGGTACTCCAAAACCAGTCGGGCAAATCGAGCATTTTGCGAACCGCCAACGGTGGCAGTATTCTTACCGCCGTCGCAGGGAATACGCTCATGGTGGGTGCTTTGCAGCAGAAGGCTGTTGTCAGCGTTGAGGGCCTGACTTACGACTTCTACTCCATCGACGCCAGCGACGAAGTCTCTTGTATGAGCGTAAGGCTTGCACCAAAAAAGTCAAGCTCCAAGAAGAAGGCTTCACAGGAGCCCAGTGATGCTGTACTCGACATTGCTGTCGGAGGCGTGAGGGGAGCCATCTACATATACTCAGATCTTCTCTCGCAATTACGAGCTAAGTCGCGGAAAGGCCTTGAGATACCAAAGAAGCAGCACTGGCATCAACGGGCTGTTCATAGTATTGCTTGGTCACCTGACGGTAGGTCTAGCAAGTTCCCTCAGTTGGAGTTCCGCTGCTAACGCTACGCAGGTAACTATCTCATATCTGGAGGCTCAGAGTCTGTGCTGGTGCTATGGCAACTGGACACTGGCAAGCTTGATTTCCTTCCTCACCTGGCAGCGAGCATCGAAAACGTCGTTGTGTCCCCCAGCGGGTCCTCCTATGCTGTTCACATGGACGATAACTCGACCATGGTACTCTCTACGGCCGAGATGAAGCCAACCACCTACGTCTCCGGCCTCCAGTCCTTGATTCTCGATGTTCAGAAACCCAAAGATGCACTTGTGCGCCGAGTCTTCGAGGGCCTGAAGGAGATTAACGCACCTCTGGCTGCGGCTATTGATCCCAAGGATTCTTCGCAACTGCTCATCTGTGTCGGAACTAGCCAGCAAGCCAGTCGCACCGGACCTCTTCCCGTCACACCATTCCTGCAGCGATTCGACCTAGGCTCGTTCCAAAGCATATCTAAACAACCACTAACACGGACAAATACCACGGAGCTGGTCACCAATCCAAACGGTTACCCCATAGTCGAGCCGAGGGCGGGTCAGCTTGCATTCTCATATGACGGGAGATGGCTTGCCACAATCGACGAATGGGAGCCGCCAGAGCGAGACATAACCGCACTCACCGAGGGCTCCAATGCCGCGGCACTCGAGTACTCACGCGAGCGACGGGAGATCTACCTGAAGTTCTGGGAGACGAAAGAGGACGGCACAACCATGGAGCTGTCGAGCAGGATTAACGGTCCCCACTCGACGCGGAATTCGGACGAGGTCTTCGACATTGCTGCAGACAAGGTGTCTAACAAGTTCGCTACGGTTGGCGAGGACGGAATCGTGCGGATATGGGCACCCCAACTCCGTGAGCGTGACGGCCTCGCGACCACTGCTCCCAACGGCCAGACATTGGTCAGCTGGTCTTGCGTCCGCACAGTCGCTCTTGGCGAAAGCATCAAGTCTCAGGATGAACTGTTACCCCTGGGTGGCCGGGCGACGTACAAGAAGAGTGGATCTTTGACGTATTCCGAGGACGGCTCGATCCTGTTCGTTGCATACGGCCACTATAACGAGATCGTCATCTACCTCATCGACATGGAGTCGGGCGAGATCCGCAACACTCTCCACGATATGTGCAAGGGCGCGATCCAGTCGCTGCAGCTCCTCAACTCCTGCCTAGTCATCCTTTCGCAAGACCTCGCCGTCTATGACCTCGTGGCAGATGAACTTCGCTATGGCGTAAAGCTGGGGGAGAGGTCCGAGGCCGCGGCGCGGCTGACACACCTCGCGGTCGACCATGCCTCGAGGACATTCGCCATTTCAGTGCCGTACCTCAAGGGCGCCAACGGCAAGCTGTCGCGCGGCGCCATGTCGGAGGTGGCCATATTCAACCTCGACGACAGCGAGCCGCTGCTCATGCAGAAGCTGCCCAACCTGCTCACCTCGGTCCTGCCGGCCGCCGGATCCCCTGGCTTCATTGCCGTCGACTCGGCCGCCCAGATATGGCCCATCACTGAGGGCGCCGACTCGAGCAACATCGCACGTCCGCTCTCTGAGCTCAAGCTCGACGACCTGCCGCCGGACGAGGAGCCCGCCGCCGAGAGCAAGGTGGTCATCCTGAACGGTGCCGGCGAGGACGACGAGGAGGATAATGGCAGCGAGGGTGAGGACTCAATGGATGTTGACGATGACGAGGACGACGCCCACGCCGCCGTCGTCGCGCCACAACGTCTGGCCGAGATCTTCGACGCCGCCCCTGCCTTCGCAATGCCTCCCATCGAGGACACATTCTACCGGGTCGTTGGCCTGTTCGCGCAGAAGCCCACCTCGCCATGAGAGTATAGATTAATACGAAATAGCCGGGGGGAACCCTTCTCCACCCGGCATATTGCACGTCGAACCCAACCTCGGACGGAGGGGCCCAGCCCGGGGTTGAACGCGACCCTGCCCGCCCAATCCTGCGCCCCCGTCGTGGGTGTGCCGCGGTCGAGGAAGAAGCACAGACGCCCGTGCGAGTCTCGCCCCGGGCAGAAGGATCGCCCGCGCCCCCTGCGGCCTGCATGGAGGCCGCTCACTCACTGCACGCGGGATCAACAGCGGCACGAGGTGGACGGGCAGGCAGGGACATCGCGCCAAGCGGAGGATGCAGGCCCGTCGTGGCCCAGCTTCGGGAAATGGTGTGGCTAGACATCTGCTCATTTCCCTTCATGGGTAAATAGGAGGGAATAGCACCGCAGGGCAAGGAGACGGTTTTAGTTTTGGTTGGGAGGATGGAGGGGGATACGATTTAAGTTGGCAAAGGGCGTCGATACCCAAGCACGTCGTCCATCTGCCATCACATGTCTGATGGCCATATGATAACACTAAAAAAGGGAAATCTAAGTACGTCAAGTCATTATCATGTGATATGCATTATATGTGTCTCCCGCATCTGCGCACTCATTATCCCCTAGTACAGGTATGACAACAGGTCCCATTGCAGCCCCAATCAGTCTGACGGAGGTAAACATCACGCATTACAGCCCAAAAGCACCGGATGAAAACTAGACACGCGACGCCTCATCCACCTACTTGCATACAGTGATTGTCGACAGGTCTCACTGGCACAATCACGTCCACTCCAGGTACATATTACCTGACCGCAAAGCTATCGGGAAACAGTATCCCGTTCGCAGTAGCAAGGACCATCCGCTCCGCCTCGCCCCCAGTGGCGTCGTCCTCATCCCACGCCAGCAGGCCCGTCGCCCGCAGCGCGGCCTCGCCGCCCGCCTCGTTGACTTCCTGCACGCCGGGCCGGCCCATGTGAAAGCTCTCGCCGCCGCCGCCAGCGAAGTCAGGGCCCGGGAACCCTAGCAGGAACGCCTTGCGCTGCCGGGCCAGAAAAAGGGCATTCGTCTGTGTCAGGGGGCACGCTGGGATGTACAGAAGCGTTGTCGCTGTTGATAGGGGAGTGGTAGATGATGAGGTCGACGAGGGTGATGGTGACCGTGATGAAAACAGTGACGGCCTTCTTGAGCGCTGTGGGGTGGGCGGAGGAGTCTGCGCCGTGGTGGGAGCTGGCATGGCCAGCGACGAGTCCACGGAATACGCCACGTCCGGATGGAATATAACGTAGTCGCCCGGCCGGAGTAGTGGCACGGGGACGAGTGTCCGGTCGAGGAGGAGGTGCGGGTGAAGTAGCGCGTTGATCTCCTGTGAGTGGCACGGCTGTGCCCCGTGGAGGATGGGGCTCTGTGACGGGGTCAGGTCCCAATTTGACGGATCGAGGAAGTCCACCGCGCGCTGGCCTTTGCCAACCCAGGGCTTTCGGGGCGAGAAGAAGGGCCTCAGAAGCCAGTAGGCCGTCACGAGCTTGACTGGCAGCGCGCAGATGGCAATTGGGGTTGATGATGGCGGTGATGATGAAGAGTCTTGGCGACGATCGCCTGTGCCCAACGAGAAGATGCCCTGAAACATGCGGAAGACACTGCAGGTATTGGCTCCATTATACAGGTCGCTGGTAGTATTTAGCCTGGTACTATTGTCCCACGGGTCCCAGTCCTCCCAATGGCCCGTGAATATCTCGCGATATGTCCCCTTGTGAGAGCGCCCTCCGTACCCATCTGCTTCCCATCGTTCGACACTGCCGCCATCAACTTGAGCCTTGACAGGAACGGGTGGCTGAGACTTTGGTGTCTCATTGAGGTTTTGACCTCGGTGGGAGATGAGCACGCGGTCGGCGTAGGCCACAGGGAAATTCGTTGTGATGCGTGTCCGCGAGTCAACCCGATCGTCGATAACGTCACCGCCCGATGAAGTTGCTTCTAGTGTTGAATGGTGCCAACAATTGTTCATAACAAAGGTCTGCGCCTTGAGCATATTTGGATGTGCCCGAGCCTTGAGCTGCGCAAGACTCCAATAAAGCTCGTATAGCTGAGAGTCACTCGGCGACGATGCTCTGGTGTGCGGGTTGTCGGCTATGTAAGTGTCAAGATCTCTCTTCATAGCCCGGGCCTCGTCTTCCGGGACGACGTTTCGGATCACTGCTGCGCCTCGAATTTTGAGGTCGTCCAAGAAGGCATCTCTTGTGGCAGGAGCGTCGAGATCCTGAAAGTCGATGGTGGGTATAACGGTGCACTTGGCTTCGGCGACGGCTGCAACTTCTTGTCGAAGTTGCTTAAGGAGACGACTCCATGACTCCGCAACCGCTGTCTCACTGCTGGATACAAGATCGGCCTTGACCTGGGCGAATCGTTTAGGGAGAGACGGGATGCCGTCCTGGAGAGACATTGGGATGACCCTGATTCTCTTGTGAGGAGCCTCCTTGAGGTTCGTGAGTGCGTGTGTAGGCGTAGATGATTTTACTGCCATGCTTTGCGACATTGGTGAGCATGTGACAGGCCGTGGTCTCCATATACGGATAGAGAGCACCTGCTATGATCCCCTACCTCGAAGAGGACCGGCATCCTTTATACACTTGCGGGCCCCTGGCATTGTGCCTTCGTGTCGGGCCATGCAGGCAAGGAGTACAGGCTCCGATGAGTACATGAGAGGAAGGTAGCTGTTTGCACGCCTTCTGTGAGGATACGGTCTACATGCATGTGAACTTTGGGCTTAAGCTCTACACCGGTCGGTATTAAACTGGAGCCTCATTTGTGTAAGAGAGGCAGATCTTGGAAAGAAGAGGGAGTCGCACAGCTTCTGTAGCCAGGCCTTGATAGCCGCGACGCGGGCCGCAACGCCGAACGAAAATGCTCTCCACGTAGCATTCCCTGCAGCCAATGGGAGAATTGGAATTCCCTCATCGCGTAGGGCTGGATCCCTCGTATGCGTCGACCAGACCGGGCCTCAACACAATAAACGTGTTGCGTTGGCGCATTGTTGACGTCTCATCGGTCCCTGAGCCGCTGTAGATTTATGTTGCACATGAGTGTAACTGGTTTTAGCCAGAACATGCTTAAACTCTCGGCCCCATCCCCATTGCAACCGAGTCACCTTAGCTTCGTGAAGCCAACGGATCGATCACTTTCGGTGGTCGATTGTGCTACCACGCTCTAGAATTCGGGACTACCGTTGATCCCAGGGGGCGGCCGTTGCGATATTGACTTTGATGCCTGCCAAATGCACTAGTAGAAGGGCACGGAGGAACCATGGAAAAATAGCTGGCAGGTCAGCCGAGGCGTTCCTGCTGTGCCAGCTTTGAGGACTGGGAGGATAGCATGGCTTGCGCAGATCGACACCGTTGGTAATTGGCCTTCTGATAGACTCCATGAGTTGACGATCAGATGTGGATACTGTACCCCGCTGCCACCGCCTGACAATGAAGGTAGCTGCATGGTGTTTTGGGTGTGCCAGTCCCATTGTCACAGACCCATGGGTGTGGGTGTTTTGTGGCGTCGACGTTGCCAAGACAGTGAATTATCTGGCCTCGAAGGTTGAAATAAACTAATACATTGAGCCGCGAACGAGCGACTTTGGCATGTGAGGGACCAATCAGTAGCTCCAACGGCCAGATTCGAAGTAGGCGTTGTAACCTACCGCGGAGGTGGCCCGGGAAGGGCGGAACGCCCTTGTGGGCATTGGCACTGTTACTCATGAACCCTCTTCTGGCGACTACGCTCAAAACAGAGCTCTATTGAAGGCTATTGACCGTGAGAGAGCATTGAAGTGGGTCTTTATCTGATCGGCAACTGAAGTTTCGGGTTAATTTGCGTCGGCTCCGAGCTGTAGCGCTCCAATCCTAGATGGAGCAAGGTAAACGATCCTGAGGCAGGGTCTCGCTGGATATTGGTTTCTCCGGCGACTTGGGCTCGCTGTCTAGCTGTTTGCAGACAGCAGGCGGACAGCGCGATGGACAGATTCCAGTACCTCCACATTTACACCGGTGTATAGAGAACTTCATGTGTTCGGAAAGAATTGCGAAGATCCGGCTCCGGAGGGAAGCCCAAACTCGGGCTGTGATGCTTGTCTCATGCAAGCTCGACCCAATTCAGCGTAGCCAAGCCCAATCCGTGATACAGCATTGTGTCCCCGACGGATGAAAGCTGTCATTGTTGGGTAATTCGGTGGAGTAATCAGAAGTCGCCCTAATTCTGGTGATTGCCGTACGCATTACCAAGATACGAGGACCAAAGATCCAGAGCGGTTCCCGAGGCCCTTGGACGAAGCCGGCGAAGGAGCCTCTTGGCTGATCGGGGTTCGCAGAATCGGTGAAGGCCCGGACCACGACTGACAACGTTGGAAGCGCAGCAGGTGGATAGTCGCAGGGGAATCCAGATAAGATAAGAGTGAAAATAAGGCTCCGTCCGGAGCTGATTGCCATCCATTGATGCTGTCTGTATAATCGTGGCCGCAGGTCCTCGACAATTTTCTTGCCTTCGGGACGGCAATCGCCTTCTCAGCCGAAAGCTCCACCCGAGAAAAGATTACCTGACCAGGAGTCCAATCGAATTGGGAGCGTCGCAGACAACACCCGAGAGGCTGGCCAGCACACTAGGACCTGGGAGCGCCCAACAGCCCTTGAATACGGATGTGCGGCGATCCCGTTCCAGGACGACTGGCACTACGGTGGGGGTTCAGACCAAGATCAATGGAGCAGCTGCTGAGCTCAGATGCGCAACCATCAGGTTTTCTTGCTCCGCTTCGATCGACGAGGTGCAGAAGATGCTTCAATGGCACCCTCCTGCCTCCTCTTGGTGGCCGCAGACGTGGTCTTTTCGGCGGCCGCCGCTGCCTTGTTCGGAGTATCTGCCGGTGTCTTGGTTGGCGGAGTTGCCCCGGGGTCGTTCAAGAGGACATAAGCCACCCGCTCAACGTCGATTGCTTTGACACTGAGCCGTTTGACCAGCTTCTGTGACTTCTCGTGAAGCTCTTTGTATTCCTTGTCATTGTACTTTATGTGGTCTCTCCTCCCGTGATTGCACAGCCAGTAAAAGGCCTCGTCCGCGAAGAAGACTACATTCTGAGGGTCGTGGACTGCCAAAAGCAACGATGCGGTGGCTGGTCCGATCCCCTTGAGTCTTGTTAGCACGTTGATGGCTGCGGGTGCGTCGGCTTCCTTGCTGTAAACGTCCAGCGCGCTCGTGACCGTGTTCTTGACGAACGATTCCTCATTTGAAGACACGAGCTTCATCAGAGTTGGGCGATACTTTCCGTGCTTGCTATTGACAGGTCAGATGGCGGGCCCAATATTGTCCAGATCTGTCGCACTCCCCACTGCTCGCCGGGAGCCAAGGGGACGCCGGACGGTGGGTCGACAAAAAGAGGATAGGCTCGAGTGAGCCCGAGGATTAGGCAGGTAATACGCACAGCTTCCACTCGACTAAAATTTGCACATCCTCAAGCTGCATCGACCTGCTTTGACTGGCCGCGGCGAACAAGGCAGGGGCCTCCACGTAACGGTAATGATCTAGCTCCGCAAGAGTCTTCTGGCCAGCTTTGGCTGTTGGACTCATCAGCCTTCGGGATCAACATCGGAGGGGAGAATGGGCCCAGAACGTTCTTACCCCCTTTGGAGGCAGACACGGCCTCGATGAGCTGGTCATATCTTGCAAAGGCATTGCGGAAGTCCTGCAGGGTGATTTCCTCTGGACTGGGGAAAAGGCTGTCTACCATGGTAGCATGTACCCTCGTGCCTGATGAGCTCGAGGCGAAGAATGTTGTGCGCAGCCGAGGCGAGCTGAAAGTCTCACCAACGACACCTCGATATGGCGCGTTGTGCTTGTCCCTCTGGCCACCAAGTGCTGTTGCCCAGCAAGCTGCGCTGCAGTGCACGGCACGGCACTGCACGGCACGCAATGTCCTGCACGGCAATGCGCGATAGGCACGGCCTCGGCGAATTATCTGAGGAGCCTGCAGCAGGCCAACGACGACTGACACAGTGCTGGAAGACCTGGGAGCTGGAGAATTGGGACGGCACGGCGGTCCGTACGCGATGATATTAGCCACCAGAGAAGTAGAGTAATGGGTGTTGCGATATATACGAGTTGATCTGGTCTGGCTGCTTGTTGGGGTATGGGAGAGGGCTGACGGCTGTACTCGTCCCTTGTAATTTGAGAGGATAGCTTGGGGATGATGTATGTGTGCTTGACGCAGACACAAAAAGGGAGCAACGACAACCTCGTAAATTCTGCTGCTACCAGCAATCAGATTTCGAGGACGACTCGAGGATGAAGGTGAAGTCGAAGTCGCGGTCGATCATCCGGGTCACCCACCCTTCCTTTCTAAGCCCTTGGAGCCTCCTTCCGCCAGCCCAGACAGAGAGTGTGGACCCTTGGTGCCGCCTTCCCTGGGCGGACCAGAACAGCCGACCCAAGGAATTAGCTGTGGTCCGTGCGCCCCTCGGGGTTATCCCACCTGGGCAGGGTCGAGACTCTGCGATCAGCCAGGGTCCAATGCCCAAGGCGGCCCTGCAATGGGAGGGGGGGCACGGGGCTTCTAGAATTCTGCCTGACCAAAAAGTCTCCGTGCCCGTTCCATCCTTCCTGCGCCCCAAGGTTTTCTCTTGCCAACGCAGCAGTCTCAGCCTCATTACCCAAATCACCATCAACTGCGACATCAGCATCCCACGGTCCATCGAAGGATATCGCTTTCTCTTCACAAATCACCAACAAACCCCCAGAATACTCCTCAAAATGGGTGGCGGCAACGTGAGTTCTCTCCCAAAAACCCGTCACTACCGCCCCTCCCCCACCATAATCGCCTGATCACCGATTGCTGATCGCTGACCGCCATGTTCTCACTCACAGGGAGCCAAGTCTGCACAGAAGCGGGAGCGCGCCGCAAAGAACGCCGGCAAGGAGGCCAAGTCCCAGCTCAAGGTCAACGAGTCGGCCAAGGATATCCAGTGCAAAGTCTGCTTCTCGACCTTCCTGAAGACCTCTCGTGCTCCTGCGTACGCAAAATCCCTCATCAAAGTCCCGAACCGGTACCAACCCGTTAGACGAAGAACCTGACAGGCTAACATACTGTGTACAACAACAGCCTCACTGAGCACGCCGCGAACAAGCACTCCAAGTCCCTGGCGGAGTGCTTCCCTACCTTCACCGCCTAGGCAGTCCTCTATGACGGGGGCCAATCGTGGTGGTTGTGGTTGTGAATGCGAATGTGATGGAGCTGAGAGGCTTTTCCTATGACGGAGTTACGAGCATTGAGCGAGGGGCGCATACCATTGTTTAATTTTGACAATTTGGGGTGGGAAACAAATAATCAAAACCGCATACACAAAGTCCGGGCCAACTGCTCTACGTCCGCGTGTGCCTGTGTGCGCTTTGAACTGTCTACGCTATGTCTCAAAACTAGTGCGCCCTCACGGCCTGTGCCTGAGAGCCCCGATCACCACCGTCCACTGGTACGGGCGGTGAAGGCGGTGAGGGCTGAGATGCCTTCGCCTGCTCCTCCCTAATCTGAGCCAGTATATCCGGGTACCAACGTTCTCCAACGTCAGGATGGCTCTTGACACGGTTCCTCAGCGTCGCCTCGCCCAGCGTCTGCGCCACGCCCCCACCGCGAAACGTGAATTCGACATCGTCCAGCCGCCGGCCCCCATTGGCCTCCAGTACGGCGTCACGCAGGCGTCGCACCTCCTCGGGCACGGCGCCGACCCCGACGCCCTCGAGGTCCTCGAACGTCGTGTCGGCCGCCACGCCCTGGAAGAACGGCACCGAGAAGCGCGGGCCCTCGCCGGCGCGGGGGCTGAGCACCCTGTGCGTCGTCGACGTGCAGACCCCGCGCGTCAGCGCCTCCATCCCCTGCCCGATGGCCACCACCAGCGTCCCCTCCCGCGGCGGGCAGTCGATCCACTCGCCGCGCGTGTTCTGCGCCTGCAGGCCCCTGTGCGCGCTCGCCTGGAGCAGGTAGCTCGTCAGCATGCTGTCCTTGTGCGGGCCGACGCCCTGCCTCGCGCTGTCACTATCATCATCCCCGCCGCCGAGCCCCAGCTCCCCCGCGTCCGGGTACTTTACGATCTTGAGCTTGTGCTGCTGGTCCGGGGCGCCGACGTACTTGTCGAAGGCGTCCGGGGCCAGCCCCACCGCCTCGGCCACCAGGCTCGTGAAGCGCACCGACACGCCTGACATGAGCCGCATGTACTCGGCGTACGTGGCGCGGAAGCCAGGGAGGACGGACTCTGCGGGCCACTGGTTGGGCGCGAGGAGGTTGTGGTGCCTCGGGGCATCCGGGCCCGGCACCGGGTGCTCTGTGGACAGGTCGATCTGCTCCCGGTGGTCTGTCTTGCCTGCTGTGATTTCTGCTGAGAGGCGGCTGTAGCCCAGGAATGAGGGCGCGTTCTTCATCTCGATTTTGAGCCTAATTTAATATCATGTGTGAGTCTTGTGTGAACCAATAATATTGTTTATGAATGGATGCGAGTGGGCGTGAGAGCTCTCTCAAGTGGTCCCATTGCACCAACTTACTTTTCCTCGAGTGGGATATCAAAGAACGCCCTGCCTAGTGAGACGACCTTCTCGAACAGCTCGTCTGAAATGCCCACATTTTTTATGTAGAGGAAGCCGACTTCCATGAGGGCCTCACGGAGGTCCTTGAGGAAGGCCGGCTTGGTCGTCGGGTCGTCGGCCAAGGCCAGGTCGAGAATGGGGATGGATTTGAATGACATCTTCTGAGCCGTGTATCTAGTCACTCCCCCAGGAAGTTCCCAATAAATAGTTGATTAACACAAAACGGTTTGATGTCATATAGGTGAGTCGGATGTTCAAAGTCTCTGATATATGAACTGATTCAGATCCTCTGAGTTTGGCAATTATTGAATGATGTTACGACTATCATGGAACGAATTGCGCAATCGTCCCTCTGCCGTTCCAGTAGATCCGCCTGTCACCTCGCACATCCCCGCAACCGATCGGCCGGCCGCTAGGCCCCGGGAAACTCTTGGCCCCAACCCACGCGGACGGCCCTCGAACTCGACCCACCATGGGCTTGTCACTTACACCAGGCGCGTTACATTGGCACCTGTGCAGCGGCCGCTAGGCGGCCGGACCAGTGCATGCTCGAGCTTGAGTGTATTGTCGTTGAGCGGTATGACAGATCAAGGCCAACTGGGGAGCATCTCACAACATGGAAGGCATAGCTTAATATGCAGAAAATAAAATTCTCAACTCGGCAATTCAGACGGGGAGAAGACATTTGAACAAGACAGTCAAACTACACTCTATAGGTCATGTGTGACGTTGGCGGCCGCGACATGATACCGAGGAAGTGTTTCCCGAAAGAGCCGATCATGGGAAATCATTCCCAGGCCGACTTCTCGACTGGCTGGACATGATATCGTGAGAGTACCCATGTCGTATATGAAGCTGTGAAGGACGAAGAAGCAGACTCGGTAGGTGGTGAAGCCAATGCATTATGAAATACAGCACATGCCCCCTCGCCCCTACGAGGCTATCAAAACCTGGACATAACTCCAATCCTGCGTTATTCACAGTTCACCAGGAAAAACCCCCAGTGTCGTGTCACTTTTCTTCTGCTCCCAAACCAAATATCCCACCGCAGAATCCCATCACGCCTCGCAAGAATGCTGTCGCTCTCTCATTGCGCACCTCGCACTCGCAGGCCACGAGTAGATTTAACCCAGCGAACCATCACAATCTCTTTCTCTTTTAAGGCTTGCCGCAGAATCCGTGTTCATGCCGGGTCGTCCGGGCAGGCCGCTGCTTTGAGCTCCCCGCCAGACAGCATGCGCTCCAGCCCATCAAGATCCGGCGTCTAGAAATGGTGCCGCAACCCTCTATTTGTCCTTCTTGGGCAGGGCGTCCGAGTTGCCAACCTTCTCAGCCAGCTCGTTGTACTCGCGGTGGAGGCCCTCGGCCTGCTTCTTGAGGGTCTCGATGTCCTGGTCCTTCTTGGCGAGCTGGCGCTTGAGGCCCGCGATCTCTCCGGCGCCTCCGGCCTGCGACAGCTTCTCGGACTGCTTGGCGTTCTTGTCGGTGCCCTCGTACTGCTTGAGGCGCTCCTCGAGGCGCAGCACATCCAGGATCATGATGTACGTGCGGTTGAGGATCAGCGACAGGAACAGCGTGAAGCCGCAGAGGTACATGTTGCGCTGGGAGTAGAACTTCCTGGCTTGCACCTCCATACGCTCATGTCCCACGGGTCTGCGGGCGGGGCGGGCGGCAGGTTAGCGCTGGGATCTTTGCGGAATGATAGGCTTTCAGGACGCGACTTCTGCCTCTCTGCCGTGTTGTACGGTGGAGCATGCGGGGCAGACAAAGTGGGCTCGTTTTGAAGGCAAGACAAGAACAAAAAACAGAGGCTGCGATCAGGGAGAACGTACCCTTTCCCGTTATCAGTAACGGCGGAGAGCTCGATTTGGACGCGATAGACACGGTTGACGCTGTCGATGAAGAGGATCAGGATGAAGATGAAGGTGATCTTCAGGCCGTACTGCAACTTTGCGACTATGGGGTTCTCGGATATGAAGCTGAATAGGGTGTCAACCGGCAGTCCTGCTTCGGGCGAATTGTCAGGTGCGAGGAAGGGGTACGTACGTGAATACACGTCTCTTAAGGGAGAATGGCATCGGAACGATGAGGAACATGAACAGTGCCATCTCCGCCATAAGGAGCATGAACACCTGCAGGTTGGATGCTGTTAGCGCAAACGTTGACCACCACCCAGAGGAGGCTGTCTAGGAGGAGGCAGGCGTCAAGGCCACGTACCAGTGTGTAGTAGAGCGTCATCGTGACGGTTGTTGCGAAGCTCCTCGAGCTTCGAGTCGACTGCGGGGTGGTTGTTTCTGAGTGAATGCAAGGCTTTAAGGGCTAGTACTGTTGGGCTCGAGGGCAATTGTGATTTCAAAGAGGTCAGAAGTGATGTGTCGTGGCCAAGATTCAAAGGCTTGGAAGATATAGGGAAGAGGTTGGCAAAGGGAACAGCAAGAGCTTGAGTAGAAGAGGTGGCCAGTTTGGCTGACAATCCCGGCTGAGCAAGCTTGGGCTGGGTGAATCCGTCATACCTCCCGGGAGACCTGCAAACGTCATCGCCCACCTAGCTGGCCCGGCTAGGCTAAGTGCCTGGAAAAAGAAAGTGGCAGTGAAGTGCACAGACCACCCGGTTCTCAATTGGATGCACTCTGGGCTCTATGGAATCTGTCGATCACAGAGCGCCAAAACATAGACACAGAGGCCTCACTCAAGTTACACGAATGTACATTTAGTATTCAATTCCGTAGCCTGATCCACAATCCCATATATTTCACCACAGATTAGCACCATATGAGGGAATGTCCATTTATAGTAGTAGTATCAACAGGCAATAACAATTGACACTGAAAAGTGATCCCCCGAGTCCCCGATTGCTCCTCCCCGAAACTCCGAGCTTTTGATGCCCACCCAGCCAGCAAGAGTCCTGGACTGTTGAGGGCCGTCACGAGAAGACAAAACAACATGCATGATGTACAATCCCACCTCATTCCGCTCCAGTCCTCCCATATGACAAAGGAAATCGTGCTGCAAGCATCGCCGACCCACTAGCTGTAGAACTGCGACTTCTGGAAGCTGTCCGCAGTGATATCGCCCGGCTTGCCCGCGGGCACGGGCACCTTCTCAGGCTCAGGGGCCGCCGCGGGCTTCTGCGCCGCGCTCGTGACGCTGCTGGTGAGCGAGTTTGCCCTGCTGCTGTCGAGCGAGGCGGTGGCCTTGATGGCGGCGACGGGCCGCCTGGCGACCTCGAGGAACGTCGACGGCAGGTAGCCCATGCGGCCGTCGCGGGAGCGGCAGCGCCACCAGTCGCTGGGGTTGCCGAGCGGGTCCGTCTTGCTGAGCACGGCGACGAGGTCGCCCTTCTTGACCTCGAGGTCGACCCCCTTGACCACGGCGTCGCCGCCGCCGGACTCGGGCGAGAAGTCCCACAGCACGCGGCAGAACTCGAGCTTGGACGGGTCGATCGCCTGCGCCTGCGCCTGCAGCTGCTGCCGCCTGCGCTCCTCCTCCTCGTGCGACGCCGCCATCGACCGGATCATCTTGGTCATGAGGTACGGCAGGCCGAAGGCGAACAGGAGGAAGAAGATAAGGGGCTTGCGGCTCGGTTTTGCCGGCGACGGAGAGCCGTCTGCCGCGTGCCGGCCTTCAAATCTCGCGAAGGAGGCCGGTGTGAGGGACATCGCGTCGGCGGGTGGTGGCCGTCCCGTGATCTTGGCGATGAGCGTCCTCATCCAGCGCATTATAGTGTATATACCGAGGACATGGCCAAGTGTGTCGCGGAGGTTGCCGAACTGCTCGGCCACGGCTACCACAGCTGTATCATCAACACGTCAGCGCCTGCTATTGAGATGCAAATTAGTTCAGCTGCGGGAGGTTGACATACCGTAGAAGCTAGAATGTGTGGTCATGTATGTGCTCTCAAGCATCTGTGCGAACCCACCGAACGCGCCCACGATGCCTTCCAGCACTTGGAAGGTTGCCTGCGTGCTCTGATTGACCCTGTTCGTCAGGCTGTCTGGGTTGTTTGGGTCCTGCATGCCGCCCATGCCATATCCTCCCATACCGCCGTATCCTCCCATAGAGCGATAGCCTCCGTAGCCTCCGTACATTCCTCCGCCGTATCCTCCCATGCCTCCATAGCCACCATAGCCACCCATGCCGCCATACGGCGAGCCATAAGACGAGTATGTGGATGGATAAGCGCCCGTCCCGTACGATCCGTAGCCGGTGGACCCCATCCTGCTATATGCGGCGGCGTTCTGGTTGACTGATGCTGTCAGGGACTCGGGTCGGGGTGGTATGGCGGGAGAAGCAGAGGAGGTCGTCGATGCGGTAGTCGGAGTGGCGGCGGAAACAGAAGCGGCAGGTGATGCTGCTGTGGCCCCTGGACGCTCCCACGGCTTTGGAGGTGAGGCCATGGCGAGTAATGCAGGCGGTAGAACGTTGAATTGAAAAGTTCGCTCGGTCGGGCCTGTCGGCGGGAGCCGTTGAGTTGGCCGGGCAAGGATGAGACTGGAGTGAGGGGAGAATGCGGAGGACGGTGGACCAGGGTGTGCTGTTACTACTGCCGGTCGTTGCTGGACGGTGCTGTGCTTGTCCTCTTTTGTCCTGTCCGGTGGGCCACGAGAGGCGCGACGCTGTGGGAGATTCAGTCCTCTAGCATTTCTAAGATGCAGCCGCAGTCGACTCGGGTAAGAGTGATGTCTGGTGTGGAAGACGGGTCCCAACTTCAAAGGATGTTACGTCGAAAACCTAGACTTGCGCCGGCCTGTGACCGGCCCTTTGCCATGCCTCGGCTGATTTCCACCGTCGCCTGGTTTGCCGAGCGGCTGGGTCCCACGGTCTCTGGGCATGGCTTACCTAAGCGAAAAAGGTCTCTGCTCACTGTGGGAATATTTACTTTTGTTTTACACTCTACAGGACTTGCGTGTCTTGAGTTGTATTATTTCAGAATGCAACGAGTGCACTGAAACTTAACTTCTCAAGATCTGCTGTGTCCACAGTGCTCTCTTGTTCTCTTTGCGCGCAGAGACAGAATGCTACCTTCCTCGACTCGGTCACCGGGGACATTTCGGTATCTTGGCTCTACGATCTCGAGTCGCTCGCTATCTTGGGTCGTCTGTGTCGAGCCTCGGCTGCCACAGGGGTAATTGGGTTGCTAATTGAGCCTCACGTCGTGGTCTATCAAGTTCGACGGGATACGTTCAGATCTAAGTTGTTTCATTATTACAGCACACGCTACAGTCTAGAAACACTACTAATCCAAACTCTGGATGATGACCTTGATGGCGCCGGTCTTGGGGTCGGCAGACGTGTTAAAGGCCTTGAGGGCGTCCTCGAGTGGGAACTTGTGCGTGACGAGCTTGGAAAGGTCGACGACGCCGTTCTCGATCAGCCGGATGGCGCGCGGCCAGGTGTTGGAGTAGCGGTACTGCAGCTGGATGTCGACCTCGCGCACGCTGGCGCGCATGAACTCGATGTTGATCTGGTTGCGGCCCACGCCAATGATGAAGACCTTGCCGCCGAACTTGCTCGCCCAGATGGCGGCGTTGATGCTGCTCTCGACGCCGGTGCACTCGATCGCCACCGCCGGCTCGATCCCGCCGAACGCCTTGACGATGGCCTTGGCCGAGTCCTCGGCCGACTGCCGCTCCACCTTGTGCGTGATCACGCCGGGGCAGAACTCGCGCGCGAAGTTCAGCCGGCCCTCGTCGATGTCGGTGATGACGATAGGGCACGCGCCCGCCGCCTTGACGACGGCCAGACTGATGAGCCCGATGGGCCCGGCGCCGCAGATGAGCACGGGGTCGCCCACGGTGATCTGCGCTCGCTTGATGCCGGCCAGCGCCACGCTGAGCGGCTCCAGCATCGCGCCGTTCTCCCAAGACATGTTGCCGATCTTGTGGCACCAGGCCGCCGGGTGGTTAACGTAGCGCCGCAGCAGGCCTGCCACTGGCGGCGTCGACAGGAAGTCGACCTTGTCGCAACCGTTGTACCGTCCCGTCAGGCACGGCTCGCACTCGTTGCAGATAACCTGCGGCTCCACCGCAACCCGGTCGCCCACCTTGAGGCTCGTTACACTCGGGTGCACTGCGATAACCTCGCCTGCCGACTCGTGACCTAGGATGTGGTCGCCGCCCACGATCATTGGACCGATGCAGCCATGGTGCCAGAAGTGAATGTCTGATCTGTGTGTTGCCAAACCCCGTATTGTCAGCAATGCGCTCCAAGATCACTCCCTCCTTTCGCCGTCATGTGGCCCGCCTCATGCGCCTTGCGCGAATTCATGATTCACGCCTCAGAGTGTATTTGTTCATGTTCTTTTTGTGTGACGTACCCGCAGATTCCCGTACTCCTGATAGCAACTGTGACCTGTCCTGGGTTCAACTTGTCGCCCTTCTGCACATTCTCCAGCGTCGGCTCGGCCTCATTTATCCACAAGTCGTGGGCGGGGTTGGTGTAGACGCCGATGTTAGGCTTAGAAGCCATGATGCTGGTGTGCCCGTTGGCTCCGTTCTCTGCTGCCGAGGGGCTCATTGGGACCGGATGGCTGGTGAGTTAGGATAAGGTGAGTCGGAAGAAGGGGTAGAAAACGCAGGAGAGCGCCGAGAAAGAGGGACTCGAGAAGGAACGGTCTAGAGGACCAGGACTAGGACACCAAACTTGGATGACGATGAGCGAAGGTGGGGCAGCAGCCGGCAAAAGAGGTGGCGCCCGAAGCGGTTGACTGTCAACTTGCAACGCGACGGCAGACGGGAGGCTCTTGTAGATATGCTTGTACACGTATACACGTAGCAAAGATCGTCAGGCCGCGCGCGCAGAGGTGGGCTTCTCACGGGGGCGTGGGAGGTTTTATAGGAACTCGAGTCAAACTGGGACAGACAGACAGCTAGTTGCTAGAAGCGACCTATATTATCCGTCAACCACGACGATAGTAGTACAAGCAGAGAACTCGGTTGGGGTCGTGACCCCGAGCCGCTATCGCCGTCAACCAGGTTCCAGGCCCGGGCCCAAGGACGGGGTCCAGTCAGCCATCTCCAGCCAGTCAGTAACTCGAGTCTAGTCGGCCGTTCCTGGGCGAGCCTCGACTCGAGGAACCACCAGTATGCGAATTATCCGCGACGCCGATGTGTTATATCGATGTGGGGTAAGTGAAAAAGCGGCCCTCTTCCCCAGCAAGCGTCAGTCCCTCCTGCTGGACCTGCCGAGGGGTCGTGTCCTCGGCAGCTTCAACCCCGACCGATGATCTCATTCTCCCGCGCCAATCACCACGCCCTGCCCCAGCTTTTCCTCCCACTTCCGACGGGGACCCACCGAGGGGAATGTCAAGACTTAGTTGCGCTCTTCCGCTGCTGCCCCAGGCCTTTGTCCAGATGGGCAATGTCGGCCCGAAACAGATCTTGGACCCCTGAATGTTGCGTGCAGAAGACAGACCCCAGATCAGGGGATTAAGCCTTCTGTGTCCCCCTTGACCCAGCAGAAAAGTAAGTAAACAAGAGGAAATAAAAGCAACGTCTCTGCCGCTCCGGGCCTTTCACATGCGAGAAGGGCCCATGGACCCACTCAGGGCGGCAGGCGGGCATGACATGCACGCGGCTCACCCGCCCTCAACCAATTTCCGCTGGCTGAAGATGCGCAAAAGCCGTGGCCCATAGACGCGGTCAAATCGGATCCTGTCACCCCTTCAGATATGCGCCCGACGAATACGGGCCCAGGTAAATCGATCGTGAGCTTTCCTGCCCTCCCTCCTTCCAATTGAGGGCGTCGTCGTCTCCGGCCCAGAGCGTCCGTGGTGGCAGTCGGGCGTGATCACACGAACCACCAGAGGCACGTAGTCAGGCCCAAATATTTCGCACCAATTGGCAGGACTCCGGGGCTTGTGGTATCACAACAACGTGTCAGGTCTTGCATGTGACCTGCGTGTTGCAGTTCGCAGGGATCCTACAGGAGAGGGTCTCACAGCGACATGCACTATTAATTACTGATCAGAGGTTGTCCTACAATGCCTCGCATAGTGGCTTTGCGATACAAGAATATCCCAGTGGAAAGGTGTATCAGTCAAGCTATGCATACATTTGGGATCCGCGTCTCGGCGGGCCGAGCGGGTATGCAGTGCACTTGTGGCCATCATCTAGTATCCAGCGTATGTTTTCGGAACATGCGACCGTACTTGCATCTTTTTCTCAGCGTTGAGCGTACAAGACCTACTGTGACACAATGTATTCTCTAGCTGTGCCAGCAGTTGAAAGTATGCACATGATGGAAGAAGACGATCGATGCACTGTCACGGGTGGGAGAATGCATCCAAAGAGCTCGGTCTGGCCAATGTGCTTTGGCCTTGCTATTAAGATTTGACATACGTGAGAATCGCTCTGCCTCAGTATTGATACATTCGAATTAGGCCAAACTTACCACCTTAAGGTGGTAATATTGGCGCAGCCTCGGAGGAAACAAGAGCCGCAGTATGGGGAGGTGGCCTTTGGCCCAACTCCTCAAGAAGCAGCTCGTCAAAGTCGCGTTCATGCAGCCATGTCATACCCGGTAATATGCCCCATTTATCAACCCATAATCCCCTACTTATCCATCTGTCTTTCACTATCGTGTATGCTTGGCTGTTGATGTTAGGAGGATATCGTTTGACAGGATCCTCATCTGGCGCCTCCTGCGCCCTCTCTTCCAGAAGTCGCTCGCGCTCTTGAGACACTTGATAGTTGAACTGGTGGATGGGTCGCGTCGCCTCCCGCTGGCGTTGGCGCTCGGCGCGCCGCTCAGCGGACTGGCGCGCCTCCTCGTCCGTCTTCTGCCGCTTCCTCTTGGCGCCAAAAACGAAGTCCGCAGTCGAGTCCTCGTCGGTATCTGAATCATCCCCAAGAGGCACCTGATGCATCCACAGTGCGTCAAAGAGAGGCGCATTCTGGACCCCCTCGCCCCATCGCTCGAGGTTCGCCTCGTACCACTTTGGGTCCCAGATGCCCTGCTCGATCCAGCGCTCCCTGACCCGATCTGATGCTACATCGGATGGGCTTTTGCCAACCCCGACGAACTCGCCTGACTGCTCTGAGCGCTGCATCTCCTCGCGCCTCTGCGTGATGAACTGGTTGGCGGCAGTCGACGCCATCCATTGCAGGCGAAGTTTATCTTTGCGCGCGATGTACTCCGTCAGTGGATCATTCTCGGGGACAGGACTGTCCGGCTGTGTTGTGGTTCCCGATCTGGATCGATATGATGGCGGCGACTCGCTGAACCGTCGTTCTCTGGCTTGGTCGAACTGTTCTGGATCCTCAGCGAGTGCTGCGAGAGCACGATGGGCCTGGATGAGCCCGTCGCCTCTGATCGTGTCAGCGGCCATAAGAGATTGCGATCGCCTGTCTGTCCGTGTTTGAGAGACGGTGAGGTATGCTTGTAGCTTAAGGGATAGTGAATAAGTGGCAGGAGAAATGAATCTGAAGAGACAATCGCGGGCTACTGAGCATGAGAAGGACGAAGTTGCCATCGGCGAAGTGTTGCCGAGTCGGTCCCTCTCAGCTGGGTCGCGATTGAAGGGCCTAGCGCGAAACGGCTCCCAGCCCTGCGGCGCGTGCTAGTAGGTGCCAGTAGCGCTTGAACACCCAATCATAGCCGCCAATGCTTCTGGGAGAACCGCAACACCACTGTACATGGACCTGGCGACCTGCAGCTCAAACGTCCTAGTCACCAACATTTCAACTCGTCACCAACATGTTCATTCAAAAGTATAAAAAGTAGCAAATCATCGGCCTTGGCCAAGTGTTTCTATAATTGTTGGCACGAAGATGGCTGCGGCGCGCGGCCCCCCGGGCCTCCCCTCCTTTACTTCAGTATCCCATCTTCTCTCCAGTTCGAGTTCTTGCGGCGAAAAGGTCTCAGAAGAAAAGATAAACGCTTTTCAGTCAACGGTCGGAAATTTCTTTCCTTTTTTCTCTTTCTTTCCAGTGTTGTGTTTGTTCTTTGCTGTCCTGCTGCTTACTCGTAAAATTCCAATTATCTCAACTTTCTTTACATCGAATATACTATAGCTCTTATTTCTAAACATGTCACGAGAAAATGTGTTATTCTACATGTATCCCGTCAGCGACCTTGCTTACGAGGTTCTCAAGGATCCAGATAACGCATTCCTGGTAGATAGGTCTGTCCCAACCCCACGATTCGCTATCGGACACTTCCAATCCCATTGTGGAAGCAGGTCGACGCTCGTCACCATAGGAAGGGCTGGAGATATCACGCTCCGGGGCAGCGGCTTCTCCCGAAAACAATGTTCATTCGGTATCGACGGCAGTTCTCATGTCATCATGTTCTACGATGACTCCAGTACTGGCACAAGCTCAGTCCTTGGCCCGGATTCCATGCCTTTTGTACCTGGACAGCCTCGGAAAATTGTTGTACAACCGGAACTCAACACTATTATTGGCAGTGAGTCTGATTTTATCTTTGATTCTCTATTCTTTTCTTGAGATAGTTTGGCAATCACCACCGGCTGAGTTTGATCTTCTCGGGCGACCCAAACCCCCAAATGGACTGTGGCGGCTTTAAATGTGGAAGGCGTCACATATCCTGATACTGAGAAACACGCAGTGGGTGGTGTGAGGCGCGATCTCATCACATTCCAGCTGGGCTGGCCATACAAAGCCCCAGCAACTCTGAAAAGGGTCGCGCAGCGAGACGTGAAGAAACTGGCGCAAAACCCAAGATTTGCCCGAACCGGCTCAGAGGATGTGGAGACAGCGGTGCCGACGATGCCTCAGACACGAATCCACACCTCGCTGCCAAAGCGGCCCATGGTGCGATGGGCGAAGATCGAAGGGATTGGAGCTGGAGCCTTTGGGCAGGTGAGTACATCGTGCGCAATATACTGTGGACATCAGTGTCCCACTCACGCGGCGACTACACTGACGCACTTTCCAAGGTCAATCGCGCTGTCGATGTAGACTCTGGTAGGCTCATCGCAGTGAAGATTGTGAAGATCAGACAGAATCAAAACAAGGAAGCTTTCTTCAAGCTCTTGAAAAGGGAGGTTGAGGCCATTGGAAGAATCGAACATGTGAGCGGATTCTACCCAGGCCAGCGGGCACATAACTACATGGCGTATAGAAAGCTTTGTGAGATGAATCTGGAGCTGACACATACAACAGCCGTTCGTCGTCGACTACGTATGCTACCAAGCAAGTATAGACTCCCTAGAGGCCCAAGTTGTCATGGGCCTCATGAAGGGCAGTTTGTACTCCCTGCTGGCCGCAAAATCACCTCCGCTAGACAACTTGACCGCGAATAGGATGCTTACCCATATGTTACAGGCTTTGGTATGTAAATTTTCCTCTCCTTCCCGAATACCGCAGTCCCATAAACGTTGGAGTTTCTTCAACCATCGGCTCTCAAACACTAATCTCTGGAATACTCTTTAGGACTGCGTGGCGTCTATGGGAATCGTGCACCGTGATGTCAAGCCCGAGAACATTCTCTACACCCATGGCGCAAGCGGAGAGCTTCTGTTCAAACTAGGCGATTTTGGTCTCTGCAACCAGAGTGCTCTCGCGCAATCCACAGCCGGCACTCTCCTTTACATGGCCCCAGAGGTATACTCAGGGAGGCAACTGCAGACACCCAAAGCGGACATATGGTCTCTCTTTCTTGTTCTCCTGTGGATTTACGACTTCAAAGGATTCCGAACCGCGCACTTGAACAACTTCACGATCCAGCGGCAACAGCAATTTGCAAGGGACGCGATAGGCCCTGGCGAGCGACTGGATCAGCTCAAAGAGATGGCCAGGCTGAACCCAGAGAAGCGCGCATCAGCTGCACAGATGATGCTCAAGCTCGGGCTGTTCGACCGGGAGCCCAGGGCCATACTCTGCAGCTACGGCAAAGACCCGAGAAGGATTCCAGCAATTCCAAAAGACGACTCTCCGCCTGTTTCGCGCGGCCCTACGCAATCTGGAGGAAAGGACCGCAGAGTGACTAAACCTGCTTCTAGCGATGTTGAAATGACTGAAGCTTCAAGTAGATATTTTGGAAGGAGAGTAAAATAGCCCATGACATGTCTGCTGAGGTATTCCTTGCGACGGTTGGCCCTCCCTCTTTATTGATTAAACTTGGGCCACGATTTGCGGAGAAAGCTATGAGAACAAACATGTTCCTGTATTCATATTTTGATATGGTTTCAGAATCGAATTGTCAATTTACTTAAAAGTCAGAGATTCGCACCTGAAAAAACGGAGGTTACACCGGGAAGTACATACTTCTCTCGCTCATGCCAATTTGCACACCCACCACACACACACACCCATATTTAATTCACAAATCCAGACCCAATACCCAGTCCTAACACACCCTGACCTCACACACCTAGACCTAACACACCTAGACCTTACACACCTAGACCTAACACCCAAACCTAGACATTACACTTAGCTCTCATACCAACATGGGTGTATTGATAAGTGAAACGGTAAATTAGCTATGGGTGTATGAACATCTGGCATACCTAGGTAGATTAGTGCTGACAGTATACTGGTAAACCCTCCCTTTTTGCAGGTGCGAATCTCTGATTTCTTTACTTGAACACAGGCAATGGGCTAAGTCGACGAGGACGGGCCTAGACATGGTACAAATCCAGACTAATGAGAAGAAATCATTCGGGTCGGGTTCCGAGGGTAGCATTGATGGCGTGTGGATACTACAATAGAACCTTTTATTTTTCAGGAAGAGAGCCATGTTGAAAAGCTCCGATTTAGTGTCACGCTTTTATGTGAATATTGTGAAGAGCAGCCTGCAGAGGTCCACACAATTGTCAGGCTGGAACTGAACGCATACTACCTAAACGGGAAAGCAATGACGCTGAAGCTCAGTATGGCTCACCTTTCTAACCATTTTCAACAAGATGTAAAAGAGTTTCAAATTTCGTCCTTAGAGGCATCCGTAAAGCTTTGTTGTACCTTGCTACCCAGAGTGAATGAGACCTCACGGTGTGGCTAGGCATCAATCTCTGAGGTGTTAGCAGCATGAAATGAGACCTAGTCGATATTGAGTTGATTATATACTTATGCATCCTTGCAGGTACCTACATCTCATTTTTCGGGGTGCAGTCTCGTTTCCGCAAGATTCCTCGGTCCAGGTCCGTCACTGTCAGCGGTGTCACCCACATACTCCCATCTAGGATCAACCCCAGCCTCGTGTAGTACATGACCCCAAATGCTTCGTCGCGAAAGTTGAAGATCACAGGCAATCGTTCCCTTTCCTCGATCCGACCAATTACAGCCGGATTGCTCTGTGCCCAGATCTCATGTTGAATTTTCCAGACATTCACCGACCAAGCGGCCTCGACGGCTCGACGTGCGTGCTCGCCAACCCCTGAGGGCGGCTGCGGCTTGCGCAACGGCTCGGCGTTGACGGCCACGAAGACAGCGGTTGCTTTCGTCGCGCCGTTGGGGAAGTACAGGAAGACACGCGTCTCTTCCGCGCAGTCGAAGTACGGCGCCAGGCTGGGGTGAATCTCCCCAAGTCTGTCCCAAAACTTCTTCGCGTGCACCATGGGGCCGAGGTCCTCCAGTTTGAAATCTGGGGCGTCCTTATTGAGCCTGGCCAGCTCGTGTGGGGCGTGGAAAGTCGCCTCCCGGAGCGCGTCGTTGCGCTGGTGTGGCGTGCTATTGTGTGCCAGCTTGAACTTCTCGGCTAGAATTGTCTCGACCTTCCCCCGCATCTGTTGCTCTGCCGTACGAGCCCAGATGTGTGGAGGAATTGTTCCACCTTTCTTGAGTCGATTGAAATAGAGTAATCCGAAGCCCCCAATCCAACACGCCGCAAATATCCCTACTATTCTAAAACTACTTCTGAGCAGTCTCCGGGGGCGAGTTTGATGAAAGTGATCTTTGAAGTCAGTATCAATTAGTGCTCTTGCTTGAAGGTGAGAGTGGAGATTGAGGATCAATACACACCTTCCCTGAAGACAGCGGCATTACCGCGCTGTTCTGAGAGCCGAATTGCAGTCATATTAGATGTCAAGCTTGAGCTCATCTGCCCCCGACCTGGCAAAAAATTGAAGCCTGGGGCTCTGTTGGTTCTAAAAACCGATCGGAGCAACATTCTGGATGTCATGATGGTTAGAGTTGACAAACTCTCGAGGTTCTTTTGTGCGGATTCAGAGAGAACAACGATCAGTCGTGCTACGAACTGCGAAATCTGTTCTTTCTGATGTTGCGGCTGGCCTTGGCCATGTGGCTAGATCGGCTGTGGCACATGCATAGTCGTGTAAGTCACCGGCACGGAAGACTCCCTTGGCACAAAAGAAGCAGAATTACTTCGATCAATGAGACCTGTGTACAACAAGGCGGCTGTGGAAAAAGGGACCTGGCAGGGATGAAGGCGGTACTATTCCGCACATTGGCATGCTTGGCTATTTGATGGCTTAGTGTTGAACTGTATTTATCACAATTGTAACTGAAACATGCAGATAGAAAATGGGTGTGTGCATGTTTTCTTGAGCGCTTCTTGGCCTGATTGCTCGCACGTATTGATGATTGAGCTCGTGAGTGGCAAGGATGTGATTGCTGTTCTCTTCCCCGAGATCCAACTGATCTAGAATTATCAGTTGGGTATGTTAGGTCTGGGTGTGTTAGGTATATCCGTATTTGGTTGGGTGTGTTACGGCTGGGTATTGGGTCTGGGAAGGTATGTGAATTGGGTATGGGTGTGCAGATTGGCTATCTGAGCGGTACTGGTGTACCCTCCGTTTTTGCCGGTGCGAATCTTTCTTTTCTTTACAATACGCCTGTCTCAATCGATGCATTGTTTGTCACGCGGCAGGGAGTCTAAGGACCGGGGTCACGGAGAATGTTGCACGGATATGCCAGACGCATGCGCCTCCCAAGGTGATTCACTGACTACAGTATGAACTCGCCTAGTCCTACGGGTTTCCGTGGACCCTCGGAAAAATATCTGAAGCCTACACACCAGAAGAAACTCCACATGGCGACATCAGCATTGACTTTGCCATCCTGAATGACATGATAAGGTAGCTAGATCAGCATGTAATCTGGTTGGCTGCATTTTAGCCAGGTGGGTCACTATCAGTCTTGAGCCAATAGGAGCCCGCGAAGTGTTCCACATCCGGTCCGGAGACCTGCGCCGTCGTGCAAGATTTTCATCCACACAATCTTTATAATACCCCGGCCAGCTCCGGTTT
>JACBFG010000002.1:166589-190467 GCA_013435955.1 Diaporthe sp. HANT25 | reverse complement strand
GGGGGGGGGGGGGGGGGTGTCTTCAGTATGCATCAAACGATTTGCATGTCATCTTGCCGATTCATGGGGCCCGGAACTGATCGATTAGCACAGAGAGGCGGCGACAGCTATAACTTCAAAGCACGCCTCGACAAGCTTACACTTTTCATTAACCACCGCGCCTCTAATGCTGGGTTTCTGAGCGTACAATTCTTTGACGGGATCGCCTTGCAGCGCTACTGGAGTGTACCTAGGTACGCAGATAAAGCCAGAAACTATTACTGAGCCGCCGCCACTCAATCAACATAACCCCTCGACGGACCAATGGTCATGCTGGCCTCCCATGGACGATACTTGACGCCGACCCCAAGTTTGAACTTTTTGTTCAGTCTCTTAGCCACGACGGCCCCGAAACCAACGGGGTTGCCGTAACACTCGGCATATTCAGTGTATTCGTCCTCGCTGGCGAAGTCCTCCTTGAAAGAGCATTTGAAGAAATCGAACTCAAATGGCTGCATGGAGCCTGTTTGGATGATCATGTTGTGAGGAACGCAGTCAGCATTAACAACGCCACACGTGTTAACATCCTCAGCAACCTCCACCACATGCTGAACCAACCGTTGGTAATCGATATCTGGCGGCAACTCCTCCACCTCCATTAGTCTGTTTAATATGAAGCCGTCGATGTACTGGGTGAGGATACCACCGACGCGGAAGAATTGTGGGTCTGACCCAAGCGGTGCGAGGGAGAAAGATGTCGTTCCGTAGAAGATTGGTACGCATTTGCCTTGCAGCTTCTCGAGGTGTTCGTAAGCCCGGATCTCATCCTCCAGACACTGGAGAAGCCGATACTGTAACAGGCCTTCTTTCTTTGCGGTCATCTCCCATGTGTCGGCGGTGTCCACCTCCTCCTCGCCGTCCAGTGGATCGAGGTACCATGAGTTCTCTTTCTTGTCCATCTCCTTGATGTATTCGAAGAACCCTGGTGCTTGACCCGACTGCACGTATCGCTGCCAACAAGCCTCCACCCCGGGGTTGTGGCAGTAATCTCTCCACCAACGACTCTTGTGACCATAGCGCCGATCGAAGAGCTTGAGGATGGCCGTTTGCGCCTTCCCGGAGCTCGAGCTCCATTGCACCTCCATCACAGAGAACATAGTGACTTCGAAGACTTTGGTGACAGTAAAGAGAACTCGCTCCTCGGAGGGCGTACCATTTGTCCAGTTGACGGGCAGATCCAGCACCATTCCCTCAACGTGGGGGCCTGGCGTTTGACAAGGAGCTGTTGAGTGCTTTGTGATCTCGCCGAGGGCTTTACTCGTGTTGCTGCCGCCGCTGCTGTCGCAGAGCATGTCGGTGGATCTTGAGGAAGCCATGGACAAAGTACGGGTGGCGTAAGTAGTTGTGAAAGATGGTGCTGATAATGCAGGTTCTTCTGATGGTGTTTGCGTGTCGAGTGGGTATGTGCTGCTGATCGACCGTGAGGGCCGTTCGCTTCCCCAAATTTGTGAGCGAGAAGGTGCGAAGCAATATTTATTGCCCACAAAACGAGAAAACGATGCCCGGTTGCCGCTGCCTAGACCAAGCGTCCAGGTACCTAGGTACCTAGGTACCTACCTAGGTACCTGGGGAGCTAGGTATCTTGGAAGATTGATGACTTTCGTGCTAGCGACCAACTAGAGGCTGGGGCTTTCAGGAATCATCCCGTGGTACTACGTGGGATAGTGGTCTCATTTCTACGACATATGCTTTATGAATTGGACGAATTCCCTTCAAATAATATCAAATGCTTAAACATGCAGCTAAAAAAAAAATTTAAAAAAAGAACGATGCTGATAGTAACAGATCTTAAACACAATGGTGGCAGGTGGCCCAGAACACAGCGACAGACAGCCTTTTGAAGCTGCACAGACGAGGCTAGAACGAGCTGCTCCCAGCGGCGCCATACGCCGCCAACACAACTAGCCAAAGACTAATCTACCACGACACTGTCCCACTCATGACCAGCGTCTTGGGCTTCTCTGCGGCATCGCGCTTCAGGATGACAACTTTTCCAGCCTCGGTGTCGGGACTGGCCCACTGGTTGGCTTGGCGCTGGGGTGCGAGGCCGAGGATCGTGGAACGATCGTCCCCGCGGTGGGAGGTCGAACAGCTGTCTGCTTTAAGGCTCGAACATTGGGTCCAGCAGAAGGGGCCCCCGAAGGTTTCAATCCGGAAGATGTGCGTAATTTCACATAAAGAGCAGAGCCTTGGGCCGGTAACAGCCGAAGAAAGTCGACGGTGTGCATCCTCTCCTGACGGCCAAGTAACCGCAGAAGTTGTTGTAGACCCAGCGGAGCAAGCAGGGAGAGGACAGCGATGAATTGGAAGACGGAGGACTTGACGAAAAGTTTCCGCAGGAACCACCAGGTTACCTATGAGCACGGACGGCTGCAGGGAGCCTAGAGGACGATATGAACGCGATGCGCGCAATCTGGCTCGGGATCCTGAACAGATGTATCTGTGTGTGTGTCTGTGTGTGCGTGTCGACCACTTGTGGCCACACGCCCGTGACAGCATCAAGTATTCTTGGGCTTTGCAGTCTTGTCTTGAGCTATTCTGAGACTGCATGGGAGCCCTCAACATTTCGTGCAAGTAGCCGCGAGTGAGAACATTCGAATCAACGAGAGGCCGTGGACATCGGAAACTTTTATGTGTCTCGTCTAGGTAGTTTTGATACTTTAATTCAAGGATCTAGAACATTATCACTGGGCCAGGTTGAAGCAAAACCGATCAAGGCCAACACAGCTCGTGCCAACATAGAGACCCGCCCAGCGACGACGCCCCATTCTCACTACGTTTGCATATTACTGATTTTACTCGACAATCTCCGATACTAGTCCATCGAAAAAGGGCCTCTTGATCCTTCAAAGCGACGCCGGCTATCGCTCCACAATCCATCGCGCCAAGAACGATTGCGTGCGCGTTGCAATTCAGCTCACGTTGGGTAGGGCAGCGCCAGGTGAGCACTTGAGGTTTCCTTGGCTTTGCCGAGGTCAAACTGGGGCATTACTACCGCGTTCCCCCTGAGACATCATGATCGCGCAATTCGCGGTCCCAGATGCTCACTGGAGGGAAGCGTGGGAGCAGCTGGCCTGAATTGCGCGGGGGTGCACACCTTTTTGGCAAGGTAGTGCCAGTTGGGCGATCACACAATGCGTGACCCCCCGTCCTCGCCCGCTCTGGGCCACGAGCACGCCATTCGTGCGCGGCATTCGCGAAGGAGGACCCTGGGGGTCGCGGTGCTACCGATAAATCAAGCATCATGGAAAAATCTTGTGTGACGCCTCTTTTGAGCTTGGCGTTGCCTTTATATATCAGAAGTGTGTACGACACTGTTCTATTTTCTTTTCCCGGGATCCTTGGCTGTCTCATTGGACGGGCTCGGCGAGCTTCAGTACCGACGACTACCACGCCTGACCACCATTTTGATCCATGAATTACAGTACTTTTCGTGGACAACGGACCCAGCCCAGCATGTCCGTCCCCCCAGTCCAGGCCGGCTACCCTGTAGCCGGCACAGTCGTCGACGACGAGATAGGAGACCCGCTGCCCAGAAAGGCCGAGATCAAGGAGTTTAGTGAGGACTCAGGCCCAGAAGATGCCTATGAAGGTCACGGCGAGAACCCTTTCAAGGACGAAGCCGTCGCGGAGCACTGGAGGCAGGTCTACCACGAGTCCCAGTACGAATGTCGCCACGTCTTTGACCCTACCCTGACGTGGTCGGAAGAGGAGGAGAAGGCCATCATTCGGAAGCTCGACTGGCGCGTGTGCCTATGGGCTTGTTGTATGTTCTTTGGTCTCCAGGTCGACCGGGGCAATCTGGTCCAGGCTGTATCGGACAACATGTTGGAAGACCTTGGTCTGAATACAAATGGTGAGATGATCGCTTTGCTACCTCATCCTCCGTGCTGAGTGAAATAAGTGCTGACCGCCCGGCTCGATAGACTACAACTATGGAAACACAGTGTTTTTGATATCATTCCTCTTCGCGGAGCTGCCTTCGCAGCTTGTTTCGAAGAAGGTCGGACCTGACAGGTGGATCCCCATGCAGATCTGCCTCTGGAGTATCGTAGCTTCATGTCAATTCTGGATATCGGGCAATGCGTCATTCCTTGTCACGAGGGCGTTGCTTGGTGTGCTGGAAGGCGGGTTCATCCCTGACCTCGTACTGTGGCTGAGCTATTTCTACACTTCTCGTGAGCTGCCGATTAGACTGAGGTAGGTGAAGGACTCTCATCATGTCTATCATCAACCTGCTTACCAGTTTGTAGTTATTTCTGGACAACCTTGTCAGTCACTTCCATCGTCACATCTTTGCTAGCTTTTGCATTGCTTCATATGCGCGGAGTTTTGGGATACGCCGGCTGGCGGTGGCTGTAAGTCTCGATATCTGTGCAGTCCAATCAATCTGGACCACGAGCTAAACAAATTTTAGTTTTCTGATCGAGGGTCTCATAACACTTACAGTTGGCATCGCGTCTTTTTTCTTGATGCCAGCCTCGGCCGTGCAGACGAAGACCTGGTTCCGCCCCAATGGATGGTTTAACGACCGTGAGGTGGCAATAGTCGTGAACCGGGTGCTGCGAGACGACCCGAGCAAAGGTAAGATCTCAGCGCTTTTGAAGACCACTTAATTGTTTGGGCCGATTCTAATCTCCAATGACACAGGTGATATGCACAACCGACAAGCTCTGACACCAAGGCGTCTCTTGCAAACATTGAAAGATTACGATCTGTGGCCTCTCTATCTCTTAGGCTTGGTCTGCTTCATCCCACAGAGCCCTCCAACAAAATACTTGACCTTGATCGTAAAGTCGCTGGGGTTCAGCACCTTCAACACAAACCTTCTCACGATTCCATCCGTTAGCCAAACCTCCCTCAAATCCCATTGTTATCTCAAACATATTCTTACCAGGAATACAGAGCATTTTCCACATCATAACTTTGCTTGCGATCACGAGGGCATCGGATTATTTCAACGAGAAGACACTGGTGGCTATGCTACAATCTGTGTGGACATGTAAGCACCGAAATCGCCGCCATCGGCCCAAGGGGATATAGTTGTGGAGACCTGCTAACCTGACTCGACTAAAGTGCCCTGTGTCATCGCCCTGGAATGGTGGCCTGGCATGATCGACAACAAATGGGGAACATACGCGCTTTACACTGTACTTCTCAGCTATCCTTATTGCCATGCCATACTCGTCGCATGGACATCAAAGAACTCCAACAACGTGGGAACAAGATCTGTTTCGGCAGCGCTATACAATGTAGGTCGCTTCTGCATGCTCAGCGATGACTCAATCCGCCTCCAGCTCTCACGTGCGAATGCTTGTTCTCAGAAGTGCAATATGCTGACACGACTTCCTAACCACAGATGTCAGTCCAATTGGGTAACATCGTTGCAAACTTCATATACCGCGATGATGACAAGCCTTACTACCGACGGGGAAACCAGCAGCTATTCATTATTAACATCCTAGCTATTGTATTGTTCTTATTGACCAAGGCGTATTATATCTGGAGGAACAAGCAGAAGGACCGGATCTGGAACGCCCTCAGCAAGGAAGAGCAGGAAGACTATATCAAGAACACTAGACTGCAAGGGAGTCGGAGGTTGGACTTTAGGTTCTCTCATTAGGAGTGCATACTGTATGGACATGTGGGGAGTACTAGGGTGAGTGTAGATGTACATACATATGCATAGCACAGGCGAGACTACAGCACTTGCATTAAAACGGCGAGTGGGCAAGTCGACGTTCTAGGCGCCAACGCGCCCGCGTAGGGTTAAGTAAATAAAGTCACCGCAATAAAATGTGTCTGTTCAAGTAGAAAAGAGCGCATAGTTTTCTATTTTTGCTAAAGGGGGGCTGTCTGGGCCTACTTATACCCAGCCAATTTTTGTGGGGTACTGGGCTCCATAGCCACCCACTGCTTCAGCATGAGGGTCAAATCACAAAAATTGACATGTGAACCTGTTCCGAGACTTCCCATATTGGCTATGAAATCGGATATTCGCACCCGCAAAAACGGATGGTATATCCATACATACTTGCTTACCCATGGCCAATTCATATACCTACCACACATACATACTTACACCTACCCAGACCTAATACACCTAGACCTAACACACCCAGATCTAACACACCCGGACCTAGACTTAGAAAACCTAGGTAGGTGTATATATTGGCTAAGTTTTTGTGGTGTGTGTCTGTGAGAGAGAGAGAGTGTGTGTGTGAAAAATGTAACAACGAGCAAGCTATGTACGGGTGTACCATGCGTTTTTGCGGGTGCGAGTATCCGATTTCTTGGCTATTACTAATTTGGCATTGCCGACATGAACGGTCATTACACATACAAAGGACTTTAAACATCCCTCTTCAAGAAAAGCCACACCCTCTTACAAGGGCAACAGACTCAAAAAGTCATCTGCGCCCTGACCCTGACTTAATACCTTAGAATCCCAGAGCCTGGTTGAAAGCATCAGCAGTCGTGGCGTCCTTGGTGCCAAGCGACTCGACGAGCGCCTGGGCATCCTCGCAAGCAGCGACAGCGGCATCATTGGCCTCGCAGACGTTGACGAGCTGGTCGCAAACCCGGTTGGTGATGATGTTGGGGTTCAGAGCATCCTGTTGGCCCTCGGCAACGAGAGGGTCGGTGGGCAAGAAAGTGCCCTCGTCAGCCTTGCGTCCCTCACGGCCCAGTTGGAAGTCGATGGTTGGTGTGCACTGTCCGAAGTCGGCCCCGGCGGCTCCAGCACCAGCATCGGCTCCAGCACCGGCATCAGCGTTCTGGTCTTGGCCGTCCTGAGCCTGGTTGTCCTGGTTGTCCTGGTTACCCTGGTTGTTTTGGTTGTCCTGTGCTTGTCCATCCTCAGCTTGACCGTCCTGGGCTTGATCTTGGCCGGCGTTCTGCTCAGCCTGGTCAGCTTGGCCAGCGTTGCAAGCAGCGGCATCATCTTCAGCGGCGGCATCATCCTCAGCGTTGGCATTTCCAGCATCGGCATTGCCGGCGTCTGCACCGGCGTCGGCAGCAGCACCGGCGTCGGCAGCAGCACCGGCGTCGGCAGCAGCACCGGCACCAACATCCACGTTGGCACCAGAACCGTCAACAGCCGTGAAGGCCGTGAAGCCCTGGGCGGCAGTGATATCAGCAACAGAGAGGCCCTCGGCATCCAAGGGCTGGGCCAGGGACTGGGCCGATGCGGCGTTCTGGGCGTCAGCGCCATCGACGTCGGGGTCGACGAGCGGGATGATGCCACGGAGCTCCTCCGTGGCAGGGAGGGTCGCGTCGGCGCACAGGCTCGGGATGTCGACGGCGAAGGGGTTGAAGTTCTGCTCCGCGGCGACGAGGCCGGCGGCGGCCTCGATCACGGCGGGGTCATTGCCGAGGGTGTCGACGATCTCGTCTGCGAGGGACAGCTTTATATGGGGTTAGTATGTGCGTGCAGATGGTGTATCTGGTGGTTGTGGCGGCATACCTTATCACAAGGGCTAGCAGCTGCCAGCAGGACTCCGGGCACCTGACCGGAGAGGGTACCGGCGTCACCGGGGTTGCCAAAGTCACCCAGGGCCTGAATCGCCGCCACAGGAACCTGCTCCTGACCGAAGCGGGCCTCGACGTAGGCCACAAGCAGAGCGTACTTCAGGAATTGAGACATTTTGACTCGACGTTTAGATCTTCCAGAGAATCTTGAAAGTAAACAGAAAGTGGTATCAATAAAGCTCGACCGGACTAGCGGTTGAAACACACACAGAAGAGAATGTAAATAGCTGGATAGAAAGATAACTGGAAACGAAGGCTTGATGGAAGTGCAGTGATACCAAACATGATGGCGAGCCAGACCGGCGATATATGCAGGTTATATACACATGCTCGATCCAGGCATCGACGTGGCTCGGTAACGATCTGTTATGCTCCCAGCGAAACAATGATCCCATACTTTGGGGTGCACTTGCACGCCAAGATGTCAGTTGGAAGCATGCCCAAGGCTATCAACCCCTTCAATGGCGATCATACCTGGGGCGGGCGCGGTGTGAGGTGTGCTACGAAGTCTCATGACAGTGCCGGGAGGAAACAGAGCCTTGTCGCCAAGGCGGGAGAAGACGAGTCCTTCGGATGGTGAGATGCCACGGCCGGAAAGCCTGCGAGGTGACGATGCAGAGCGCGCTAAGGGCACAGATGTGAGTGGCAACAACTGGGTCAGGCAACACTGACATGCCGGCGGGTCCCAAAAAAACACGGGAGACGTGCACTTTCAGTTCGTCTCAGCCGTGAAGTTACCTCGGTTTTTGCAGAGCCAAGACTTGAAGCTGCACCAACCTGCTGCTTACTGTTGTTGACAGACAGCACTTGCCGCCCGTCCAGCGGGAGGCCGGCCGTGGGCCACGTTCACAATCCGGCCAAGAAAGGGCGAAGTGTGGATACACTGGTAGCGAAAGAGCATGGGAGAGTTCCATCCCGAGCTTGGCAGGCGGTGGGCCTGGCGCTATCCGCAGTGTTGGCGGCTTCGAGAGGCTGACAAGACGGGTCGACGTGCCAGACACGAAACTCATCCCTTCAGCAAGCGACTTGAAGCGACTTGGGACAGACATATTCCCAGGCCCAGGAGTCTGGAAAAGCCGAGTGTGAGGTGCCGTTGGACGACGACCAGCAGGGATGCATGTCGGCTCACGGATCGAAGAAGCGAGACTTGGCGCAACGTTTTGCGCGCTTGCAAGCAGAGCAGAAATAGAAGAGCCGCAAAAGTCTGGGTGCATCAAGCTTGGCCGTCCTGAGCGTGTCTGACGACCAGCGCGGCAAACCCAGACCAGCCGGTCCAGTCAGTCATCTGCCAGGCTACAAGCGCGAGCTGTAGGCAGAGCCCATGCGCATATGATGGGCGGGTGATTAGACCCAGATGGGATGAAGTTAAGTTGACTTTGTGAGCTGCTCGGGGATCGAAAAGCCAAGCGAGTGATCCAAATGATGTGCTGAAGCTTGGCCTGGACCCGCTAACCCGCAGGCAGACCGAACCCAGCTGCCCCTCAACCCCTAGGCCCCTTTCCCCCAAGTCATTGGCTCCGCCCTCGCTTAATCATCTTCAACGTCCAGCATGAGACATCTTCGTCTGACCATGGTTTGATCTGCTAAACTTCCCCAAACTTTTCAATCCACCAGATGAACATGCATCTTGGACCGTCCTGGCCGCTCACCATGTGCGGCCTGCTTATATCTATGCGCAAGACTCCCAAGAGCCTTGGCAGCCCCCATCTCTGCTCTGCCGAGCTTCCTCGCACTTCTCAGGTTCTCAGGAGGGAGATTAATCCAATGCGGGTGTGACGATGTGATACACCAAGGGGTCTTCATCGCCATCACCAGTCGGTTTGACCAAGTCTTTGCGAAGCCGCCGCGGCCGCTCATTCGTGTCTCCCATTCGGATGATCGGGCCGTAGTATTAACTTCAGGGGCTCGAGAGTGCTTCAGGATGTGGGTGCCGACGAAGTTTGGCCACACATGTGTAGCCCATGAGCACACTGGCCCTCATCGAAATCTCTGAAGCCGTTTGGCATCTGCTGCATCTCTCGCTCGTGTGATGCTCTCCAAAACAGTGCCGATCCGCAGCAGACTGACCTCTGAGAGGGTGTCTCCAATGATCGAAATTCCGTACCTGCCGCAAATGTCAGCACAACACAGCATGGATGCTTTGCGCTCAGTATCTCACGGTATATTTGGCCCTTCTCCCACAAGGTTTCCCGTGTCGTTGTATTTCACTTCCAGATCTGCAGTTTGATAGCCAAGTGGGATAGTGATCTGCGGGAATCCACCGCAAGCTGCGAAATAATTCGCAGGCGCTTTAGACGGAACGATGATGGCGTCCAAGGAGTGGTCCTTCAGCGCCCCCTTGATTCCGCCATCGCCTGCTAGGTATGCCCTCACCTCCTGGGCGGCCAAATATTCTTCAGAGCCAGCCATACGGGAAGCAGCTTGCTCAAGACGTGCGATGTTTCGGTCTGGATACTCTTCGCCTTCCGTGCTCTTTACAAACTCGCAGATGTCCTCGATGACTTGCAATTTATCTGGGTTATTAGTGAGTTTGCCAAGGTAATCTGCGATTGCAACCTTGAAATCCCCAGCTATGGCGTCCACTGTTTCTTCTGGTGACAGATCGTCAAACGTCGCCTGGCCGGGGAAGTCAAATTCAACCACTCCTGCAACCCGTGTCCTGAGTAGGTCGATCGCGCCCCAAAACGACTCAAGAATCCCGTCGGATTCGACTCGATTGACTGAATTACGGGGAATACCGACCCGGAAGCTTGATATGTCTGTCTGTTCGCAAGCTCCTCGGTAGTCCGGAATGGTTTCGAATGGAATGAGACTTGTCTTGGTGTCACCTTCGTCTTTGCCGGCAATGACACTCAGCATCATAGCTGCGTCTGTCACAGTTCTCGCCATCGGTCCGACAGTGTCCTGCTCATGAGATATAGGGATGACCGAGGTCCGAGAGACCAAGCCCGTCGTCGTCTTGATACCAACAATGTTGTTCCTGCTGGCAGGGCTTATGATACTGCCCGATGTCTGATTCACCTCTCATCAGCAATGTAATGACCTTACGGAGCCTCTCTACTAACCTCAGTGCCCAGCGCCAAAGCACACATGCCAACATCGACACCCACGCCACTCCCACTGCTACTCCCGCCCGGGTCCTGTTTGTCGTGGTACGCTCCGTAAGTTTGCCCTCCCCTGGCACTCCAGCCACTATCACTCGGCCGGGAGCGGAAGTTTGCCCACTCGGAGCAGTTCGACGTCCCAAGGATGACTGCCCCGGCGGCTCTGAGCCTGGTGATGGCCGGGTTCTCGCGGTCGGGCTTGCAGCCCAGCAGGGCTAGAGACCCCGCGGTTGCTTCGAGGTCTTCATGTGTGACGATGTTGTCTTTCACCAAAATCGGCACGCCGTGGAGAGGACTAATGTGGTTAGCGAACTGCTCGTAGGTTAGGCCGCTGCATTGGCAAGCGAGGGGGCTTACCCTCGCCGTCCAGACCGCTTCATTTCCTCGTCCAAGGCCGTTGCGATTGTGACGGCCGCTGGATTCACCTGTAGGACCGCGCGCAAAGTTGGATTTATTTCCTCAATGCGAGCAAGGTGAGCTTCAGTCAGCTCTTTGACGGTGAAATCGCCATGGTCAAGGCCTTGCGCGACCTGTTGTAGGGTGAGGCGTGAAAGAGAAGGTATGTTGGATGCCATTTTGCACAGTGCACCATTTGAGAATCCCTGAGAGTAAGTCGAGAGCTTAAGTTGATAAGCAAATAACAACGTGCCATCGTTATAATTGACGCCCAAGATATACGTGTTTTCCACGTCGAGGAGTCACCGGGATGCATGACGCTAAGCACCTGAACATGCAAGGTCGGAGGTGACAGAGGCTCCTACCATGATCAGAGAAACGCAAGCGGTGCATTGTGAGCCGTGACATGGGAAGCTGCGAAAGCTGATCAGCCTGGCCACAGAAGGCACTGGTCGCTTTGAGAAGGAGCGTTTATCAGAGATCGGAACATGCCCTGTTAGCTCCGTTCGTGCTGCTTCGGGAGCAAGCCTGTTAGTCCTTGACGTACTCTTTTTACCATCCCAACAAATCCGACACGCCTCGAAACGGCGGATCTCAACCTACCGACAACATCTACACAATCGAAGGCGTATCGACAGCTTCCTTTTCACCACCCCTCATTCAGCTTTGTGACAGTCTGCTGGGGGGCAGCCTCTGTAACCAGCATCTGACAAGGAATTTGGGGAGCACTCCCACGGGCCGCTCGGCCGTGAAGCATGTCAGTCAGCCAGCAAGTGGTGGCTTCTCATCGTACGGACCGATTCACTGAGCAGAACGTCTTGCCAGATGGGCACCATTGGTCTCTCATATGAGATTTGGCACTGGTGTTTGAGATAAGGCTGCCAACTGAAAAGTTTACCTGGAAGCTCCCTTTCACCCGTGTCAACATGGCGGCTGCTAACCAGGATGGGCATGCCCCGAGCACAACCCCTCCAGCTTGGCAACTTAAGATGCCCGCTTGGGCATACAAAAGTGACATCAAAGTTTACGTTACGTTCAGGAATAGGTGGGTAAATGTAGTTCTCATTCTCAAATCGTTGACCATCAATGTCTGCAGTCTTCGTGATGGGTCTTGGGCTCAGACGAAACTTCAATGACTACTTGAGCCCACGATGAACAGTCCGCGACCAGATATCATGATCGCGAAGGCGGGCAGCCCAATGTTTGTTTGGATCTTCCCGCTCCTATTCACGGCTGCTCTCTCGTCGTTACTTCAGCCTCACCTCCTCCCGCGTCTTGACCATATGCCCCTTGGGTTGCCCAACGTGCCTCCCGGGCTCTTCATCACGTACAGTGGCGTCCTGACGGGCTCATTCGAACTGAACTCGTCCAACTTGCCCTTCGATGCGACACAATGCGCCGGCGGCAGTGGAACCTACTTCTTCAATGACATGGCCAACTCGACCGTGAGAATCGGTATCAACCCACCATCCGTTGATCCTAATCCCATATTCTTCATGATCCAGCAGGGTGGGCCAGAACTCCCGCCGCCGGTCCCGGGGCCAGAGACAGGTTCGCCGACGCCGACCGAACCTCCGGCCGCACCAAGCAGCCCAACGCCGCCAGATGCCGACCCTCTTACCTGGACCCCGTCACTCGACTTAAGCAAGCCAACTGTGATGCCCATCCCGATATTTTCTGCACAACCAAGAGCCCCCCACGAAGCACCCGAAGGCCTGGAGAAAAGACGAGGGGCTACGGACCCTGTCCTCCCGCCCGGCGCCTCCCGCTCCGGAGGCATCCAGAACCTCCTCTTCGCCTCGCTGTACACAATCTGCACGCAGGACTCCCGGCCCTGCGGCACGATCCGCAGAGAGGACCAAGACGTACCGACATACAATTCCCTGCGCATGCTGGACCTCACCTCGGGCCTGCTCACCACTACCAGCGCATCCGACTCCGACAGCGGCGCATCGTACGCCCTGCGCGGCGACCAGTCCACGTGGGCAGGCAACGACACGATCGAGTGGTCCGGGCTGGAGTTCTCACCGCCGGAAAACTACACCACTTCCTCCGACCCTCCGGAGCCAGAAGCCTGCACGGCCTACCGCTACCCGCCGCTGGTGTGGAACGCCACCACCCCTTTCACGTACGACCTCGTCTTCTCCAACGCGTCCGCCACGCTGTCCCTCGTCCTCACTGCGCCGCTGGGAATGGTGACGATGCGGCTGGTGGGGGCGCGCGTGACGGACGGGCTGGTGGACGAGGGTGGCGGCGCGGGTGCTGTCGATGCGATCCAGGTGAGCTCCGGTGCAGGGGATGCGCCAAGGTGGTCGTTTGTCAATGGGACTGGGTTCCACTTTGATGGGGTAACGCCCGTTGCGAACGACTCTGTTGCGGGTGGTGGGCTTTTTAATGGGCAAAACGGTTTGGGGAGTGGTGCTGTAGGTGCGTGGACTGGCTGGGGCGGCGGCGTCGTCGTGGCCGTTGCTGTTAGTTTCGCTGCTTTGTTGTTGTGAGATCTCGCCGTTGTTTGTGACGGGATAGCACGGGACAAGGGGCCACACGAGCTTGTATGAACAGTCATTTCCAATATTCGAGGAGGGACCGATGGCTGTGGCGTTTGGTATTCTGCTTTTCTAATGGGTTCGGGGATTTCTGGGTTATTGGCGCTCTTGGCTTTCCACACTGGACAATGCCATTCTTGTATGATCACATATCGTTCGGTTATTTGGACAAGACGACATCAGCAATGATAAGTATATCCGGCCTATTCCACCGGGAGGAACTTCCCCCCTCTAGAATAAACCATGAGAACAGGCTACTCTAGGGAGATGGGAGGTGTAGGCCTGGCGACGTAGTCGTCAGACCCTCCAGGTCATGAAGCGTTCAGCCAGTGTATGGTGACGGCGCAGGCGAGATTCACAAGATGCTTCTCGAAATACAGTTTATTGTCAAACAATACCCCGAAGTGAAGTCTTGCAAGACGAGCAGACCGCAAGGCCAGATCAACCAGCTCACAAAGTCCTGCCCGGCGCGCATGTCGTCGTGAGTCGTCATCAATCCAAAATCCCACAAGAAAAGGTATCCCTGATGTCTCCCAAAGGTATCGTGACCACATCCACGCCCTCTCAAGTCGCCAATTCATTAGTGACACATATCCCGGCCCAATGCCCGTATAGTAGTATATCGCATAATCAAAACAGTCGTGTACTCATTCGTCCGTGCGTCCATCCAATCCAATCCAACCAGCATCGCTGCCGGCCAGTGTCCCATTTATATATCCAGTGCATGGTTCAAGAAACCCCAATTCTCAGCTCCTCCACGCCGCCAGGGGGAGGCCCCTAGACGTAGACCCGGCGGTGCGAGTGCGAGCTGCGCCTCCGGCTGCCGTGCCTGCTCCCGGAGCTGTGCCTGCGGTGTCCCCGGCGCGAGTAGTGCGTCTCGCGGTAGTAGCGGGTGTCCTTGGTGACGCGGTCGCCGTGGAACCAGGCGAGAACGGCGGTGAAGAAGAAGAAGATGCAGTTCATGATGCCAAACGCAAAACAGGCCTTGAGCATGGCGCACGTCTTGTTGGTGTCGACCGAGATGCCGTTGCCGTTGAAGGACCCGAATATCCCGAAGCTGACGTCGTAGCTCGTCCCGCTGATGTTGGTGCAGTCGGCGCTGGCGATGAAGCGGAGGTAGTAGACCGCTGCGATGAAGGCGCCGACGAATCCTGCGGAGGAGAACAATGTGTGTTAGTGGGACTGCATCCAGGTTGTTTTTCTGGAGGACGAGAGGCTGAGTGTGTTCTCTCGTACCGAGATCAATTACGGCGACAAAGAGCGCATTGGAGCTGCTCCTGTGGTAGGAGAAGAGCGTGAATATAGCCCACGCCAGGGCTAACACCGATACTATGAATAATATCAAGATGTAGTTTGGCGTCAACTGGTTGGCCTTGACATAGCCATCGACGAAGTAGGCCAGCATGCCCATCGTTGGGATCTATCATGGCGCAAAGAGGCTCGTTGTCAGCTTTAATCGAAACGTGGAGTTTGCGACTCGCGAAGACGTCACACAGGGTGCGCCTCTGCGCCTGCGACTGCGCTGACGGACTGGGCAAACCAAATGCGCTGAGGTCGCGGGTAGAATCAGAGCTTACCAGGGTGATGATCTCCAGGAATCGCCAAAAGACGAAACCAATGGTGAAGAGGACTGCCATGATGAATGACTGGTCTGCGATGCCTCGGTCTGATTTGGTGGTTGGCAAGCTGCGTGGGACAGTGTGCAATTGCGGTTCTCGTGGGGTTTTAAGGTTTCCCGAGAGGTGTTGCGCAGATGCAGCGAGGAAAAGGGATCGAGTTTACTCAGTGCAGGATGACGAGCAGATTGGTTATTCTGGGCGAGTGGACGGTCGCACGACGGGCCGGAGCAAGTGGACGACGACAGAAGCAGGACAAGAAAGTGGTGCCTGAACACAAGATGGCGTGGAGTGCTGCACAAAATAGAAGTATAAAAGTCGGGTGGCAGGGCGAGGGGACGAGGGTTGAGGAGGGTTGATGATGGATAGCGAGGGCCTTGTAACCTGGCCTAGAATAACAACAACACCGTTGGCCCGTCGGAGCTGATGGGATGGTTGTGCAGGGGTGGTTCCCAGTTTCGACGAGGTCTGGGAAGGTTGCGTCGATGGGAGGGCCCTGCTCACTCGCTTGGCCTAGGGCCAGAGAAGAAGTGGGATTGCAGAGGGAACAACAGAAAGACAGGGGACCCAATGTCCTGGTGGTGGAGGCACTTTGATTCGGGGAATTGTTTTTGACCTTTCTCACTGACTGACCGATGATGAGCTCAACCTGCAGCGACCTGCAGGTGGGCGTCAGTGCCAGTCCCCTCATCTTGGTCTAGCATCTAGACCGACGAGCTGTAGGGCGTAAGCACCACCAAGCCGTCCTTTTTCCTTCGATGAGGCTTCCAAGAAGAAAACCACGACACACCCAAGCCCTGCGCCCTGCAACCTTGTGACGTCGCTGATCGCCGGCCTGATTGCTGTTTTGGTACCACAGCTTCGAGAGGTGGGCGACCAGGATCTGGGGCTGCCCTGTGATCGCCTGGCAATCCGGGAGAGCGACCCGACATAGTCGAGGCTGGCAGACAAAACATGACCCTACGGTAATCTACTCTTGCGAAGGATTGATTGCTCGTTCCTCTGGAACAAGATCGCAGTATTTGTGAGAGTGGTGTTGCCGGATGGTGACGTTCCTTCCCTCCCATCTGAATCCTGTCCGCGTGTCTCCCACCCCACGTTCCAACCACATGGAAACGGGAGCGGAAATCCGCGGGGCTGGTCGACGGGCAGAACGGTGGGCCATCGAACGGCAGACTGGGAGCTTGGGGTCTCATCTGGCCCAAGCTCCAAAGATCCTGGACCCCACTAGCCTACGTTTTTAGCACCCGCGTGGGTCCACGGGAGGCTGGGGATGCCACCCCAACTTCGCTCGACTCGCCTCGGCTCAACCAAGATGCACCAAAACCTGGAATCTACCGTGACATGGCTTGGTCTGTTCAATTCCATTCAAGGTTGTCTGAAACAGATCGACCAAGATGTCGCTGCCCTGGCAGCTCAGCTCAGCCTAGCCTAGCTCAGCTTTGTGATATTGGAGCAACTGCACACACCTGGGTACGTAGTCGCTGGAAGTATGGCTCAAATCACAAACGAGGGCCACCCTCGCATCGCCGCAAGGTACGTCTTCTTCTGGACATATTATTCCCATCAAGCTTGTCTTATTTACCTCATTTGAATATCCAAGAGTGCTTCGCTTGAATTAGAACGGCAATTTTGGACATGCAGGGCAAAAGTCTAGGCACCGCTGCGTCTGCTTCTGCTCCTTTACGACCAATGAGACATGTACTTCAGGTCCATCTCCTTCTTCTCATCCTCTATCATTCCCATGAAACTGACAACATCCTTCAATGCATCGTCTATATTTTCTGCCGTGACTGTACCATCCATCGCTGGCAAGGCCAAGAGCCGAGCTGAATGGATCACGTTCCTGATCTGCCGTCCATTCAGCTGTTCTTTTGCCCATCTCTTGATTGCATCCGGATCTAGTAAGCTGGTTTTGTTCGACGGCGGAGTGTCCTTGAGTACTTTCTGCCAGATCGCATGTCGAGTGTCAAAATCTAGCGCAGGGAATTTCAATCCCAGATTCACCTTGACGGTCTGTGTCAGCTCGTGGTCGCTTATCGATGGGAATAATTGCCGCAAATGTAGGGTTGTAAACGGTAAAATCCACATACACGTGAGATGAAGGCTGGGTCTTAGGCCAATAATTAGTAAGTCAAAACAAATAGGAGAAGCTCAATAGGAAGCTTACCTATCATGTGGATCAGGTTTGTGGTAAGGAAGATGATCCCTTCAAAATACTCTATCTTCCGAAGAAAGACTGCCCAAATGATTAGTTGTTTCTTGTTTCCTTTTACCTTTCATTCTGAAACAGGCGTGTTCCAGTATTGTCTATCGTTCGACTCACCAGCAACCCAAGCATTCTGCTGCATGCTCTCTTGCGTTCTCTCCGCTAGGATGACTTCGGCCTCATCCACAAGAAGCATGGCGTCCCAGAAGTGGGCTTGTCGAAATATTTCCTCGATCTTGGACTCCCAGTTAGACTCAGCAACAAGTTTCCCCAGGTTTATTCTATACAAAGGCCTTCGGTGTTCCTCAGATAGACACTCTGCCAGCAAGGTTTTGCCGACGCCTGGTGGCCCATGGATTAGGAAAGTTAGCCCCTTGCCCTTTCCTGTCAAGGTGTTCAAGCTTTTGTCCTGTGATCCAGCTTGTTTGTGGGCCTCGGCGAGACGCTTGATGCGATCAATCGACTTGGCAGTATGCCCATGTGCAGAAGCGGGCTGAACAAGAAAAGACCAGGCGTCGGGGGTCCACACTGGTTCTTGCAGTCTTGACATTGCCACGTAGTACCACTCATTATCACTGAGACTGTGGACTAGTACTCTTTCCGGACACAAGACTAGAGGATTATTTTCGGGGGTTCCATTATAGTCAGAAGGATTGCTTGCAAACGGTGCAAATGGATCCTCATTGTCTTCGGTGAAAATCAGGAGACGATCCGGAAATCTCCTAGGGTCCACAACGACTCGACTGGCAAGCTTTGTTCGTGTGGTCTGTCAGCAAGATGACTGAAGAATGTGAGAGAATTACAGAATACTTTACCTGACTGCCTTTGCCACCATCATCCTCATCTTCGCCGTCTTCTCCAAAAGTCTCGCAATATCCCGTGTATTGCATCACTGCCGCATTGACTTGGTGATCTTTCAATCTTTTGTGCAATTTCCACCAGTTTCGCCCAGACTCTATGGAGCTTTCAATAATGCTTTGTTTGTGCTCGGAATAGTCCAGAGGATAGACTGGAAGTTCGGTGATGTTCCTGTTTCCAGCGAAGAAGGGAATTTCCTTCCGGTACATATGAGACCGAAAGTTCTTCCCATCGAAGTCAATGGCGGTGCATTGCAATTGAAGTCCTGCGTCATGACCGAGGTAACTGTGACGTAGGTCATTTGTAGTTACCATATTAATGCGAGCAACAGCCCATTCGTCGCGAAGCTCTCGAAACACAACCAACTGACCTCTGTGGAAAAGGCCCTTGAGGCTCTCGAAGTCGATCTTTTTCTGCTCAACGAGATTCTCTAGCCGGTTCTGTGCGTCCTTGAGACGGCCCTTGCACTCATACAGCTGCTCAAGAACTTTGAGCTCTGACCGAATAGCGTTATCGAGTTCCGTCTCGCCCAGGGTCGTCCCATACTCCTTCAACCCCTTCTTACAATGTAGCAAGGGGTATTCACCTTCGATGACGAGTCGATCTTCTGACAAATTGACTTGTCCATCATTACTCGGAGGGCAAAGCTCGAGCAGCTTCCGGTATATCTTGGCTGAGGAGGAGACCGAGAATATGAATTGGCCTCTGTCATCCGTATCGTGCCGGAACGGTTTTGTCTTCGAAGCTGCGTTCTGCTCCGAATCCACGGCCATGGATACCCAAGTGTAATCTCCCCTGTCTTCGATGAAGATCTTCTGCCTGAATTCCACCTTGCTCTGTAGAAGATCTTCTCCGGCGAGTAGCTCAGTTTGATCAGTGTCCCTTCGTGACGTGCCTCCCATCGTAGCTTCTTGGTCGTTATGCTTTGGTGCTTGGCTGTGCTGTCGACCTCGCTTCGCGTCCTCACGCGTTCTTGGGTCCCTCTGTGACTGCTCTAGCGCATCCAATCTCTGGACTAGATTTCGAAGAAGCACAGAAATGGTCTCCATTCCCACCTGCTCTAGGTGTCAGCGCGACATACTTGTAGTAAATTGTGTTCTACTCACTGGAACTGAATCCTCGTGTTTATCTATGGGAACGGAGACCTCGATAACTTGGTCTGTTGTACCACCCATGTTGTTACATATCCTGGTGTTTTCTTGCATCGTCGGCGAGGCTCTCGTTCATTGACACGCATGTAGTCTGTAGTAAAGAGGAGGCCCACGAAGATCCCGAAGATTCGGCGTGTGGAAACACTGAGGGTATTGCGAGGGTAATCTGCAACTCAGTTTTGAGAATGCAGAGATACTTTGGGATCACCACATTACGGAATATGAATAATTCCGATCTATGAAATCTCCTATATAGTGTGTATCCAGGGCCGCCTTACCTATCCACGACCAAGTGGGGGTCGGTCAGCTCTCCTGCCTAAATAATACCATGCGCCGAAAGAAGTTATACTAGTATCCCCACTGATTGGGCTGTGATGGCTGCAGGCTGAGATTGAGATACCTACATTGTGGAAATAAGGGAGCACAGCATCTACAGGGATAAGGAAAAATTGGACAAGTCAGACAACCGAAGTCCCACGATCGCTTTGTTGCAGTAACTTTCTACCTGCACAGTACGGATAATACGGCAGAAGAGGCTGAAAATGCAGATTCAAATAGGTCCAATCGCGGACCTGAGGCAAGACGTTAGAGCAGCCAGGCAGATGGTAGAGCCCCGGCCATGCAACCATCTCGAACCAGCAGGACTTACCAATCAGCGCTACTTCTCAATATTCCTACCCAATGCAGGTCAGATTCCCCGCTTTGCAGCGTCAAATAGCGCATATACGAGGTCAAATGGCATCGTGGCAGAGGCGGCTATCTTCGTGCCTCAGAGATACTTTGCCCTAAACACACACTTGAATAGACACAAACTGGTGAGAATGTTCAGCTGTAAACGTCGGCCCGAATCGGTGTCCAGGAAGAGGTATCTTCTTGCGAGACAGGGGGGAAATATATGTTCTCAGGATTCTGTTGGTGCAAATCATGCATGATCTTCCTAGGCGTATTGCTGAACTGTTGGCAGACTCTCTCGGAGACCTGAAAAAGCAGATCCAGGAAGCCCGGCCGTTAACTCTTTCTGTTGTAGGCGAACGAATACGCCTTCAATTGATAATATATAGCAGTCCGCCCTACCAAATCCATTCGAATGATAGCGACGTCGTACTGGAGCATTCAGATTGTCGAGTCCATCGGCTACTGAAACTTTGATCACGAAGGTGAGGCTTCAGACATGTAGAGAAAAAGAAATGATTTGTCAGCCCAGGAACACTATTGAAAGGAACCACACAGGGGAGCATTGATTTGGCTAGGTCTGGCATGAAAGATCAAGAAGATCTAGGTGCCCTCAATCTGCAGGTGTGGGGGCACATCAGCTGCAGAGACTGGTGAAAATAAATAAGCAGAAAGCTGAGCACCCTGGCATCTAATCTTGTTTTTGGGTGGACGGCATAAGCTGCCGGATATCTGAACGTTCCATCTTACCACTGCCGTGTCTGTACACTGCCGCCCACCAGATACCCAATCATCTGCCCGCAAAGTAAAGTGCATTTTTGAGGTCTGGCGCATCAAGCCAATAAAGACTTGTACATCTCTTCTTTCATTTCCATTTGCCCTCGCAGACCAGCCTGTACACTGGAGCCTGCTTTGCATTCTGCAAAATGGCGAGCATTCGGATGCACACTGACAACGTTGCGAAGCGCCATTGCCTACTGCGAAGAGTGAACATATGTGGGTTGATACTCTTCATTAGTAATAGAGAAATCTCGTTTGACCTTCAGAACAGTGAAACGAAAGTTCAAAACGAAAGACCAGGAAGAAGTGTCCAGCGAAAAGGCCACCACCTCTGCCTCGATCACCTCCACTGCGCCCAGCCCCACCACACCTACCACCACAGCTCAGTCCAAGCCTCATTCATCAAATGAGTTGGAGAAGTGGTTTGACGACGGACATCTTGAGGATAGCAAGTTAGTGCCACTGATTCTTGGTGATTAGTTACATAATAACAGTCAGAACCAGAGAGCTTCAAACCTTGTCCCAACAAATATCTGGAATCACAATCCAGCTTCCGGACAGAAATTGTGACCCCGAACTAGCCAATTTGATCAACAGCGCCAACAACACTTCACAGGAAAGGGAAGATCAGAAAAGCAACATAGATCTTTTGCAAAGATATATCGAAAAGCTGGCGCAAGAAAAGCATGCCAAAGAGCAAGAAAAAGCTGACAAGGAGAAGCTCAATCAGAAACTCTCGGAAGACAGACAGGAGGAACGCTCTCCATCCTCGAAGAAAGCACATGACATTGCCAAGCACATCAGTCAGTCGATGAAGAATGCGTTTTCTATAGTTTTGGCGGTACTAAAAGGTGGCATGAATGTGTTGAGCTCTCTTTCGTTCGTTGCTGCCGAGGTGACCTTCCAAACGCATTACGCAGTTGCATTGAAGGCCATTCTGTTACTTATCACCGTCAGTGATGTTTCCCATCACTTTTCCCAGGCTTTAAGCTATTTCCTCAACTTTGACGCTGATTCTACTCAGGCCTGCGACAGCGCTAATGCGCTGACAGCGGAGATAACTTCAGTGTTCGACGAGATCGGTAGGTACGTGCCAGAGATGACGGCCCTGCAAGACAACATCAAATCGGCTCCAATGTTCAAGGCCATCAGCAGGCTTTTTGTGGCCATCGTGACATTCATAGTTTCCTGTGGATCATATTTGAAACATGGCATACTTTGTAAGTCTTTTTGACTACCCAACACTCGCCTTGAGACAAAAGCTAAACAGTGGAACGCAGCCAAAATGGTGAAGTATCTAAGCGGAGGGAATGACAAGTTCAACGATCTCATAAAGGGGATTAGAGAAGCCTACGGGGAGGTAAAGCGAGTCATGGAATTCGCTCAAGTGATGATGAATGTGAAGTCTTTGAGACAGACTTCTAAAATAAGCCAGGACACGGCTGTGATTATTCGACGTAAGTCTGAGACTACTTCCACTTCGGAGAGCCGCCTAGTAAAGTCTGTAACTACACATAAAAAGCATGCTGACTTTTTACGATGAAGAATTGGAAATGCTGAACAGCTCATTTCCCTCTGGAACATCCACACGACTACTTGAAATTCACGACTCCTCGACTTTCCATGCCGAGCTGCATATCCAATCACTTCGTTCTCATCTCTTCAACACGATGTACGAACCTTCGGAGGAGTTGGAGGTCAATAACAAAGAGCGGATATTTCTATCTCCCCGCGATCGATGGCAACGACAACTCAGGCAGATGCCCCGGCCCGCAAACACCTCTAACTCCGGATCAAGTAAGAGCTTTAGACCAGTCCCACGCCCATTGATATGGATCACAGGCCATGTATCACGTCGCAACGTATCCTGGGTATCATCATTCTCGGTCGACTTTATCCCATACTTCCGCGAATTTAGTAACTTCGACATTGCATACTCCTTCTGCAAGCGTGGGAAAGGAACACGATATACCCCAACTCTGCTTATCAAGGGCCTGGTATCCCAGTTAATGGACATGCACCCTACAATCGCCACAAGGAATCTTCGCCGACTCTCTGTAGACCGTTTTCAGGAAATTGGGCCCGACACCAAGCTGGGATCTGCGTCTTTGGCATGGGAACTATCTATGATTTGTTGCGGCTAATGGAAGAGGCACCCGAGCTGCGAAGACGGGCAGTGCTTCTTCTCGTGGACAGACTTGACTTGTGCGTGTCAGAAGACGGTTTCAGTGTGATGGACGACCTCATACCGCGTTTGCAGATTCTCAGCCACCGACGCCGCAATGTGCAAGTAATAGTTACCACAGCCCGGATTGCAGCATTTTCTGTCCCTAGTTTGAGGAGAGGCACCGAGTGGCTCCAGGCATATGGGAAAGGGGCCCATAAATAGAATCGAAATCTTCACGCTAAGACATAAGATTCAGTCCTTATTCATGTAATCAAACAATGTTCACCGTGAAAAAGCATAGACGTCACATCTAAGTAGCATGCGGTGAGCTGGTCACTTTTGAATTGTATATATTACGATCGATCTCTTAGCCGGACAATTCTACCGACTCACCATAATAGCAATCCGTCTTTCCATATGAAACTGACGACACATTACAAAAAGCATTCCTGCCTGAAACAGATCAACCCAGATGTCGCTGCTCTGGCAGCTTAGCTCAGCCTAGCTCAGCCTGGCATAACGATTCCAAGCAAATGCAAACACCCAAGTATCTATATACTAGGCTTCAAATCACAACTAAGTAGAGCTAGCCACTTTTGCATTAAAGCAAGACGCATTTTGTTCGGTATGCAAAATTTTGACCAAGCTTATATTATTTGGGTCATGTGAGAGGAAAACTATCGGGGCGTTTCGCTGAGATTGCAACAGGATCCCTAGACACAAAGGCCAAAAGTCCACATGTAATTGTACTTGGATATATTTATAAAAATGAATGACATGTTTTCCTGAAACTCTTTCCGGTAAATCCTC
>JACBFG010000002.1:111608-166582 GCA_013435955.1 Diaporthe sp. HANT25 | reverse complement strand
TTTCCGAAAATTTGTTAAAAAAAAAAAAAAAAACCGTCCTAGCGAGAAGACGACTCCGCCGCTCCTCCCAGGGTATCCCAAGACGATTGCCACTGGTTTAGATAGTGGCCCATGGCTTCGGCACTCCCGTCAGGTGAGGCTTTCCGGGCCGGATTTGTTTGAGATTCCGAACAGGCGAACTTCTCGGTCGGAGAGTAAGCTTCAGTAAGAAACCTGTTCATTATATAAGAGGGCTTTTTATCGGACATTCTATTTGCAATGTTTGATTAGATTTCATGCCGAAACCGGCTCGGATAGCATTCAATCAACAGTGACTGCTTACCTCTTTGCTCCGCTAGTAGTCGTAGCAGCAGACGGTTCTGACATAGTGCGTTGTATTGGATAGGGATGTTGTAACTGAATGACTTTTAAAATGGACCAAGGAAATGACTTGGACTTGATTTCGTGCTGAAGTCTACACTGGCACTCAATGTATGGATGTGTGGTAGGTTAATGTCTGCTCCATTCGAGATTTCGATGTATCTTGAAACAATGGATTGTTCTTGTATTTTCGTTCTGTTCCACTATATCCTTTAAATAAGAATCCAGAAGTCCTTCATTTACTCGTCTGAAGACCTACAATCACAATGCTGTGTCAATCAACAATTAAAAAAAGTACTACGTTTGAGATGTTTACCAGACAACACCAACCAGGCATGCCACTGATAGTGAAACTGTCTTCCTGAACTTGCAATGTGCTGTTGTCCGGCAAGGGCTTGTGCACCTAGACATTGAGCACAGCACAATGCTAGGATGCAATATACACCCAAGTAGTGTTTTGCAGCTGCTCATGGGTCAGACCGTCCAGAGCGCCCGTTTTCGAATCGCTCAATTGTGTCTTTTGATATGATTGGCTTGTGGAACCGGACCTCTAGCCCAATTAAAGCGCAATGGTTGACATTCTTTACTGAACACGCATTTTGATGGGCACAATTGTGCTTTCCGACATGATTGGGTCAACACAGCAAGGATCCGCACTGCCACAGATGTGGTCCGGCACCAATTGCAGGGAAAAACACAGCTGTGCTGACTGTTTCCCCCTCGTCTATTGCCCTTCTAACAGAACCATAGCCCATATCATGCTGAAACAGCAGTTTTTCTTCTATTGTGTCTCTTATTTTTCGGTGCCACCCTCGCTCGCGTTCCATTTTGTCTCGCCAAAGACCACAACGTTGAGATGCATAGCCGCTTCACTTGATGGACTTCGTGGGGAAGAGATTTTCATCTCACATTCTGTGTTGAGTCTCAGCTTACATGAACCTCTTTTTGAAGCGTGAAATATTGTTGTGAAATCGGATCATAGCATGATATGAGCCAAAGATCACTCCTATTTACAATTTCAGCTTCACAATGCGGAACACAACGTATATCCCGACTCGTTTGCTCTAGGGAATAAACTCAGGTTTTCATTCAAGATAGGCACCGCAATCGGTCTCCCACTGGGTTAAGAGATTTCAACGGAATAGCCATCAGCTAAGCGCGAGGGTGGCTATTGTCCGCCACAGATTCTCGAATTCGAGTTGCCCCAACCATCAATGGCTTCCTCCTCCAATCTTCCGAGGTCATCTTCACAAGGTGCCGGGCTTGCGCCCCAAGCACCAGCCACAAACGTCACAAAACACCTTGGTGGAGACACTCTCTTGCCTTCAATCGAACTACCCGTCGAGAGTCCGAAAGAGGGACCAGATCTCGCCGGGCGCAGCCGAAAACAGAACAACCCTGAGATCTTAATCAATGACCGCATGGAGGGTTTTCAGCGCCCCCATGAGTCCCATCTGAATAGCGCTGGAGTTGCCTGTTCTTCCTCGATGCCTGGTTTGGTTAGTTCCTCTTGGCAAACTCCCGGCAACGATGGTCTTCCTCCAAAACATGAAGATGTTGTCCTACTCGGGGAATGGGAACCGGCCCTGAGAAATCCTTGGACTCATTTGCCGGGCTCGCCCTCGCCTAGAGCTGACAAAAGAATGTACGGCCACTTTAAACCACAAATAGCCTGGAGCACCACCTGATCAGTGATTGTACTAGAAACCGAGCCTACCTGAAACCGTATGTATCGGGGCCAGGAAAAGGCACGAGCTCTTCCCACCCACGATCAGCGCCAGTCCCAGCAAAGACAACCCCCAGTCTGGATGGTTTAGGTCCTTATATCTGGACAGGAACGCACTTCCTGCCGAGGGCCGTCCGCGCGGCTGAGCTGCCTGGCGCGGGACTATGGTATATTTATGACGACAGCAGCCATTGCAAGACGGTCATTGATGGGGAGGCGGTAAACGCGCACTGGAGTGTTACCAAGTCGGGCAAGCCGCGTAAGAGACTAGGGATCGCGTGTGTAGCATGCACAGAGGAAAAGATCAAGTGTGACCCGGATTATCCCCGCTGTGTGCAGTGCGAAAAGTTTGGGCGTATTTGCAGGTTTAAGAAAGCGTGGGTGTTCCCTCTTTCCTCTCAGCTTCGTTAGGTGAGGAACCTTGTTGACAAAGAAAGAGGCTCTCGAAGTGGTTCGAACTACATCAAGGAAGCTGAAGAGCCCAATGAGGGTCAGAATGCAGTCAAGCGGACGAATCATGATTCTTGGAGTCAGCTATCTGCTCGGAAGGTTGTAATTTTCCACGTATTACGCATGCTTTCTACATTAATATTGTCGAACAGTGACTGACCAGGACTCGTTGCAGGTGGAGGCTCAGAGCCCGACAAAGCCCAGGGCTGAGGATGCTGTGTTGCAGAATATCGACCAGAATTCAATAATGAAGGAAAATATGAGAGAAAGATTCCAACTCCCGTCACTCGGCTCACTCTTTCCGTTGGCACGGCATGGTCAGCAATTCAAGCAGCGCACCCACTACGATCTTGACAACATCGAAGCATTATCCCAACAAGAATTTCAGCATAAAATAAAGCCTCACAAGCAGCTGATTGACCATGGCACTGTGACGCAGCCAGAGGTACAGAACAGGCCAGAAGGAGATCGAAAAGCCGTGTGCACATCCATGAAACTGCCTCATGGGTCGGAGTGCATCACTGATCTCTGCAAAGACACCTACTTGAGGTTGATGCCTGTGATGCAGGAACACACACAATATAAAGGTCGGATGGAGTTGTCAAAATGTCTTCCCGATCTCATCAAAGCACTCTCATTTCGAATTGGGCTCGACAAGTCAAATCCTGCGAGCCCATATGTTATGCATTTCCTTTATGTGCGCTCTAAGTAAGTTGCCAGGATGACTAGCGGCTACATGAAGTCAATCAGCTGACTCTTGCAAGGGATATTGTGGCACAACTTGATGCCCTTTTTCGAAATCAAAAAAACGGCCCAGAAGTGGTCCAAAGGAGACAAGATGAGTGTGGGATGGCGGTCTCGGATAAAATGAAGTTGTGGAAACGCAAAGAAAACGAGGCATCTCCCGATGAGGGACAACAGGACGGCTTATTTGAAGGATGTCCTGGTGAGGAAGAAAACCAGATTGCCGGAAATTCCAAGATGGCCATACACCGCGACTATGTCTTGAGCAGCACCGCATACGAGTGGTTCATCGCAAGTCTAAGGAAACAGCTGTCGCTGGACTGGGGCCCCTATGATTTGACTGAGACAAACCCATGCCGTCAGATCCACCTGTCAATCATGTCAAAAGTATCATCCGGAAACATCAGCAAGCACCGGCCACCAGAGATCCATCACACGAGGTTCCGTATCAAGTTTCGCCCCGACATCTTTCGTTGCTTTCAGGGGGAGCTCGTTAATCTGACGACATTGACGAGCTCTGCACCAAATGTTGTTCAGGCTGCAACACTGCAGGATTACCTAAGCCAGACATGGCCGACAGGAGGTATTAGCCTAGCCAAACTCATACAAGAAGCATGTTCTGTCGAAGGCGGGATCTTCCAGACCGGTATGAACTTTGGTATCCAAAGGCAAACCTACTATGGCGACATTTAGGCTGACCTCACAATAGATCAATTTGACAGCAACACGGAAATCACAGCACAAATAGAAAGGCTGGAACACACAGAAACAGTCAATTTGCTGGTCACAGCGTCTGGTCCCCCGTACTCAATCTCTCAATGTGGTCAGCAGTTGGCTTGGCTCGGCGCAGTATTTCAAACATTCAGGTCAGGCATCGCCAGCTGTATGTGCAACATTGAAAGCCAAGATGAGAATGAATGCGTAATTCGGTATTTCCCTGCCCATCTCTCGGAGCGTGTGACTCCCGTGAGCGTTCAAGCAACGCAAAGAGTCTACGCTACAACGATTATTCAAGGATTTCCAACAAAAGGACGTCCACCTCTCTTTCAAGGCCTTGAGCTAGGGCTGGCTCGGATGTTGGAAAGCATTGGCGCATCTTGGAGTCCTGCTCTTGAAAACGGCAGAATTGTTTTGAAAGGCTCTCAACATACACTTGAACTAGTCAAGTCCACTCAGAATATGCTGCTGTGGCACTCTCTACACTCAAGGTCGGCATCTTGCTCATTCTGCGACTGCGCCTTTTCGAATGAGCACAACAAGCTTCCTCTTGACAGTCGATTACAAGCAGCCACGTTGCCATCGAACAGTCGACATATCATTGCAAACTTGGAGCACTTTGGCGTCCCTTTCGTCCATCCAGGTGAGTTGCATCTATCCCCCGCTATAAATAGATAGGCCCTGACAAGATAACATTGCAGTGTCCTCTATCGACCACAATATGGACGAGACTTGTGCACGAGATAAAGCCCGAAGCGTAGAGACAGAAGAAGCCTTCGAGGCCATGCCGTCTCCAATAGAGAACGCTGGCAGTGCCACGGAGTCTCATTGGGGCTCTTTGGATTCTGATATGCTGTCAATATCGTCTGGAGACTCAGACTCCATTCCATCCCTGGATCCAGAAGACACTCTCACCTCAATCATCAATGTGATCTCCCATCGTGTCTTGGACAAATACAAAAAGTCTCAGTCGGTCAGATCAAAGCCTCAGTCAGAACACACCGCAGATAGTGGCCTAGCAGATACATCAGACAACTCATCGATGTCATGCGCAACATCTCAGTCCCACAGTATGAGAGCATGCTGTACTGGTAAGCGAGACCGCCCCGATGGGGAAGACGAAGACTACGATGAAGACGGATTCCGCAAACCTCCAAGGCCTTCGAAACGACGGGCAAAGTCTCCGAGAAGGCCAGGCGACAAAATGTTGGCCTGTCCATTTTGGAAGCTAGACTCCCAGGCTCATCAACCCTGCTTCCACAGGAAGAACAAGAGGATCTCGGACGTCAAGTTGCATCTGTCCCGGAAACACAGACTACCAGCTATGGATTATTGTCAAAGATGCTGGACCGCTTTCGAAAGTGAAGCTCACAAAAAAGAACATCTCCGAGATCCACTAAGCCAGGGCTGCAAATACGATCCAGCCGCAAGACCCGTGGGAATCGACAATAACATGGCTGCAGCCCTACACAAGAAGTCAAACTCGAGCCTTTCGACAAAGGACCAGTGGTTTGCCATCTGGGATATTGTCTTTCCAGACAAGCCCAAGCCCTCGTCACCGTACATCAACGACAGTTTGTCCGAGGATGCCACGCAACTTCAGGAGATTATCCTCAGCCAGTGGCCATCTGTACTAGCCTCTATCATAGACGAAGCCGGGAGACGAAATGTCTCCGTCGATGAAGGCGATGTTGGACAAGAGCAGCTGATCCGGACGACTTTAAACCAGCTTTTAGATGACTTCTTAGCAGAGCAGGACACGATACGAGCAACTAGATTGGCCTCCAATCACCAGAGCCCGGGGAGCAGGACGACTTCTTCCTCCAATCGTACTGATAGTGCTATTGAGCTAGACTCGAACCAGATGTCCAGTCACTCATCTTCGAATTCTCAAGAAGAGGTCTCTCAACTCAGTACCGGCGCCTCCATACGTTCGCTCGAACCTCACCCGCCTGCACCGAGCCACAGCAGCCTCTTATACAGTGGACGGGAAAGACCAATTTTGCCCTCGGGTCAAAACACCTTCAACATTGACTATGATGGGCAGGAAATGCGGGGACCGCCTCCTGTTCAAAGCACTGGGCAACGCATTATGCCGACTCCCACGTCCAGCCATGTAGTCGAAATGCCCAGCCCGACCAACATGCAGACCGCGGACAACTATGGAGCTAATCATTTCTCCGGAACCGAGTTGGCGGCTACCAGCTCAGCTCCGTCACTAACAACAGGTGACTGGCTCCAGGATTCTCAGGGAAATAGTGAGTTCAATGGGAGCACATGGTGGGAGAGCATGGAAATCCCCCAAGATTTTGGTTACTCGATGTTTGACATGGGAGGAGACAATGGTCAACCACACACTGGTACCTTTGGTGATGACTAAGAAAATACCACCAAGAATCAAGCTGCTCAAATACAAACAGATGTTCATCTGAAGCGAAGCCCCTGATTCAGGTCTCGATATTGAATGGCGAAAATTCTGGACGATGAAATCGTGTGAGAATTTCTGAACTTAATGTCTGATATGAACAGCGGCGTGTTTTTTAGGCGATAGTCGCAATCATTGGAAATTCTCATGTCCTTCGAGATAGCAGTTTGTGGCCGGCAAGTAGAGGGTCGCTGAGGATACTCTTTTAGATATCGGATATTCACACTGGCAAAAACGGATGGTACACCGCCACATGCCCATAGCCAATTCACATAGTTACCTACACAGACCGACCCAGATCTACCCAGGTAACACGCCCAGACCCAACACACCTAGACCTATTACACTTAGTCTAATATGCCCAGAACCAATATACCCACATGGGTACATAAAATGGCTATGGATCAGTGGTACGTGTGTGGGAGGTAAGCCCTGGAGCGCATTGATATTAGCGAATGTACTGGTGTACTATCCTTTTTGGCCTTGGCCACAATGTTTTTTTGAATTAATTGTTTTTTTTTTATTGGTCTGTCTACTGTCTGCTTAGCTTGGTGACTCTTTTTTAGCTATAAGCTTATGCATAAAGTTACTGATAGCTTTATATATTTGCAGATAGTTCTTATAGTTAGAAATCTTTAAACCCTCTTTGCCCTTACTTATTATTTAGTAATTAATTTTGCTAGTAAGACTATTATTTTTATTTTAATTACCTAAATCTAATATAATATAATAAGATTATACTTTTTTATATTATTTTTATTTATTTTTAAATAAATTATCTCTTTTTAGTCCTTAAAGAAATTTTAAATATTCTTATAAAAGACTAATAGGTATAAGGTAAATTATTTTAAGTTCTTTATTTTAACTTTTATTAAAATTAGTATTAGATATAGTTATTAGCTACTATATTAGCTTACTTAGTAGAGGTTTCTTAAGAGCTTGTTTTTATAGTTTCTTTTAAGATTATTTAGAAAGATTTATATTAATATAGAGAATAAAAGATTTTATTTAGGACTATATTTATAAGATTTATTTATAAAGGGATCTTATTAAGACTAATTTAGTCTTTACTATATAATTAAATTACTAACTTTTTAATTTATAGTAATATTAGAAGTAGTTCTTATTAGTTTTATTTATATAACTATTATAAGGCTGACTATATTTTCTTAGCTATAGGCTAAAGCTGNCTACTATTATTAATATTATTTTTTTTTTAAATACTAGGTCTTTAAGTGTTTATTACTATATAAAGGGACTGTATATAACCTTGTGTGTATATGGATTAAGAACGAAACTACTTATCCTTTTTTGCAGGTGCGAGTATCTGATTTCTTCTTTTAATGGAACAGATGAGTTTTACACTGTTCATCTTATTTATAAAGCAACATGTCAATACTGTTGCGGAACAGAGACCAAGATAGAAGGAATTCAGTGAGGCTGACACGAACAGAGCGTGTGCCCATTGGCAGCATCAGAAGACGACAACATGTCACACAAACTGAACAGATTTACGACTAGACTTGCATTAGAAATATGAAGATTATCCCACCACTTGGATCTGGATTATATCACCACATGAAATGCACTACCCCATGCCAAATCCACTGAGATACCTATGATGTTAACCCTTCCCAGAGAAAAACCCAACAATATCTGAGAATCCCCACACCAGATTTTATGTATGAATGTTATATGTATGCCCCATACTTCCACCGCTAACGAGGGATAATATCATCCACATCCAGCTCGTCAAAGTCCCTGATAGCCTGCGCGACACTGCTCGTCTCGCTCGGGCTAAGCAGCGGCCGGCTGTTCCTCCTCCTAACCCAGCCCTGGTTATCACTGTCCTCCCCGCCCTCTCTCACCGCGCCGAAGCTCTCCTTGCGAGCCCTCGAACCGTCCCGCCGCCGCGTCCTCCCGGAGGAGTCCACCGCCGTCGAGATGTGAAGCTTGCCGCGGTCGTGCCCAGCCCGCATCGGCCACTCGCCGCCGCTCACGGCCTCCTCCATCTCGTCGAGCCGCGACGACGAGCCGTGGCTGGCCAGGGGCCCTCCGCCGCGCCGGCTCCCAAGCGTCTCGGTGCTGCGCGCCACGCCCCGCAGGCCCGTCCTCGACGACGCCTTGCTCGTCCGGCCGCCGTGCAGCGGCGCCGTGGTGACGGACGACGTGGTCGACATGTGCAGCCACGAGGACGTCGTGGTCCCCGCGTCGCTCTGCGCGTCGTACGACGTCACGCTCCCGGAGTAGCTGGGGTGGTACCCACGGCTCTGCCCGCTTGCGCTCGGCGCTCGGCTGGACTGGGATGACGTTACCCCGCCGCGGCCGCCTGCGCTGGACGGCGCGCGGTGCGGCGGGTTCGGGAAGGCGTAGCCGTGTCTCGTGTCGATGGGTGAGTTATCGTCAGATGCCTGGCTGTCCATGCCACCCTCCTCGCTTGCCGACGTGTTGCTGTTGTTCCACGTCCGCGGCGCGAGCCAGCAGTACGAGAGCTCATGAGACGCCTCCTGTGGCTGGATGCTGGGGGCTGGCTTGCCCTTCTTCGACCAGGGTGGAAGCCTTGCGCCCTTGAGCCGGGGCCCCAGGTGGTAGTCCACCCCGTCCGAGTATCGCACTATGGGTGCGTCGGCTGACACGCTTGCCAGAGTCTGCAGTATACCGTAGATCAAAATCCATCGGCCTCTCCGGGCGAGGCTTGGGTCGATCTCGCCGACCCGGTCCGTCTTCTCGAACTTGACAAAGGCATCGATCAGATCGGTCTGGTCGAAGTCGCTACCGAGGATGTAGACGTTGGTGGCCTCGGTATAGGCAAGCTGAATGCGCCGCTCCACAGCTCCTGGGCGCTGTGGACCTCCGCTGCTAGCTGGCGCGGTCTCGGTCCCGGTCTTACTTCGCTTCCTCCCTTTGCCGTTGGCAGCACCCAAAGCTGCTGGGCTGGCCGCCGGCGGGATCGACTCGGGCACGAGCGGATATGGGTGGGGAATATGAGGATACCGCTGTTTGTTATCATATTCGATGAGGACGTCAGTCATTGGGAGCTCATCAGTATCCGCCTCAAATGCCTTGTTCCCACTTTCTGACACCATGAGCCACTTCCTCGAGGACCGTGTCTCGGACCCATCCCACACGATGTCACGATTGACAAGATAATCGTACAATGTGCCAAAGTCCTTCTGCAGAGCCTGGATCACCGTCCTCGTGAGCCACAACGGCTCGTCGCTCTCATCAGAGGTAACCACATCAGGAGGTGGCGGAGGAGGCCAACGTCCCCACGTACTACGATAGTACGACAAGAAGAACCGCTGCAACCGATCAGCACTCGCCTTTGCTGGGCTCGCTATGACTGGCCCGGAAGCTGGCGATACTGATGAGAGTGAGGGAGGCCACATGTCCTCGTAAGAAAAGGACGCCAGTGGCTCCTCCGCAGCCTGTACTCGAAGATGCATTTCAAGGCTTGCCCTTTCTAGGAGAGCCCTGGTGATTGGACTGATCCTCTTGAAGTCCGGCGAGGACTCCATTAGCGACCGCTCTTTCAAGCTGCCGTACATGCCGGCGACATGCAAGAAGCTCTCACGCCAGCCTTCCTCCCATCGAACCTTGGGATCTTCGCACCATGCCAAGAGGCTGATCGCTGTCTCTGCGTCATTGCGAATATCGTCGATGCCCCTCGCACCGATGTAGGCGATGATGGTGCTCAGGTTATCGGCTTCTGCCTGAGGCATGAACTGTTCCATACGCGAATGAAGATCCGACAGCGCCTGACACAAGGAGAGCCCGACCAGAGACGCGTGATAAATTATGGCGAACACGTTCCGAACCGAAACGCTGTATCGCAGTTGTTCTGTCTTGCTGGCGTTGGAGGGCTGGGAGAAGAATATCTCGTAGCTAATCTGGCCATCCGTACTGGTGATGATCGTGTCCTCGGATAGCGGAGGTGTAGGTTGGCCACCGCTGCGATGGCCTGGCTGGAGTCTGTGGCCGGTCATTTGATCTCGGGCAGCTGCTGACAGGCTGCTTTGTCGAGGCAGCAGCATCGGCGGGGCGCCCCTTGGCGATGGCGAGAGCGTCATTTCGTCCTCAGTGGAGCCTTCGCGGAGCATGGTGATGAGAGGACGAGACTCGGTCGCTTCTATTACATGTGAGGAAAGTCTGAAGGATGGATTCGGTCGGGGATTCTGCCCCTTGTGACCCAGGTAAATTAGGACATCACCATTCGGATCCCATAGCTCTGGGTCTTTCCGCAGCTTGTTCCACCGTTGCACCGGCCTCCCCGTTCCTATCCAACGCTTGATCTGAGGCGTCGCCGCTGGAGACGGCAGTGCAGGCAATTTGGCCACTGGAGGCGGCGAGGCTGGTCCAAGGGACGCGTCCCATTGCGGGTCGTAGGCGTAGTTCGCATGCGGATATTGCGGCTGTTCTCGATCTTCAAGTGGCGACAAGTCGGGCTCGCCTGAACGGGGAAGCTGGCTAGGCCGCACTGTCGCCGAGGATTCGGGTCTGGTCTCTGGGAGCCTTCCCAAATCCTCGCGCCTGGTCTTCTTCCCTCCAAAATTGAAGGCCTTTGCGATTCCTTTGCGCACCTTCTCACTGTTCTGGTCCATCACATTCCTCATTCCAGACTTAGATATGCCCACGCCTGAGATGTCTTCCGCCTTGATGATGGGCCTCCTCGCTCGTGCATACGCGAAGTCATCCAGAGGATGCTTCTGCTGCGACGCATCGTATCTCCGGCCATCTATGCTGCCGCTGCTTTGACTGCCCTCTAGCGACAGCACATCGCCCTCCACTGATAGATCTGCAGGACGTGAAGCGCGCCCATTGGCAGCTCCTGATCTGGCTGAATCCTGCCTGGACGGACCTAGGGCTACCGTGGGCAGATCGTCAAAATTTGCGTCCGATCCATGCTGGGCCTTGACTTTGGGTTCGGTAATCTTTTTGCGTACATACGCGCTGCGTCCTGACATGACTGAAGTGGGGTAGGCCCGGATACTGCTGCCTTAGCTACTCTACAGCGGTCAGACGGCGGGAGCCGTCCACGATGGGTCAATAAAATAATCTGGTCCTTTCCGTCGTGGCAATTATAAGCTGACACTGACGGTGTTCAGCATTGGTGGGAGGCGTCTGTCCGGGTGAGAGGTCGGCTGGGTACCGCCGCTGGTATCCGGACCGATCCAGGGTCGGGCCGTGGGTGATCTTCAAGCTGGGGGGCCGGGCGCAAGACGTTACACTGCGATGATCATCTTAGTCACGACGCGAGTGGCCCCATCCATTGGTATGACTATAGCTTGCGGCGCTGACGTGACAACTATCAAGAAAAGAAGGGAGAGAATTTTCTCAAGTAGGGGCAGAGATAAAGAAGGGCAATGGAGGTGGCGAAGAGAGTTTGGACCGTCAAGATGCGACAGACGCGAGTCTAATCCGACGAAAGTTTGTGGGCCCGGCGAGAATAAGCTTGGTGAGCTGGCGGGGGCCGAACTATATGGCCGAGGCGACCAACAAGTCGTATGCTTTTGCTGGGTAGGTTCGAGGCGGATATCTGGTAGTCTCCGCGGCAGGATCCTCAACCCCGGACCCCTTTTAGCTGCAGGGCATGCAACCAGCTTATTCCTGTCTGCTTTCGATTTGGCTCGATTTGGCCTTATCGAGACCCTTGCGTGCAGCTTACACGGTTACATTCCGATCCCTGAACCTTTTTCCTAGCCCTACTTCCCAAGGCGGACTGATGGAGCTTCAGGCGTGGACCACGCGGTCGACGGCAAGACTGGTGTTTTTTTTTGGGAAAAAATTGCGACGATAAGAAGGACAAACCTATAGTAGGATTCCGCGGCATCGAATTGAGCAACAGGAAGGGCCTGAGATGCTTGACAGATGGGCTATGGTCATGAAGTGGAAGTACTGGTGACAAGGTGTCAGGCAATAAAGTAAATAGCCTGTACTCCACCAGCAGGCCAGTCAGGCCTTTTAGGCCAGTCTTGGTGCCTTAGGCATGCGGCACAGCACCAATCAAGGCGAGGTAAGGGGCGTCGAGAGAACAACAGAGGAAAAGCAACCAGAGCTCTGGAACCTGTGGGGTTGAACGCCGATATGTCTCTTTTGTCGGCCCGTGTAGCGAATTATCGCTGGTCGGCTTCTGCTATCAGCCAGGGATTCTGAACGTGGAGGCGCACAATGCTGTGCCAGGTGCGAAATACGAAAGGCGGCTCGTCTGGCAGACTGCGGACCAGAGCTGGATGAATGCGCGCAGGGGTCGAGATGCATAACCGGGGCACAACGTGGGAAAGTGGGCTCACCCACCTGTCAGTACTAGTGGCAGGTAATTTAGGTGGGCACGGCCGCTCGGGTCGCGCTGTTGTTTCGATGTCTCGTGCCACTGCTAGGTTCAAGTGGTGATTGCGCTCATTTACTTGAAAAGCATGAATCCGTTCTCAAGAAGCTTGTCGAGGCTCGCTTCATGCCGAAGGCAGCGGCGGAGGAGGGTCAGCAGTTTGTTGCTCGACGGGGAGGTGGCCCGGTGGTGAGGGAGATTTTGGTTGGGTATTGCCATCACTCAATGCCTTGACTGAGAGCTGCTTTATTGGTCGGTTGGCATAGCTATCGGCACCCATGCAATGGCCCCCTGGCGAGGCCGAGCCTTGGACGAACCAACAACCCTGAGTAATCTCATCCGTGGCTCCAAACCTTACCAGCGCGGCGGGTTTCGATGATTGGCCTGGGCGAAAAGCCGAATTCAGGCACGCCGAAGCCATGAGATTTGATCATTTAATGATTGGCTTGTCTAGTGAGGGGTGTGCCAAAGGTCCAATGTCGCATGAAGTCTCGAGGTCTGGATTCTGGGCGGACGCGGAAGGACGAGAGACGGCTCATGAATTGGCCGTCGGGACACGGCCGGTCTAGAGAAGAGCCCCACACCCCACTGATAAGGCGCAGCTAACTCTCCCATCAGGCAGGTGAGGAAGGCCCTATTAGTATTCGCCAGGGACTTCATGATGGTGTACGCATTTGGCAAGTGTACATTGACCTGTTCCGCTCTGAGTCCCTAGATCTGGACTTCTTGGACACTTATCGAGTATCATTCTTTGTGAGACACCACCCGAACACGACGACAGGGCAGACTCGTTGATGCTCGGTGTTGGACAATTTGCAACCGGAGGGCAGCTCGATGCCCAATGGCGGTCACAGCTCCCCCATGGCTGCCGTCTTTGGAAGTTAGGCCAACCTTGAAAGTCGGCTTGACTTGGAGGCTGAGATATGGCCAGGGCCCTTGTCGGCTCCACTGATAGCAGAAGCAGCAAGACTTGAGGATCTGGATGAGCTTCCATTCAATGCATCCTCGCTAAAGGGCTGCTATTGCTTTCGGTGCCACTACCGGGTGAGGGGAAAGACCCTGAGAGCTTCTGGTAACAATACGGCGTCAATGTCTGACGTGCACGTGTAAAACCTGTGAGGGTCTTGACCGAGGTCACTGTGCCAGTGGACCATGTCAGACGGAAACGACCCTATACCCAGGAAGAACAGCACGGCAGATGGGTTCTAACGAGCTCCAGAGTTCCGATTGCTCGAGGCGCTAGATGAACGATTGCGACCTGTTCATGGCTGCAAAGGAGTCAGTGGTGAAATCCGGATTTCCACGCCGTCTTGAAACATGATAGGCTAACGAACCCCAGGCGTGAAGCATGTTGTGATATTTGAAGTCGTGTTCGTGTCCAACCCAAGCGACAATCAAGGCCCCAGGACACCTATTGCCTGGCCAGGGTGTTCCTCTGCGCCTCTTCTGTGCCAGAGATTGACACGTTCATTTTTCCAGGGCCTCGGCCGCAACCAGGGGCTACCGACAGAGGCGGGTCATAGTGAGGAATTGGGACCTGGGCCTCTAAGGTCTGGATGAATGTCCCAGCAGCCCTTGTGGGAAGCACAGATTCGGCCTGGATGCAAGTGAGGAAAGAGCTCTCCGAGCTGTAACAAGGTCTCGGGACGTGACTCCGGAGATGCGTCACAGTGTCGACGTGCCAGAGGTTAGACCTGACGCTTACTAGTAGTGGCCACGACGTGAGGTCAGGGAGAAGGAAGCGCCTGTCTGTGCAAGAGGCGATCGAGCCAGACAACGTGGACGGCACGATGCGACGCGGCATGGCGGTGGAAAGACGACAGAAAAAGAAACAGATTGGGCATCAAGGGGTGCATGCTTCTGACAGCAGAAGAAATTGAACGACGGCAGCAGCCTTGAGGAGGTCGATGGTGACGGCAAAGAAGAGGGGGAGAGAAGCTGAAGTCAATGCTGTTGGCATGCGCAAAAAGTTGGATATCAGAGATTCGCACCTAAAAAAACGGAGGGTACACCGGTACATAACTCGTTCGCTCATACCAATTTCAACAACACCACACACACACACACCACACACACACACACACACACACACACACGTGTGGATATTAGGTCTGGGTAAGTTAGATCTGGGTGTATTAGGTCTGGGTGTGTTAGGTCTGGGTGTATTAGGTCTAGGTCTGGGTATGATACGTCTGGGTATTGGGTCTGGGAAGGTATGTGCATTGGCTATGGGTGTGCAGATTGGCTATGGGTGACCGAGTTATGTACCGGTGTACCCTCCGTTTTTGCCAGTGCGAATCTCTCTTCTCAAATGTTGACGCACGGAAGGCACGACTCGATGCCTTACTGTTGCTGGCTGTTGACACTCGGCCTCTGCCCCTGCCAGCAAAACTCTGAACCCCGAAGAAGTTGCTTGTTGTCTGCAACTCGGCCTTCATCTCGGAACCTTCCCTGCACCCAACGAGGTTCAAGCTGCAAGCTGCACGCTGCAAGCCATGGACCAAGGGGCGGGAGGCATTGTCCCAGTGGTGCTGTCTCCAAGCCTGATATTGTGCTTTTTCTCGTTTGAGGTCACTTTTGACGTCGTCGGAGCTTTTTGCAGCTGTTCCTGTCGATCACTTGAGCCCGCAGCCAAGCCTGCGAACAAACCCCCGGAGGCCCCAGTTTTCTCCAGGCAAGCGATGAAGATCACAAATCAGAAGTCTCGGATAATCGATCCAGGGTCGTCGCCATCGTCGGCGGAAGCGGCCCGAATGCGAAAGCACCGCTGCATCATCTCGACTTTGCCATGTCGATCATCGGTCATGGTCCAAGATAAACGAGATTGACTTTCTCAATTCGATCCTGAAGAGCCTCACCCTTTAGGATGGCCCGCTTCAACACGTCGCTTAGCCATTCGGTCTCCCTCGTACTGAGCCCGAAAAATCCGAGCCGCGCTCTGTCTGTCTTCCTTGTCCGGGCCCACCTGGTGTTTCACTTGTCGAAACTGAATGCTGGCCACCCACCGATGCCTCTTGACTACGTCTCCAGCTCGTGCCGACGTTCACATTCCCAGATTGAAATTCTGAGCTAGGTTTTGTCGTTGGGCGACATGTTGAGGGTGTCGGACTGCCATCTCAGCTGTAGTCAGGGACGAAACAGGTAACATGGCTTTTCTCTCTGGGTCGACACTTGGGACTCACTCTCGTGAGGGTAAGCCCACAGTGGGGCCCTCGGGTCGGAGGTTATTCTTCTATGGGACTCTCGCTACTTGTATGGGACTTGAGAGTCAAAGGTTATGGGTCTTGGTCCCAGTGGATCACCTTAGCGAGGTCGTCCCGTATCCAACGATGACTTCTACGCGAACGCCGGCGTCAAAAGTCCCGGCAATTGTCATGAGACCCCCCGCTTGGGGACAGCTACCATGTGGCCCGGGCGCTCAAGTACGCGACGAGGAGAGATCAATCCTCATGAAAATTCACGAGTTGAGAAATGCTTTTTTATGAGGTGCTCGCCTTGATCATCATCCCGAGAGTCAGGAAACGAGAAACGAAACAGGGGTTCGACCCGTCGACAGCCATCTTCCTTACCGGCACATGTTGGAAGGCTTTCAACCTCACACAGTCTCTCTCTGAATCGAAACAAACCATCTTCGTATCCACATTTGTTTCCATGCTCCGAAGAGTGGTGTCTGCCCGTTGGATTTTGCCTTTGCGCCCCTGTCCCCTCGGGTGATCCACCCGCAGTTCAGACCTCCGCAAAAAGGCGATATTGGAAAGGGCTGCACCTGCAATTCTGCGTTTCACCAAGCACTCATCCATGGCAATCAAGGGGCTTCTTCAAAGACCCCTTTAAACTGTCATATATACCTGCATTACCCCTAGCGGTCATCGTGAGAAACATGTTTGGTCTTCACCACCTCTAACATTCTTTCGCTCTCTTCTACCACGTTGTGGGTCAAGACTCAACCGGCCCTCATCATGTTCACTCTCTCTAGCCTTGCCAGAGGCCTGGCATCCCTGGCTCTTTTCGCCCTACCCGGTGTCCAGGCGGCATATCCCAACCCAGGTGCCTGTTCTGGCGATTGTTTCGCGCACGACCCAGCCTTGATCAAGAGAGCTTCCGACGGCAAATATTTTCGATTCAATACAGGAGGCAAGATCATGATTTATGATTCTGACTCGTTGAGTGGACCTTGGACATACAGAGGAGCAGCAATTCCCGATGGGAGTTCTATAAACCTCGCTGGCAAAGACGACCTTTGGGTAAGACTCCTCAACCTGAACTAACCTTGCCACATGCACATATAGAGCATAGCCAACATAGACCCCGAGAACTGTCAACATATTGACGAATAACATTTCAACAGGCTCCAGATGTCCGCCTTGTCGGTGACACTTACTACATGTACTACGCCGTCTCAGCCTTCGGCAGCCAAGCATCAGCTATCGGAGTCGCAACATCGACCACACTGGAGGCCGGGTCCTGGACAGACCACGGCGCAACCGGCGTCTCATCCAAGGCCGGAAGCAACTACAACGCTATCGACCCCAACCTAGTCGAGACAGCCGATGGAAAATTCGTTCTCAACTTCGGCTCCTTCTGGAACGACCTCTATCAAGTGCCTATGGCCACCAAGCCCACCAAGGCAGCCGGCAGCAGCTACAACATAGCTTTCAATTCCTCCGGCACCCACGCCGAGGAGGGTCCCTTCATCTACTACCGAGCTCCATACTACTACCTCTTCTGGTCCGCCGGAATCTGCTGCGGCTACGAAACCACCATGCCCAGCCCGGGAGAGGAGTACAAGATCAATGTGTGCCGCAGCCAGAGCGTCAACGGGCCCTTTGTCGACCAGCGCGGCGTCAACTGCGCGCAGGGCGGCGGTACGACTGTCCTGGCATCCCATGGGAAGGTTTATGGTCCCGGTGGTCAGGGTGTATACGCTGACGCTGCTCATGGCGGCGCGGTCCTCTACTATCACTATGCGGACACCAGTGTGGGTTATGCCGACGCCGACTACCGGTTTGGTTGGAATGGGTTGAGCTGGTCTACTGGCTGGCCTGTTGCTACGTGAAGTGACGGCTCTTCACCACTTAAATCATGAAGCGGGTGGCTTGTTAAACTTTCGAAGACATGGCCCCTTATGTTACATTTCCTACGGACATAGTTACTTCCTTACTGCACATACTCGCACTTTTCTTGTACATAACACCAAGCAATGGAAACACTTGCAAATTTGGCTAGAGAACCCCGAAAGACAACTTGACGAGCGGCACCCAAGTGTGACTGCCAAATCCGAACGGCATTCTCAACTGTATGCCATGTCTTCAGAGTTCATTGGACAAGTCTTCCGACTTCATTGGACAAGTCTTCCGACTTCATTGGACATGTCTTCCGAGTTTATTGGTTCCGCAAGCTTCTACCACATAATCTGCTGAGTTCAGACGGGTGTGGCTACACCACGTAAGTAAGAAAACACGGCACAATACAATGGGCTTGCGCAAGCTCTAATTCATGGTAAGCAGCGCACCACGTCAATGATCGTCCAAGAGAATGTACGTAGTCAACACCAAAAAGAGAATCTCGATGTTATACTACCGCAGTGGCGACGCGTCTCTGATATGACGTTCCGGATGACAAACGGTGCGGTCAAAAATGGTCAACATGGTCAACATGGAGTCATGATTGCTTCCCTTGCTTCAGAATTGGGTGAACTTTCTCAGCTTTTTTGCTACGGAAGTTTCTCCATTTTGTAATTTCCTATCGTATAATTGAATCTATGCAGACTTTTTGTTGTAATTGCGCTTGCTTCAGCCTTCGCAGCTTTCCATCTGCCGATACGACCCACTAAATCTTCCGCCGCGAACAGGTGTTTTAATGCTGACTCCCTTCTTTCAATTCGAGCGGCCGCCTAAATGCTTATTTTCCGAGCGTTTAGCTTCCGACCGTCTGTAGATCCTCTGCAAATAATGTGTCCCTCTTGTTGCTGGGCCCTAGCACGTCGTCACATTTGCTGACCATCTGACTCCCCTGCAATGAGACATTACATGCAGTAATCACACCGAGAGCCGCGCGATGCAGGTAATCGGTTTCCTGAGTGGGCCCTGATACCCATGTCCTCTCCCGTAAGCGTCGATATCTTCAGTCCAGTCCCTTCACGGTTAGAGGTGGCCACTTGTTCGTGTGAAAGGTGGGCTGGTACGATGCAGAACGATCATTACTATATTTTAAGAAGAGGGGTGCTTCTCTTCTGACATACTGATCAGCTCTTCTCTATTCCTCTTGACCAAATAGACGACTCACTAGATCGCGAAAACCAAGAGAAGACGGCATGGATGCTAAAATAAGTAGAGCGCCTCGGTTCATCGACACCATCGAGAGCCCTCAACATGCCACAAGGGTGAAAGTGATTGTTCTCAGCGCAAGCAGGTAGGCACAGACATCCATAATATTGATATGAACTCATCAATCTAATGAGTAAGCAAGGACTGGAACCTTGGGTCTATACAAGAGCCTCAAGATACTGGGATATAAACCATATCACTTTGTCGAAGTCTGCATTGGCGGCGTGGACCATTTCCGGATGTTTCACGAGTATGTTAGACTCAACAATGCACGAAGCGATGTGGTGAGGCCGTACGGACGTCCAGAATTTGACAAGTGGTTCAAAGGATTTGATGTGAGTATTGGCGAATTTATTGGGGACTATGCCAGTGCTGATGAACGATGCAGGCCATTTGCGAGATCCCAAGCTATTCGGGAGGCATATCTTTCGTGGACGCCTATATTGACGACCCCGATGTCAAATTCATCCTGACCGAGAGGACGCCCCCATCTTTCTCCCGGTCCATCAGTAAATCGGTTGGGCGTTTTGTCACGGCTGCGCACTCATTCCCTCTGAAGCTCTTCAAATACTTCGATGCCTATAATGGGGCATTCATAGGCCTCGTTGACGACTCGTACTGCGTCTATACCCAAGGGAAGATGCCGGACGATCCGGGTTGCGCCGAAAGTACTGAGCGTTGGTATCAGGAGTAGTAAGTTCGCCTTTGGTGTTTGTGGATGACAAGGTCTAGTTGGGTTGGAGCAGCGTCTGACTCAACTCTGCAGCACCACAACAATCAAGAAGTACGTACCGCCGGAGAGATTGCTTCATGTGCGGCTGGAAGAGGGTCTCGGCTGGGAACAAGTCTGCCCATTCCTCGGAGTTGAAATCCCCAACGCACCTTACCCAAGGGGCAACGACCCAGATGAGTTCGCGAAGATCGCTGGGGGTTTTCTCGAACCCGGTATCAAGAAGGCTATTGGAATCCTCACAGCCTCTGTTTTGGCTGTTGCTGGTGCCGGGATATGGTGGCTATATCCCAGAAGCCGCTGAACGCAGAATGAGGGCAAGAGGCAGTAGACACAATGATTGATGGAAATCATGACAAGGGCCTGTATTGCTTGATCAAGGTCTTGACTAAATTCTCTCGGATCGCAAGTCGAGTGTGGTCTAGTCTCGGGTGCAAGATGTGTGGTTCTCGAAGAAGATTCAAATAGAGTCGACGGAAGCGAGCTGTTTTAATAAAAGTACTTTCAAGTGCATAGTCGTGATAGATCACACCAGTATCTGATAACACATCAATGTTCAAGCAATGCAAGCCACTCGGTCTTTCTCGCCATTATAATGTGTGCCGAAAACCCTCTATGAGGAGACTAAGCATCAAGCCAAGAAGATGACCCTGATCGTTGGTGGGGCCCCGCGCCGGTGTTTGAAATACATCATGATGTCTATTCCCTGGTACGTGTGGCCACCAAACTTTCCTGCGCTGTGATGAAGAACATGCTGAAGACCTCGGAACAGGGTGTGGTGCTTCTCGAGAACGCGCTCTGGAAGGATGTAGGGTCTATTGTTAACCCGAAGGGCGGACCCATGGTTACGAATGCGATACAAGTTCGAAACTTGCTTGTAGAAAAATGCGAGAAGTACTTGGCTCACCAAGTAGGCGAGGTGCTTACTCGTTGTATACTCATATGCCAGAATTTCAGGGCTCGGACAGAGGTGCTGCGTGAGTACGATGTGCAGAAGGACTTCCAAATTCAAGTCATCGGAGAGTTAGGGAAGGCCGTGGGCAGGATCTAATGCTATGAATGATAAGATAGGGCGCCTTTACCAGGCATTAGAACCTGACAAGTGTATTCACTTGGATCAACATATCAGAAAGAATATGCAGTAGAACTCTTTCCATCCAGCCATCTTACGTCTATGCTGCTCTTGCTTACCACACCCGCGTCGAGCCGATTCGAACATGTCGAGATTTGTATTGCCTCTGAACATCATCCAATGCAAAGGTACAGCGCAGCTTGTATCAATTGATCTTTCCCTACGTCTTCCAATCGGCCCTATAAATCTTTCCGATCTTATCTCAGGGCCTTGTAAGTTCTGAACTCCCATCTGCACCCAGGTAGTTTACTTTTTCCTTAGAAATTAACGGATATTCGCACGCGCACAAACGGAGTGTACATCGGTACATAACACCCATAGTCAATCGGCACACCCACGACACACTCAACACGCACCCGCAGCCTGACACCTACCTTCCCAGACCCAGACCTAATATACCCAGACCTAACACACCCAGACTTAACACACCCAAAGCTAACATACCCAGACATAATACCTTGACCTGCTCTCTTGGTGAGTAAGTAGTTGTCATACACGTTGGCTTCAATGTTTTCCTAGCATTCTTCATTTACCTGCCCACATACATTCCTCCGTCCCCTGTTTGCGTTTCGCCCACCTTTTACACCACTCTTCCCCGCGTGTTTCCCTTCTTTCAACGAGCACCGTACCTCAACCCCTGCCTTCTTTGGACGCGTCAAGAGACCAAAAGCGCGCTGACCCTTTCCTACGGCTTTCAGAAAAAGACGACACAATGGCATCCCAGGTCGACGACCACGTTGCCTCTGAGGGTCCCCTCATACCCTCCGTCCACGAACAGGCAGAGAAATATTGCATCACCTGCGGTAAATCTGACAGCATCGAGTTGTGCTCTCGTTGCAAAGGCGTCTGGTACTGCAACAAGAAATGCCAGAGGCGTGACTGGCGCTGCCACAAGGTGCTGTGCAGCAAGTTCGCCAAGGTCAACAAGAATGAGCTGCTCAACGGCGAACACCGAGCCTTTTTCTTTCGCTGTGACTCTTTGCAACCCGAGATCATCACGCTTCCCAACCCGAGGCATGTGGATCGTTCTTACGAGTCTTTCACCGACCTCCTGCACAACAACTCCGACGACAACATTTTCGGCACGATATTGCAGCGCCTGTATTTCGGGTACAACAAGCGCCTTGCGTACGAATCCCACTTTCTCTTTGACGGTCGCCCGCGGCCTCTGGGAAATTACCAGATCCAAATAACTGTCCGAGACACTTACATCGACGATGGATCAAAGGCCAACAAGTCCCTCCTCACTTCCCTCCGAACCGTTTACACTGAGTACCCGCCCCACTACTGGGCTGGCAACATCGTCGTGCGACGCATCGAGCCCACCACGAGTGTCACGATGGCTGATTTCCGCCACACCCTCGATTGGTTCGTCCAGTTTGACCCTTACCCTCAACGCAGACCAGCACATGTCTTTAGAGAACCTTGGAAGTTTGATGGTGTCAAGGGCGTCGTGATCGCGGGAGATGAGCACGTCCAGAATGAGTCGGAGCGCTACACGGCCATCACTGTCCCCGGCAGCCACCCGATCCGCGGCCTCGTGAAAGAGCTGCGTGGACACATCTCGCCAATTTCCATGCGCGTCGGCAGGCCGCTGCGCCTCATCATGCGTGTTGACGGATTCCGAGACGGCGAGAACAGTCCAGCTGATCGACTACGGACTTGTGGCCCTGCCATGGCCCTCATGCAAAGCCTTGATAATGGCATGAACGCTCTCCCGGCTGGAGTAGTGTCAATTCTGCACGACGAGGATCTGCCCCCCGCTAACCAAGTTCTCGTCGTCCGTGCCGACGACAAGGATTTGTCTGTCGACGACGTCAGGGCGATAGTGCACTTTTCAGGGACCATGTGCCGAGAGTTACTTCGCGGCATCGTACTTACACCTCAAGAGGTCAGCCCAGGCAACGAGGCTGCTATGCAGAAGGTATCGGACTACATCAACCGAGACAACTACCTCCTGGCATTCGACGAGCTCGGCATCCCGCGACCCGAGTCCCCAGCGGAGTAGGCCATTGTTGACGTTCGTAGGCTGAGCATGCCTGAATGCGAGAGTGACGACGAGAGTGGTGATTGAAGCGAACTACCACCGAGATGGGCCGTGGAGCATACCGCTGCCGTCTAGAGCACAGCGAACATTCTTCAAAAGATTCCGATCGTGGACGAGTCACAGGACAGCCGAGCACACATCAAGGCTGGGTGAGCTCAACCTTCGAGTACAAAGCTCGCCTATTTCGGTCCTGCATCGGAGTGGAAGGATATCACTGTAAAAACACATGGCACAGGACAAGAAGAACACGGCAGATGAGTGCTGTGACGGTCCATACGAGGAGTCAGAGAAGGCTTCTACGGCGCCCAAGAAGGATGCGCAAGGAAAAAAAAAAGAAACGGTAGCACTCGGGTATCAGGCAGGATCAAGGGGAGGAAGAGTCCGCGGGAAGTAAAATACCACTTCCAGAATCTTATACCGGACAGAATACTTTCGACCAGGGATCAGCAACTCCTCTCTCTTGCTAAACAGGCAAAAGTTTACTCTTCCTCTTTCCATAGATCATGCACAACACCAGCAGGTTAGGTGCAGACACAATGAACACATTAAAACTTCGTATGCTCCCCGGCCCAATAAGAACCCACAGCTCACCTGCCGAGTAGCTGTGACTGGAACACAGACCAGGTGGAACCGGCTGAAACCTCGAAGTAACGCTGCGCGTACCTGCTGAGTCTAAGCAACAGAAAGAGAGCGCGCAGGGCAAAACTGGGAGGGATTTTCACCCTTGAGAACTTCCGATCACACGGGGAGATAGGGGGGACGAGTTGCCGCACAGGAGGCTATGGAAGGATTGGTGAGGCAGTCAAACCATGAGCGGTGCTCAATGTCTCGGTCGTTTTCGTGGGTCAATTGTGGACTGGAACACCACGGTTGCAATAGAACCTCAGTGAGCAACATACGATCGCAAACTCTACAGCCAAATCATTTCAAGTAGCTTTTATGCATTATATTCACGCACATAGTAGAACATATATAAACGACGGGTCCAGGGAGAACCCGGGCAAGTACAAAGCCGTTTTCAAAACCGTCGCGTCGTGTCGCGTCTGAATTTGTATGTATGTGTGTATGTTCATGTTCATATTGCCCCGAACTCCCGGTTCAATATCTCGGAAATATCACAGCCCGGGGCGAACCCCAGGTTGGCCATGAACTGCGGGTCCGCGTCGACGCGGTCTATATAGTCCATGGACGACAGGTCGTCCAGGATGGCGTCGTAGTCTAGTGAGGCCCCGCCGAAGCTGCCGCGGTGTGCGGCGCCCGCGTTGGCGTGGGGCTGTTGGCCCATGTTCCGCGGCCCGTGGCCGCTGTGCATGATAGTATTGGTGTCCATTGCGTTCATGTTCGCGTTGTTCACCTGTGGGCTGCCCGCCGGGTTGAGGGCTGGCTGTGCGGATGGGGAGAATTGGCCCATCATGAAAGTGGATGTGCTTGGGCGGTGTTTTGATGCGAGTGTTGGAGTTTGGAGGCGGTTGGTTGGTATAAAGCCTGTTGTTGTGACTGGCGGCATTGTTTTGGATGTGTGCATAGAGGACGAGGCCATGGATGCATTCGATGCAGCCGCAGGATTTGAGACGGCAGAGCCTGGGCGAGGCTCGCTGGAAAGCCTGTTTCCGGCGGGGCTCCAGATCATGATCAGCATGACCTTGATGGACTGCCACCTCTCCCTGCTCTGTGCGTTGAGGTCGGCGAAGCTCCTGTGCTGGCCCAACATGGCTAGGCATGTCGCGAAAAAGGGCGGTGCGCCGCAGGGGCCGAATTGAGCCAGATATTGCTCGATGGATTCTAGAATGAGAGAGCAGGGCGACTCTGCCGAATTAAGCAGTGCGCTGACCCATAGGAACAGGACCCTTAGAACATAAGCGGATGGTATCGTGGCCGAGCTCGAATCTCGAGCGACTATAAAGTTGCCAAAAGGCAGGCGTGGTTTTATCGTCTGGTGCAAGAGCATCGTTACTTCCGCGGGATTTTCTGGGGCACGGCCGTTCTGTCTGTGAACCGAACGTTTTCGCAAAAATTTGAAGACGTCGTAGAGCTGGTTGAATGTTGTTAATGAGTAGGCCGGGCTCCGTGACAGGGTAGCCGGTCCAGAAAAGCCTTGGCCGAAGCCATCGCATGGCGCCCACGGCTGCCACTCGTCCAGGTTGTCCTCTGGAATACTCATCCCCTCGAGTATGCCTGCTGTCTCAAGGCTCGGCATACCTCTGCGATGGACGAAAATGAGGGTATCGAGAATGTAGCACCCCATGAGCGTTGCCGTCACTCGCCGTGAGAACCGCTCATCGCCCAGATGGAGATCTGAGACATCCAGGGCAATCCGGTGAGCGAGGCCGACCAGAATCCAAGCGCACGTCTTCTGGCCTTTGCCAACACTAATCAGCGCCAGAAGAAGCAGTGCCCTAGCATGCTGGATCTCGAATTGGCCCTCCTCTGAGGGCACGAGAGTCCGAGCGATGTTGTAGAGCTGGTCTGGGGAGTACTTAGCGTCAGGAGGGGGCCCGTTGGCAGAGAGCTTCGCGCTTGACAAGTTCTGGTAAGAGGCCAGAGCCATGGCAGCCCAGAGCTCGGCATGAGCGGCGGAGGAGGGAGTGTTGCGCTGGACGTCAATGCCCTCGGAAGTGTACAGATATACCGTCTTCAGTAGGTCTTGTTTCTCGAGGATAGGGAACCAACAGTGCGTGTAGCTGAAGTAGATGTCGAGGAGTCTCCAGTGGTTGGGTGGTAGCAGCAAGGGCCCAGGCATGTCCGGTACAGTCTGACCATCGATGCGTGTGGGAGGCGGCTCAGGGCCTGCGCTCGGGGTCTGACCGCGGACGACGATAGATGCCTTGTCGGCCTGCTCGGCGTCGCTGTCGGCGTCTTCGGACTCGACGCGAGGCTGAGAGACGGGGCCGCCTGAGAGGATGCGGTCGATGCCCTTGTGGACCTTGCTCCTCCTCCACCTCTTGTGCAGGCGGTTTGACTTTTCCGAGTCCTTGCCGACGAGCAGGCTCTGGCCTTGGCCGCCCTCGTGCATCAGCAGATTCTCGAGGGAGTCCTCGCAGCCGGGGACCTTGTCGAAGAGCCATGCCAGGGCGACCTCGAGGGTCTTGATGTAGCCGGTCTGGACGCCGCGCTTCTTGGGGTTGGCCTCGTAGGTGCAGGCGCGGTTCTGCGAGACGCAGGGGAAGCACAAAGGCTGGATGCCATCGCACTTCTCGCGAGCGGCGCGGCACTGGTCGCAGGCCCTTGAGACGCGCTGGCGCTTGAGAGGAGCATCGCGGGTCGAGGTGGGATTTGAGTTGGCGGGGCTCGCGGTGGCGGAGGGGGCATTGGGATTGTCGGCCTCGGCTGTTGATTTCCGCTTGGGAGGCATCGCAAGCTTGCTAATACTGCTAGTTGATATGGCTGCAGCACGTTGTGCCCATGTGTGCGTGGTATCCCCCTGGCGATCTCATCTCCCTGTCATGGTCGATGCGCAGCACAGCAGGGCGAGACGGGTTGGGCTGGCATTCATCCGCGAGTTTTGTCCGGCCGAGGGAGCAATGGGGCAGTTGGATAAGGGAGTAGGAATTGAGTGAGTGAGCGAGCGAGTGAATGAATTGCCCCGTGGGTGAGTGGTCGGATCAATTGGGTTGGGTCTGTGTCTGGTAGACGGCGTCGGATCGAAGCGACCTCGGCAGCCGACCGGTGACACAATACCGTAGCACAATCAAATCGACGGCACAGGGTCTTGTTTCTCTCTCTAACTGTCAGCAAGCAATGCACCTGCCTTGTGTGGACTTGTTGCGGGATTGGGCCAGGCTAGGCTGGGTCTGGGAATGTGGAGGAGCAGCAGGGCAAGAAGCAGCCAGACAGCAGCCAGACAGAGCCACGTTGTGTGGATCGGATCTGGGGTGCTGGGGAAGAGCGTATTCCTCCGGCGCAGAGGCTGAGGGATAATTGTTTAACCTTTGATTTCATCCCACCTGCCCCACCCTGTCCCATCTTTTGCCCAGCCCCGATCCCTGCACTCGCATACGAACCTCAAAGCCGCGGTCAGTTCCGCGGCCCCACCCCCGGTCGTCATTCCGCCGGCTTCCTCACTTTTTGCTTGCTCAGGGTCCTTTCGCGTGTGTCGCTTTCTCGCGACCGCCGTTACCCGTCGGGCCCATTGCATCTGTCGGGGTTTGCCAGCCTTCGACCTCCGTCCCAGTAACTTTGAGCAAGCAAGCAAGCCCTCTGCTGTCCTCACCTTCCTTACACCGGGTTGGTTAGTCTCTGTCTGCCTTGGTATTACACATCCCTCTGTGTCATCAACCCGCTCTCTGCCTGCTCACCTCCATTCAGCCGCGAAGCTGCCAAAGAGGCCTGGAGGACTCCATACTGTCTTTCTCTCTCCCTCCACCCTCGGCCCGATTCTTGTGTGCTGTGCTGTGCTGTGGTGGGCGATGCGCAAGCCATCGACTGATCAGACCCGCAACCTTGCATCTCGAACCTCAGGTCGGCCTCACCACTACCACCACTACCACCACTCACACACTCTCAAAATCTGGTCTCGAAACCAACCCCTCCTTCACCTTCTCTCTCACGAGCAACATCGCAAGCATAAACACATGGCCGTCGCGTGAGACCCCGCCCGCCTTGCCCCTCCGGCGCGCAGGTCAAGATGGCGTCTGTCATGGCTGGCAGCAAGCGTAACTTCGCCACCATGGCCGCCGCCGCCGAATGGGACGAAGCCCAGCGGCAACCCGTCTCGAGGAAGCTGAGCCCTTTCTTGAGTCATATCGTCAACGCATATGAGCCTTCTCCTCCGACTCCGGCCGGCTCGCCCTCCAGAGGTACGTTATGTTGTGCCCTTCTCACCGTCGCCCAGGCTCACCGTCCACCCCTGCTAATCCCGGGCACACAGCTTCTCGTTCTGCCCCGAGCTCCCCTCCACACTCACCAGAATTCTCTACCTCCAGGGTGTTCGACTCCGATGCCTCCATAGTCCTGACCGGGCTGCGCGGCGCCGGCAAGTCCACCTTGGCCATCATCGCCTCAGGCGCCATGAAGCGCAAGGTTATGGACGCCGAGAGGGCCTTCCAGGACATGACTGGCCTCCCCACCCCGGTCTTCAAGAAGAAACATGGCCTGACCAGCTACCACAGCCGCCAGGCCGACGTCCTAGAGGATCTCTTCCATCGCTGTTCCAAGAACACCATCATAGTATGCTCGTGGATGGAGCGCAATGTCCAGGCCCTGCTACGAGAGTACAGCAACATACACCCAATCGTATACATCGTACGAGACACACAAGCCATCAAGCACCACCTCAGGATACCTGACGATGCGAGGCTCAAGACTGTTCTTGACGCCAGTGGCCTCTTCTTCCGGAGGTGCAGCCATTTCGAATTCTTCAACGTCTCCGAGGACATGACCAAAAAGAACAAGACCGACTCGCTCGACGGCCTGGCAACTGCGCTTGACAAGAGGTCCCCTGCCCCCTACCTTACTCTCAAGAGGGCCGAGAGGCACTTCCTGAAATTTCTATCGCTCATCCTGCCCAAGGGAGCCATCCCATTCATAGAGTCCGCTTTCCCCTTGGCGTCCATCCCGACTGAAGACAGACAGTTCACCTACGCCGTTTCGGTTCCCTTGTCCGCCCTTTTGGCCAACAAAGTAGACATCGAAGACATTGAAACCGGCGCAGATGCCCTCGAGATCGTGGTCGACGACCTAGTTTCACCCTCAGCACCGGGCATGTTAAAAGACGGTCTCTGTCCTGAACACGCAAGTAATATTAGCCAAGCCCTGGGCGACATGAGGAGGAACCTCGTCATTCCTATACTTTATCACGTGGTATTCCCCGAACAAGCATTGCAGGATGCTGCGTGGAAGTCGCTATACCTGGCGTACCTACAACACGGTTTGCGCATGGCCGTCGAGTACATGACGGTCGACCTGCGGCTAGAGGAAGAGTACATTTCGCAAATCCGCATGTCCAAAGGTCGATCAAAACTTATCGGCAATTTACAATTAATAAGGGAACCAGCCCCGTCTTGGTTGGACCCCTCCTGGCTTCGGGCTTACCAGAAAGCACGGGATATGGGCTGTGACCTGACTCGACTATCGCGGGTTGCTAGCCACCACATGGAGAGTTTCGACATCGGCACTCTGCGCACAAGAATCGATGACTTGGGCGAACCAAAGCTACCTGTCATTGCTTACAACACTGGGAGGAAAGGGAAAACCTCTTCCTGCTTCAATCAAGTATTCACCTCGGTTCTCCCTGTTGGCACAGCCACAAGCGGAGGCCACGATGACGAGGGAGCCTACCCGTACCCATCCATCACCGCTCTCCAGGCAACACGAAGTCTTTACTCGTCATTCGTGTTCGACCCGATGAATCTCTACGTCATTGGCGGTTATGTATCCTTCAGTTTATCCCCAGGGATGCACAACGCTGCGTTGAAGGCTCTCGGCATACCTCACCACTACCGGCCGCACAGCACCTCATCAATTCGGAGCCTGCAGGAGGTTGTGATGGACCCATACTTCGCTGGCGCCTCAATCAGTCTTCCTTTCAAGGTCGAAATAATCAGCATTACACACTCCTTGAGCAAGCACGCAAAGGCAATCGGGGCTGTCAACACTCTCATACCAATCCGAGCACTCAACGAAGATGGGACTGTCCCTGAGGACGCCCGTCTCTTTCATTGCCGTAATCGTGCTGGGCCAATCAAGGCATTGTACGGGGAGAACACAGACTGGATCGGAATCAGGGCGTGTATACGTCGGGGTCTTTCACCCGCTAATGCCGTGCGTTCCACCAGTTGTGGCCTTGTCGTTGGGGCCGGTGGTATGGCAAGAGCCGCAGTGTATGCGATGCTCCAGATGGGAGTGAAAAATATCTGCGTATTAAATCGCACGTAAGTCCTGCATTTGACAGCACCTGAACTGTCAAACTTTCTCTGACATTGGACGCTGCAGTTATTCAAACGCGGAAAAACTCGTCGAGCATTTCACAAGACTACTAGCGAGGGACGATTTGCCCCTTTTTAGCCCTGACACCGATGTTGAAACCCGCTTCCACATACTAAAATCGAGGGAAGATCCATGGCCCGAGACATGGCGACAGCCCACGATCATTGTTTCCGCCATACCTGGCCACGGCGTAGGTGACACGCCGGCTCCGGACTTCACCCTGCCCCCGCAGTGGCTCGACAGCCCGACTGGTGGCGTGGTGGTCGAGTTCGCGTACAAGACATTGCATACACCACTTTTAGACCAGAGTCACCGAGAAGCCCACCGAGGCTGGGTGACGATGGACGGCCTCGACATTCTGCCAGAACAGGGGTTTGCCCAGTTCGAGCTGTTCACAGGCCGCCGAGCACCGCGGCGCTTTATGAGGCGGGAAGTTTTCAGGGCGTACACGGATGAGCAGGGCCGGCACCCTGCCCACCTCAGGCCTCGAATAGAAAATATCGTAGAGCAGGAACCATGAGATGGGGTTCAGTCATATCATGCCCATCTCCATCCATGGGTCTCCATACCGCAGGCGGTCTGCCCCCTTTGTGGGGCGAGGCTTCAGGGGCCTTTTTCACAGGACAATGGCACGTGGGAGATCAACTCCCGCGAGAACGGCCAACAGAAGGCTGTCTCGCGTAGCAGCATAAACATACGTTTTAAATATACCCGCAAGATCCACGGCGACCGCACATATTACGAGATGTGTACGTGGGAATTGCCATGCAATCAAGTCATCTTAATCATCTGCGCGAGCACAGGGACCAAGACGAAGTGTGCAGTTTCTATCCGAGTATATTGGCTCTTTGAATTCCTCAACGAAATGTCGATAAGACAAATCGCCCGTTACGTGTTCCATACCAACATGGTCAACTTTCATGTTTTCAGTCGCCGTGTTCATACATGAGATCACTTGCTCACATCATTTTGCATTGGTTTATGTATACATCACCAACCGTTGTCAAGAACGTGCTGAGAACACATTTCATTGAACTTCGGAAACCGAGAGAGGCCCGAGGAACCGGGATCTGCTCTAGCTGACTTGCAGAATTACGTGGCTTCAAACATGTCGGCCTGGGACAGCAGCACGGTGCATTCAGATGTAGGGCCGAGGCGAAGGGGTTGCCGACGGCGGGTGGTGATGCAAAGATTGGCCCTCTGAAGTAAGTTTTTCCCGCCTCCACACCAATAGCAGTGACATTTCCCACAGTGAAACCTGTTATCTCCCTGGGACGATCTCAGATTATGCAGAGACTGGTCAGCTGGGGAGACCAGTCAAAGAGCAAGGAAGCGCCGCGTGCGCTAGACAGATTGCCAAGATTGCCGACCCAAGCAGACGGTCAGGACGGTTAAGTGTTCTTCCCCACCACTGATACCAGAGCCTCGTCGGCCTCTTGCTGAAGAATCTTCTGCTTCCGATACGTCAGCGCTCGCAGTGGGCTTACCCCGTACTTGCTTAGGACGTTGCTGCACAGACATGCATACTCGCTGGCCTCCCCCAGACTCCCCCGGATTGTGGGGTCGGCTACCGGTCTACCGTTCTGGGCCTTTCAAGCAATTCACGCATGCCAGGATGCGGGGAATCTCACCCGCGGCCGTGGGAAATTCGACGAGTCAGCCAGTCTTGTCTAGTCTAGCGGCCAAGCCAGTCTTGGGGCCAGAGCCGTCCGCAGCCACCTCTGGTTCAATCCTCATCCGAACCGTGCAAGACAAGAAAACGCCACGAGGAGGATTGCACGAACGGATAGATGTATACCCCATGGTTGCGTTGCTTTGTCTGGAGTGTGGACGCAGGCAAAACGTGGAGACTCTGGGGACCCCGTGTTTGCTCTGGGGTTATTCCTGGGATAGTCAATAATGCAGTTACCGACTCCACGGTCCCGCAAGATCCCCCCTTTCGACGAATGAGCCCCTGGCTCCGGCTGCAGTGAAATATTTTCATATATCAACCGCGCCTCGCCTCCGAGCATCTCACCGACGACTCACTTCCCAGTGTGTCTCACCAACTCAGCCTTTCAACCCCAGTCTCTTTCCAATTCTTTCTGCCCTTTGCAAAGAAAGAGAGACAGGTCTCTGTTGAACACCATGACGCTGCTGGAACTCAAGGAGGACCGGCCCACGCCAAAGGCCGTGTACAACTGGCGAGTCTATGTCACCGCTGCCGTAGCCTCCTTCGCATCATGCATGATCGGCTATGACTCTGCCTTCATCGGCACGACGCTCTCGCTCCCCTCATTTGAGGATGAATTCAATTTTGCGTCGTACAGCGACGAGGGCCTGGCGCTCGTCAAGGCCAACATCGTCTCCGTCTACCAGGCCGGCGCCTTCTTCGGTTCCCTATTCGCCTATATCACCTCTTACTTCCTCGGCCGCCGCAAGTCCCTCTTCGTCTTCGCCCTCGTTTTCAATCTCGGTGCCGGCCTCATGCTCGGCGCCAACGGGAACCGTGGCCTCGGCCTGATCCTGGCCGGCCGTGTCCTCGCCGGTATCGGTGTCGGTGGAGCCAGCAACATGGTGCCTATCTTCATCTCTGAGCTGTCTCCTCCCGCCATCCGTGGCCGTCTCGTCGGCATCTACGAGCTCGGGTGGCAGATCGGAGGCCTTGTCGGCTTCTGGATCAACTACGGAGTCAACACAACCCTGCCGGCCAACCACGCCCAGTGGCTGATCCCCTTCGCCGTCCAGCTCATCCCCGGCGGCCTGCTTCTGTTCGGCGCCGTCTGGATCAAGGAGTCCCCCCGCTGGCTGTTCATGAAGGGTGAGCGCGAGCAGGGCATGGCGAACCTGTGCTGGATCAGGAACCTCAGCCCCAGTGACATCTACATCGTCGAGGAGGTCAGCTACATCGACGAGGACCTGGACCGGTACCGCAGGGATGTTGGCGCCGGCTTCTTCAAGCCCTTCGCCGCGCTCAAGCAGCCCAAGGTCCAGTGGCGCTTCTTCCTCGGCTCCATGCTCTTCCTCTGGCAGAACGGTTCTGGTATCAACGCCATCAACTACTACAGCCCGACTGTCTTCAAGGGCCTCGGTGTCACGGGTACCAACACTTCCTTCTTGACCACCGGTGTGTTTGGTTGTGTGAAGACAGTGTTCACATTCATCTGGCTCTTGTAAGTATCCTGCTCCAATATGTGTGACCATAAGTCGAGGCATCAAACACTAACCCTTATATGTAGGTACATGATTGACAACTTCGGACGACGCAATCTTCTCATATGGGGTGGCCTGGGCGGCTCGGTCTGCATGTGGATCATCGGAATATACATCTGCGTGGCCGACCCGGCCGGCAACCCCAACACCTCGGGCAAGCTCTCGTCGGGCGGCATCGCGGCCATGTTCTTCTTCTACTTGTGGACTGCCTTCTACACGCCGTCGTGGAACGGCACGCCCTGGGTGGTCAACTCGGAGATGTTCGACCAGAACACGCGGTCCCTGGGGCAAGCCTCGGCCGCGGCGTCCAACTGGTTCTGGAACTTCATCATCTCACGCTTCACGCCGCAGATGTTCCTCGCCATGGACTTTGGCGTCTACATGTTCTTCGCCTCGCTCATGATCCTCTCGGCCATCTTTGTCTTCTTCCTCGTCCCCGAGACAAAGTCCATCCCGCTCGAGACCATGGACCGCCTCTTCGAGATCAAGCCCGTCCGGAAGGCCAACAAGGTCATCATGGAGGAGCTCAGGATACACGACGAGGAGTTCAGGCGCAACGCTGGCGACATCGACCTCGGGAACGACTCGGACAAGGCCGGTGTGAGCCAGCTCGAGGACGCGGACCTGAAGAGGGACATGGCTTAGAGATAAAGTCTCCGAATTTTGTGTATTTTTGTAGCGGGTGGATTAGAGTGCGTTGATACCATCTTTTTTTGCTTAATTTGTATCCTCGGCTAGCGAGGCTGGACTCTAGAGCGTCATGAGCAATGTTCTTTGCCTAAAAGAATGATTATTCATACTCAAACGATCAATGATCTGTCAAGGCTGCTTCTCGAATTGCTCCGGGTGCCATTCTTGTACCAAAGTCCCGTGAACAGCTTACTCAGTAAATAATTTTGCAGACCATTAAAGCCAGCAGACGCGATACGTTGGCACGGGTCACGTGTGCGTATGTATACGACTGCCTGTGGTGTGGTGCTGTAGATTCGTCAGTGCAGAGGGGAAGACACAGTCCAGAGCTGCACCACCCACTGGCTGGCCATGTGCTACCTACCTACCTAGGTGCAGGCTTACCAGCCTGGCCATATGCTAGCTACAGGCTAACCAGCCCCTGTTCAGACACTGCTGCAAACGGCCTACCCTGGGGTACTCCAGCACGTACATAGCATTCCACTTTCAGGCATCACAGGCCCTTGCGGGCTGAGTGAGATCACCTTCAGGGTGTCATGGCCCTTACTTACGGCACGAGTAGGGAGTGCTATTTGTAGAAGAAATCCACTAGCCTCTGGTACAGGCGTCGCAGCCTCGCTGCAAATTTGGCCCACGTCAGACTTCTAGGCTACTGTTGACCGAGACATATCACGCGTGTCTTTCACATCGCCTTTCTTTTGGATTGCAGGATCAACGTCTCTTCATGAGAACCGAGCTTCCATACGCATCAATCCATCCCGAGGCTTAAGGTCATATCTGAGAACTTTGCCCCGGAGCTCTGGACTTGTTGGTAAACATCAGGGATTTCTACCAAGGGGTGACGAGGCTCTAGCTGTATTTGTGAGTCCTTTTCAGAATTTACAGTGACGTTGGATTACTTCCTCCGTATTTGGAGAATATTTCAACTTGTTCCCTATTTGGAGATTGGTTATGACCGGATTTCTCCCAACGAGGAAAGCACCCACGCTTGCCAGCCCGCTTGGTGGCCCGACATGTTCCAAGATATATACCGTGTCAACATCACGCTGGATCCACGCATATTCCGCGGCCAAAACCGCGGAACCGGTTGATAGCTTAACCGTGAGAGTTTGAAGAGAAGCTGCGAGTCATTGTTCAGCATCGGCTGGACATGTCAAATACGAAAATGAGCTATTCTCGGCATAGATAATCCTCGAGGCTACTTCGTACCCTTTGGGGAAATTCGCGGCGATCATTTGCCCGATCACGTAGCCTCGTGTAGTTAGTGACACGTTGACCGGTCACGAAATTGTGGCGAGAAAACAAGAACTGGAGAAACCTAATTGTACACGCCGTGGGACCGATCAGCGCCTGGCGGCGATAACCAAATCCCTTGCTGACACTGTGGGCAAGTTCCCGGGGCGAAGTCTGTCTCGTCCGCGGCAGATGTATACGAGGCTCTCATCAATCCACGTAGTTGAACCCGGGACCGTCTCCCAGCATGACAGGCTTTGATAACCTCGATCTCCTCCAGTCAAACATTGTGGTGGCTCCCCGAGGCTCAAGTCCCGAGAGGACACATGTCACAGATGTCAAAATCTGTCTCAGCTCATACTCCAGTCTGCCAGGGAACTGAGAGACCCGACGGATTCGAGAATACCTGTCACAGTAATCATCGCCGATGGCGCCATCCCAGTGGAGCTTTGGGGTATGAGAACTGCGGCCACCTTCCCCAGAGCCCACAGGCAATGTCAAGGATCACTCTCTTGGCCCCGGCGTGGCTGCTATCGTAGCTTTCTACCTCCATGACATTGGCCTCCCATAGGAACTCTGCATACGCCGGCAGCTGGCATGTCGGCCATAATTAATTCCCCGGGTTTATTTTGCGGCCAGGCCAGGGTTGACAACCATCGTTGCAACCATCATGGTTTTCCTTGTGCTTATCTACTGATAGGCGTGCTATTGAGATCACTTGATGTGTTCAGAAATAAAACCGATGAGTATATATGTGCCGTGTTCTTGCAATGTTCTCAGTATTCTCATTTACATTCTTGAGTCTCTCGCTGGGTTCCTTGGATAGTCGTCGTATTAAATACGCGCAGAGTCGCAGTCAGGCCGGCTCGGTGTATTAGCCCCGGCTCAAGGTGAGAGTTGCATGCGCATATGCATTGGACACCCTGCTAGAAGCTGCAGCAGCATATCGTCCCCACCCGTGGGAATCTTCCGAATACGATTGAAAGAGAATGCAAGGCGCGCTTGGTGTTCATCACAATAGTGCTACGTCGTGGGTTGGGGATGAAACAGCCCTCAATGTAACAGCGTGTATCTGCAAGGCCTAGCTATCGCATAGTTGCAGCAAGCCTCGAAAGAGAGCCGTCGGGTTATATCAGATACAGGGTTTCGTTGTGCACATGTGCTCACACACCATTGGCCGACCCTCGATTGAGCTCGCAACGAATTACGTTGAACAAGGAAAGTCACCCGAAATGGATAATTCTGTACTCTCCACAAAATCCCAATAGGGCCATCACACAACCCTGGACGTTTGAGGATGCCATCTTCTTCGTATTTGAATCTATAATGGTATCTCAGACAAGCATGCAGTCCCTGTCAAGGTCTAGTCTAGATGGAGCAAATGCCCGTATATCATCAGCCTTTCCCGCGGTCGACCGCCTGAAAATCTCACCCTATGACACAGCCTTGGCCCTCAGCGCAACCTGCGCGTCGATCACCTCTTTCACCTTCCGCACGGGGAGCTCTTCTGTGCTCCGACCGGTAAAGTACCGGTCCTGCTCGATGCCCTGGTAGATCATGGCCTCCGTCCCCAGGATCACCTGCCAGCCCGCGTCCTCGGCCAACTTGCCCAGCGCCGTGAAGGGGGTAGGGTTGTAGCACATCTCCAGGATGGCGCCCTTGTGGTCCTTCTCGCCCAGGAACACCTCGGTCACCGCGCGCGCCTGCTTCTCCGCCTCCGTCACGGGCGGGAAGTCGGGCACGCAAGCGACGATGGCGCCCGCGCCCTCGAGCGACCGGGCCTGCTCGACCGTCTCGACGTGCACCAGGCCGTCCCCGTAGCCCCGCTCCGAGCACTCGGCGATCACGGCGTCGACCTCGGCCTTGTCGCGGTTCACGAGGTAGATGCTCGTCGCGCCGAGCCACTTGCGCAGCGCGTAGACGGCCGACCGCGCCGCGCCGCCGCCGCCGATGACGAGCCCCGGTTTGCCGCGGAACACGGAGTCGTGCTTGTCTGTGGGGATGTTGCGCAGGAACGACTCCCGGACGCCGATGACGTCCGTGTTGGTCCCGCAGTACACCCGCTTGAAGCCGGTTGGCGACGAGGAATCTGGCTCGTCGCGGATGTACATGGTGTTGCAGGCGCCCACGGCGCGGCACTCGGGCGTCAGCTCATCCAGATGTGAAAGGATGGCGACTTTGTGTGGCATTGTTACTGCCGCGCCTGTTATCCGAGTCAGAACGAGTTGCACCAGGTCAAATTATAGCAAAATGGAACATACCATAGAATTTTGGGTGTTGGCGGAGCTGGAGGAACAAGTCCATGTCTGTCGAGTCCAGCCGTACTTGTGCCCAGTTCAGTCCGATTTCTTGGTAGACGACATCGTGTAGCAGTGGAGACAATGACGCTGTGATCTTCTGGCCAAAAAGATAGCCATGTCTGTCTAGGTGATCTACTTTTGGCGCATTCGCTGGTGGCTGCTGTGCTTTGCGCCGTGGAGAACTACGGGTTGTGGTGGCTGTGGTTGTGGTGGCTGTGGTTGTGGTGGCTGTGGTTGTGGTGGAGGATACGGTCATGGTCGCCATGATGCCGGTAGATGGGGTTTCCAAGCTGACCGAATGAGGCATATGCGGAATGCACGAAATTGACTCAGTTGAGGGGAGGATCCTGTGTGTCGGGTACTTGGAGAACTAGTGTGCAAGTGTGTGTGTGCGTGTAAAGGAATCTAACTGTGGCAACGAAAATAGGGGCGGCTCAGGGAAATCTGATTGTACAAATAGAGTAAAGTAATGGACCCCATCCGGATCCTTATACTCGTTCTTCCGACGTGTCGGGGACATGTTGTAGTACCGCCGAGGGCATTAGCCACGTCCCCGACTGTGATGAAAAATCAGATCCACAGTAGAGGGATGGATGGTCCATATTCCGAAACGGTGCAACCGCGTGCTAATCTGGAACTATGCAGTGCCATACGAGCTCTGGCGAGAACCATTCGTCTAAGTCGTACTGGTGAATGCTTTCCCGCAAGGGTTAAAGACTTTTCAGCCTCCACTTACCGTAGGATCCACTAGCGAGCTGTTGGAGAAACCCCCACGTGGACTGTTTCCCTGGAGGGCGAATGCGGCCCAAAGTTCCGACCATTCATTGCGTGCGTATTCTGTGGGTGAGTCCTGCCACACAGTCTTAGAATATGGGCTAGACCACAACTTCGAGGGCCTTGATAAAAATGCTTGGGATCAACTTCTCGTTCAGAGTGATCTGAATCATTGAACATCTGATAAAAGCTCTTATCAATGTCTGTCTACGATTGGGGACTCCGAAGAGTCGAGTTCTGTTGCCCGACTAAAGGAGCAAGGAGACTGACTAAGGGGGCATCTAGACTTATTCAGGCAGCTCCGGGGAAGCAGACTAGCCTATTTAAGTAAGATCTCTTTCTTCTCCTTGTGTCCGAAACGGGTGTCACCAGTCCGCTGTTCCTCTTGTGTAAGCCGGGCCATCTTGTATCCCCCGACCCCTTTGCCTACGATATATGGACCACACCTGCTGTAGTCTAGTGTGGTTCATGCCCAGGCCAACACCCGGAAGGGTCTATTGAATGTTTAACCGGTCATTATCGAGCTGACATCACCGCTATAACCAGGCTATCACTTTTACCACACCCAAACATCGGCCAGTGTCTCATGTCTGGAAGAAGAAATACTCACTGCCACGCACGCTTATCTTCGGCAACACGAGAAGGGGATCTGGTGTGTCTCGTCATGGCGCAGTCAATTTCGATACATAAAGACGGCCTCCCGTGGGGCTTATTAATGTGTGCTAGTCAACTGTGGCATGTGTACATAGGTAGAGCCTCTACTTGCTCAATACGTATCTAGTCATTCACACTCCCGTCCCATCAAACCAGTAAACACGTCCCAGTAACACGGATCGAGACATCGAAGGCAAGTCGGCTTGAGAATGGCTCAATAAAACGTGGTGTCTGACATGTCGTTATCATTGTAGAACTTTATTTCCCTCCTGTCGACCGCGCGCTTCACAACATTGATTCACGATCAACGAATTCCGTCCCCAGAAAGCTGCGTCTGAAACAAAATATCGTCTCGTTTTCCTGTCGTATCGTCGTGAACCGACAAAGTCCACGAGTCGCAACTGTGAGCACCCATATCAATATAGAGTTCGGACGTCGTCCTTGGCTGACTCGTCTAGACCAAGATTTTTGCATCTCGATCAAGCAGAAAGGCAATCGCATGACAGGCAACTTTACCTCACGCGTGCCTGCACGAGCTCGACGTTCGTAAGGCTGCTGCTAAGCGAAGACGGGGACCCGTGATCCGGGTATGGCCGATGAGACCTCAGGTCAACTAGGTAGGCGATTGTATCTCATGATCCCATGTCAATCCTTTGCTATTGGACATCCTTGTGGTGACTCGCCCAAGAACAACTGCACCAAAGGAGTGTCCACCCTCCTATCAGAGGTGTATAAGCGGGTCACTATACCCTTCGAAGTGGAATGGGCTGGACTAGTTCGAGTATTTAATGCTCAAGTCTTCCCTTCTCCTTCAGTATCGATCAGAACCATCAGCCTCATTCTTCAGATCAATCACATCTATCTCATTACAACACTTGTTCTGTTTTCTGTACAGCCTCGCTGACATTGTCTGAAGTATACAAACCAGCAATTACATACGCTAGAAATTTTGATCCAGTGATTTATTTTACTGGATACCATTTCTCTTCGTCTCTCTGATTCGAAATCCACAACATATCATTCAAAATGTCGTATAAGCTGGGAATCACCTCCATGTCGCTGGGCCGCGCCACGGCCGGCCACTCTCTCACACACAAACTCAACATGGCCCAGAAATACGGCTACAAAGGAGTCGAGCTATTTTACGAAGATCTCTGTGAAGAGGCAGCCACCCGTTTCGGGTCTGGCGCACCCCCTTCCAAGGAAGCTCAGCTAGAGGCTGCTCGATACATTCGTGCCCTCTGCGCAGAGCGCGACTTGTTCATCATCTGCTTGCAGCCATTCGCACACTACGAGGGCCTTGTGGACAGGAAAGCACACGACGAGCAGATCGAGAAATTATATTTCTGGATCGAACTTGCCCACGAGCTGGGCACCGACATGATTCAAGTCCCCTCATCATTCCTCCCCGCGGAGCAGGTCTCCGAGGACATGAACCTCATTGTGTCCGATCTGCAGAAGATCGCAGATATCGGCGCAGCGGCGTCCCCTCCCATCCGATATGTATACGAGTCCCTTTGCTGGGGAACTCGCTCGGACCTGTGGGAGACATCCTGGGAGATCGTGAAGAAGATCGACCGCGACAACTTTGGCCTCTGCCTCGACAGCTTCAACATCGCAGGCAGAATATACGCCGACCCCTGCGCAGCCTCTGGAAAGTGCGAGAACGCCGAGGAAGTAGTCCGCCAATCCATGGAGAGGCTGGTCAGGGACATGAAGCCATACATCCACAAGGTGTTCTACGTCCAGGTTGTCGACGCCGAGAGGCTCTCCTCGCCCCTCCTCCCTGGCCACGCCTTCTACAACGCCGAGCAGCCCTCCCGCATGAGCTGGAGCCGCAACTGCCGCCTCTTCTACGGCGAGACAGAGTACGGCGCCTATCTGCCCGTCCGCGAGATCTGCGACACCATCTTCAACAAGCTGGGCTTCAAGGGCTGGGTCAGCCTGGAGCTCTTCAACCGCCGCATGGGCGACACCGCCAAGGAGGTCCCCGAGGAGCTGGCCCGCCGGGGTGCCATCTCCTGGCACAAGCTCATCCGGGACATGAAGCTGATCATGGACGAGCCCGCCCCCGTGCCCTGCGCGCCGGTCGTCTCATATCCCCAGCAGTACGTCAACAGCCTCACCCCGCCGCCTTCTCCACCCTCGCTAACCAACCCTGCTTTCGAAAAGGACATTTGAGACTGCGCAGAAGGCGGTGTCGGCCTGGGTCCAGGGATTCAGGTCCAAGGTGGTTGACTTTGGTAAATGAGTAATGTCCTTGCGTTGCGGAGGCGAAGCATCACAGCATTCGAGCACGGGTTTCACAGGCGTTCAGGCTTATCTTGGGCATAATTCAGATAGATTGAGCACTCTCTTAGTTTGACTCCAATCAATGACCTCTTATTTTTCAACCATTTCCGAAGCTCCCAAAATGTGCGATTGCTCAGCTTCCACCGTGGTTCGGTTTGGAAAATTGTGTTGCAAGGTACCTAAAAGCAATTACAATTACTGCTGCTCGTACAAACAAAATCACATCAAATTATCAAATCCACTGTCAGACAGGGTCATTAACCTGGTCTTTCAATTTGGAATCACGGAGCCGGAAAGTGGGAGATTATGTCCAGGCCCCTGAGTTCACAGAGACCAATGGAGGTTTGACATGTGAAAATGAGATACGAAAAGATAAGGCTGAAAGACAGCATAAGGCTGGGGATCATAACGGAAGAGATTCTCCCGAAGATCCTTGCCAATTTACCTGGATCTACTAGGGGCTTGTGGGCGAGAGAGCTCCGTGGAAATTCCGACAGTCCCATTTGAAGTCCAGCAGTAGAGAGAGCGGGACCTTTTTGAACCGACGAAGTGGCAAAGACTCCATAGGTAAAAAGCCTACTATTATCTCTCAATGCTTGGGATCTTGCAGAGAAACAAAAGCAGTCAAGCCCCAAGTGCAAGAGACAACAGCACCGGGGCAGCCAGCAGTCGATTTACCGCCTCGGACGTTCTACCACAGATGAATCCAAGAGTCGAGCATCTTCCGTGAAATTTTGATTTACGAGTGTCCGCTATTCTCTTCCGACCAGTAGGACGTCTCAGTCGGGAAGCAGTTGTTACCAAACACGGCTCTTCTGTTCATAGCACAAATTTCGGACAATTCTGTAGTACGACATGATTCAAGCACTTCGATGATTCGCCTAGGATTTGATTTGTACCCATCATTCTCAAGGATCAATGCGTATATCACTTTTATTCAGAATTCCTACCAACACTCATGTCGCCCTCTGGTTGAATGGCAAGAAGTCTGAGTTTCTGTCTTGGAAATTGACCTAGTCTGGTGATCGAGGCACAGACTTTGGACCTTGTGATAGGACAATAAAATCTCCAATCGGAGTACCCTCAAGTAAAGTTCAAGGTGGATCTTTCCTCTCCGATATACAACTCCAGCTTGTCCAAGGTCTATATGATGCTCTATTCCCGATTGGGCGTTTGCTTAATCCTGCATCCAGAGGTTCTCCATCAGAGCCCAGCTCTTATTCAAATTGTTTCATGAGAAGCAGCGCTAATGATTCGAGAAGGGGTCGGAGTACTGACTCGGTATATACTTTGCGATATGATTCGAGATACAATTCGACTACGTATGTGAGATTTGAGTATAGATAGAATTCAAAGAATGAATCAGTCACTACACGAGACATAAAATGAGCCCTCTTATGGGCAACGATTCGAGGTATTTTGGACATGCAATGCGAGATATGTTCTTACATTTACTTCAAGATATGCCTTACGATATGGTTAGAGATTCAGTTCGAGCACGTTTTCGAAAGATTCCATGCCACTTTCAAAGTAAAATGGGTTGTATCGAACCAGAAATGATGTAAGAAGTATGAAAGTTTCGGTGTCATCCGGGCTACACCTGTAGAGACAGGGCTGCTAGGCCATGTGAAGCTGCTCATGTACCCAGGTGCACTCCACATTTCAAGGCTGAACATTGTCTTGTATATAGGTTAGCTCACACAACTGTATAGCGATTCCTGTTAAAGCCAATCAGAATGGGAGCCAATAACCCGTGTCTTTCATGGCTCGTTTGCGTGGTGCCCGCAACACCTCCCACGCATGACGAGAGTCTCTAGAAGAAGCCCACAAGAATCCGGGAGAGAAACCCCAAAGTGTAATCGACGAACTCCCCAGCCAATGGCTTAATGCGTGTCCTGACTAGTTGTCTCTTTAGGAGAACTCGGAATCTTCCAGAGTAAAACGTCCCATGTGAAAGGAATGTGGGGACCCCGGGGAACCAAACGCCTTGATGACATGACAGAGATTATGCGGCTCGCTGGATCCCATACCTTACCCATCTCCAGGAGACTGACAGGGTCGACTGAGTCTTCGCCAAAGCTTAGCCCACATCCCATCTATGCTGCGACACTACACGCTGAGGAACCCATCGCGGCCCGAGAAAGCTTGGTGTCGGGTTCTACGCAAATAGTGACCGCCTCCCCCGTGACATGACTTAGACACACACTTTAAGATATGGGTCCAGCCTCCTGGGTCTCAGCCTTCCGTCCCCACGGGCCTGTGAAGTGAGGAGGATGTTTGCTGATAACGGCTCGGGAGTGACTGCCGGTTTGAACATCACCACTGGCATGAACTTCATTTCGATACTCGGTCTCGGACTCGGGAACTTACGTGTTCGCAGCGGCGTAAGTCCCAGACTAGACTAAACTGCTACACAAAGACCAATATAGAATCAACAAGGAGCACAAGTGGGAACTATGTGATACAGTGGCAAGCATGAACGAGGACTGATCACGACCAGAGCAACGAGAGCCGATACCATTCGAAGAGATAACTTTTCAAAAACTCTAAACCCAAGCCTTGTCCCCCGTCCCTATGCCCTCACCGCTTCAGGTGCTTCGCCACAAACTCCAGCGCAGCCTGGTATCCGTAGACGCCAAGCCCCGCGATGACCGCCGTAGCCTTGTCGCTGAAGTAGCTGTGCTTCCTCCACGCCTCCCTGGCGTGCACGTTCGACACGTGGACCTCCACAAAGGGGATCTCTACGCCCAGCAGCGCGTCCCGGATACTGATGGTGTGCGTGTCAGTCATGTATATACTCGGGAGTGCTGAATCGAGGCATTCCGGGGAAGTTTCTTGACAGTGAAGGGGGCTCTTGAGGGGGGAGGGGGGGACAGGCACAGAATAGGGAGTTCCGCAAGAAATCACGAGAAAAAATAAATAAAATAAATGATCAAATAAAAAGACCATACGTACGCCACACTGGTATGCGTGTACGCTCCGGGGTTGATAATGATGGCCGAGACCTTGCCGTCCTTGTTCCGGTCGCCATTGGGGCCGAAGCCCGCCGCCTCCTGGATGCGGTCCACGATGGCGCCCTCGTGGTTGGACTGGAAGCTCTCGAGCGTCACGCCGAGGGATTTTGACTGGGACTCTGCCGTGGAGATGACATCGGCGAGGGTGGTCGAGCCGTAGATCTGGGGCTCGCGGGTGCCGAGCAGGTTCAGGTTCGGGCCGTTGATGAGGAGGACGCGGGTTGCCATGGTTGATGTTGTCGAAGATTAAAATTGATTAAAACTTTAATTCACATGCGAATAGAGGCTAGTTTACTGCTTTCTTTTGTGTCTCTGTTATAGAGCGGATGCAGTGGCATATATCGCAAGATCACAGTTCGGTATTAGTCCTTCAACATGAGAGTAACCAACCGATGCCGGCTGTCCATACCCGCGCCCTACGGGAAACTACACAACACAGTGAGGCGCAACCCAGTCCCGCCTGCGTGCACCCGAGTCGGTACCGTGGGTGCCGACGCCGTGCACTGATTCGAGAGCCGTGACGTCGACTGGTAGAACCCTGGGCCGAAGCACACATGCGGGAAGGTAGGCGTGACCCCTCGGGGCTAAAGGCTCTCCCGCGCCGGAAGAGGACTCATCCAGGAGCAAAGCACTCCGCCGCCCAAGTGGTCCCCTTCTCCAGCATTGATCCGAGGGTGTGTGTGGATGCGCCGCGTGGACAGGTGAATTATCACCCGACGGGACCCGGTATGGGGTATGCTCTTGAGGGCATACATAAGGAAAGAAACGGCGCTCTCGGCCCTCAGGGCGAGTTGTGACGATGCATATCGAGAGTAAGTCGACGTTCGGGTCGCGCAGTAGTGAGCGACTTAAGGTTTCCCTCAGACCTCGGGAATCCCGCGGGCGTACACGCTATGATTCAGGGCCACTGTCGAGTAGTTACAGTGGGGTTACAGAACGTCATCCCGCTATGGCGGAAATAAACCGCTCGGCTGGCGGCGGCGTTGTAGGAGGGTTTGGCGGGGTTGTTCACCGGAGTGAACAGCAGCAGCGTTGAAGCTCTCCTTGCTTAGCTCTCACTGCCACTCTCGTAGCTGGCTTGCTTCACCACTTGGATGTGACTATAGACACTGCATAGCGCCCTTCGTAACCCCGTCTTTCACCCTAGAAAAATGGCTCCCCAAATCACCGAGAAGGAATTGGACGAGATACACGCATTCGCCGTGCAATTGGGCAAAGATGCAGGCAAGATGCTCATGGACGCCGCGAAGCTGCGCATGGCAAGCGGAGGGGCAGCACACGAGTCCGTGGAGAAGGAGAACGCTGTCGATATCGTGACCAAGACGGATACAGGCGAGTCTGATATCTTCACAAGGCCGTGTCTACGTGCAACTAGCTAATATGGCCCTTATCAGACGTCGAGGCGTTCATCCATAGCTCGATATCAAAGACCTACCCAAGCCATAAGTGAGTCACCCAGAGCAGCTCACTAGTAGTATACTGAAGTACTAAACACGCCATACAGATTCATCGGCGAGGAGACCTACTCAGCCGGCTCGTCAAAGGAGTATCTCATCGATGACGAGCCAACATGGTGCGTCGACCCGCTCGACGGCACCGTCAACTACACGCATCTTTTCCCCATGTTCTGCGTGTCAATCGCCTTCATCCTGGGAGGCAGGCCCGTGGTGGGCGTCATATACGCCCCGTTCCTGGGCCAGCTCTTCACATCCTGCCGCGGCCGCGGCGCCTTCCTCAACGAGACGCAGAGGCTGCCCCTGGTGCCCGGCGTGCCCATCCCGGCCAACGCACCCAAGGGCTGTGTGTTTAGCTGTGAGTGGGGGAAGGACAGGCGGGACCCTGCCTCCGGGGAGGGCAACCTGGGCCGGAAGCTCGAGAGCTTCACGAACATGGCCGTTGAGATCGGCGGGAGGGGCGGCAAGGGGGGCATGGTGCACGGGGTGAGGAGCCTCGGGAGTGCGACGCTGGACCTGGCGTACACGGCGATGGGGTCCTTTGATATATGGTGGGAGGCTGGCTGCTGGGAGTGGGACGTCGCGGCGGGGATAGCCATCCTCGAGGAGGCTGGCGGCCTCGTGACGACTGCGAATCCGCCTGAGAATCCGGCCACGGCAGAGATACCGGACGTGAGGCTGGGGAGCCGGCTGTATCTTGCCGTGAGACCGGCTGGACCTTCTCCCACAGAGACTGCACGCCAGGGCCAAGAACGGCTGGTGAGGGAGACATGGAAGCGAGTTACGGCTCTCGATTACTCTCGGCCGGGGGCATGATGTCAAGCTGGTTTGAGGCAGGAGATCGGCGCGGCGTCCGAGATATCAGGCATAGAGTTGGAAGCTTTTGAGCCCGTCTCGTCAGTACGACTGGGCCCATGTTTTGATACAGGTATATGAGCAGAGACGCCGTCTTGATGTCCATGTGGCGTGTATGTCCCGTGGTCCAGTTAATATACAGATAGACTTTTTAGACTCCGACACAGCGTCGAGGCCTGGCCTGTGAAAATGGGGGTTGGTGGGTATCATGCCGATTTGAAACTTTTTGAAGGTCCTAATCTAGACCAGGGAATGCCTCGCCCTGTGGCCGGCCCTTTTTGCCGCCCTTCCTCTTCTTCTTCGGCCTTGGACGGTCGCTGTCGCTGCTATCGTCACTGCCCTCGGAATCATCGTCGCTGTCGGCTGCGCGCTTGCTGCTGCCGTTGGCCCCATCCTCCGCCCCCGAATCTTCCTCTTCCTCGTTGTCTGCTCCGTTGGGTTCCGCCCATACTTTCACGATCCTTCCACCACCACTGATCATGCGTCCCTCGCAGTCGAAATTGACGGCAACCACTCCCTCGATGTCATCGTGTCTCAGGACGGCCTGGGTCTCCCGTGCCTTGAGGTCCACGATGGCGAGGCTCCCGTCGCCCACGCCCACGGCGACCTTCTTGCCCCAGCCAAGCTCGTCTGGCAGGCGCACAATGCAGTCCAGGCTCTCGCCATCCTTCTTGTTGCGCCCGCCTGCGACGTAGATGCGCTCTTGTTGGTCGTCCCACGAGCCGCGGTCCCAGATTGTGAGCACACCAGAGCCGGTCCCCACCGCCACTACAGCATTACTTCGCAGCTTCTTGGGGCCCAGGCCCGAAGGGATCAGTTCCGCGCACAGCAGCTCGTCTTCCTGATCCTCGCTCCTCGTGATGATGCCACTCCTGATATCGGTCACCGCCACTGTGGTTCCTCCGGTCGAGACCCACTGACGCGGGACGCCAGATGTCGACTCCGCGCTGGGCGGTAATGGCGTGATACTGGTCACGTAGTCGTCGTGGGGGAAGTGCTTGCGGACCGGCTGCGCACCGATCGAGCCGAGAGGATCTTTCGAGCTGGGGTCCTTCTCGGCGCGCAGCTTGTCGCGAAGGTCGTAGATATACAGCGCGCCGCTGTCGGTCCCGACGAGGAGGTTCTGGGGGCTCAGGACGCGCATAATGGCAGGGTCGTCGGCGGAGGAGCCACGGGGCGGTATGTTGATCTTGGATATGACCTTGCCCGTCTCAGGCGAGAAGTGCTTGACTACCGAGTCTGTGCCGGCGGAGTAGAGAGCTGTCAAGGTAGGTGATGTCAGCCATTGGGGCCCCAGGTACACATTCTGGGGCATTCGAGGTCGAATGCGGACGTACATTGCCCATCGTAGCTGTATGCCAAGCTGCGACAGCTTCCCTTGTGGCGCCGGGTGCTCCACACACTCCTGATCAGGCCCTTGCCGCTCGTGATGCTGCTGTTCTCGTCAACCTGTTCGTCCGAGTCGTTGTCTGACGAGGGGATCCGGAAAGTCTCGACATGGCCGCTGGAGAGGCCCACGGTCAGGACGGGCTCTGTTGGGTGGACGGCCTGGGTGAACAGGTCCGAGGTCAGCGGGAGGGTGCAGAGGTTCTCGAACATGATGCGTATATTGTTGCGTCAAGATCAATTGAACTCAGCAGACACGATCCATCCCCGGCGCTTCTTCAACGAGCCATGCAGCAAGGTGGAGGTGGTCTCTGGATTGGGCTGCCAAAAAAGTTGACCAGGCCGAGTCAAGAAACTGAAGATTTTCAAGGTTCTAGAAGCCAGCTCCGGTCAGTGCACTAGGAGCTGAACGTGGGGGACGGCCCGCATCGTTGCAGGCTTGTTGTACCCAAGTACCGAAGTACCTCAAAGCTCGGCCTACGAGACACGACGGCCGAACACAACACGGGAAGAGTATGGCCACTTCAGTTCTTTGCTGCTTTCTCCATTGATTTAATAATGCGAATAATTTTATTTTTTCTCCGTGGTCAAAGAGTCCTTGAGACCACAAGTATAGTCACGATTAGTCTCCACTGATTGGGATAGTGCATCCACAACAACTCTAACGATCATCTTGAACATATCACTGTGGGCTACCATCACGATGCAAATAGATGAGGTTCACAACGTGGAACTTGCCTAAGTGTTCTTGATACTGTTTACAGCTCGTCTTTCTCAGTCCGTTCGCTGTTTTTCACCGCTCCAATCAACGCTTCCAAGCGAGTAAAGTCCGGGGCGTCCTCCCCCAGCCCCCAAGCAAAAGTGCCTCGCACCTTCAACTCCCTGTTCAACTGCTCGACTTTCTTCTTGATGCTGTGGGCGTCGTCAAATGTCCACCAGATGGCCTCCTCCGAGTCGTAGTAGTACGTCGCCCCTTCAGTCTCGTCGTACTGGCGATGCAGAAGCGCACGCTCAAAAGAGCTCTTCATTTCTTCAGGCACCTTGTCATGCCAGGAGAAAGCACCCGCTCGCCCGAGGTCCCCGCCGGTGACAGGGTCCTCCAGTAGCAGGGTCTTGCAGCCGATGGGAGCCTGGGCGTTGTCACAGTCCTCCTTATCGACCTTGAACCACTTGACGTAGAAGCCAAGCCCAAAGTTGATTTTCTCGGGGGGCACTCCGTGAGATATATATGTCATGATCGTCTTGCGGCTGTCTGCTGTGCTTGAGTGGTGCTTCGTGATGTCGTCGCGGCGGTTCATCAGATCGTAGGTCATGACGTTGAAGAAGTCCAGGTGGGGCTCGATGTGTACAATGTTGTCGCGGAATGCAATCATGTCGCGCTCGATCCCGGGGACCGCGGCTGTGATCAACTTGGAGGTGCCCAATGCGGACCGAAGCTCGCCGAGTAGGAGAGGGTAAGCCTCGATTTCCCACTCTTTTTTAGAGTTTGGAACCTGCTTGTAATCCTCGCCGTTCCCTCCCGGATACTCCCAATCGATGTCGACGCCTGGTAACAAATTCGTCAGCCTTCATGACCGCTTCTGTAGATGCGAACCGTAACGCACCGTCGGCGCCGGTAGCTTCCACCATCCTGGCAACATTTCGGGCGAACGACTTTCGTGACGTGTCATCCCGAGCCGCAATGGAGAAGTCCGTATCACCCCAGCCACCGATGGCGACCAAGATCTTGGTGCCCGGGGCAAACGCCTTGCGTGCCGAGTCAACGCTTCGATCGCTGGGCCACTCGGTGCGGTTCGAGTCCAGAAACAGGCCCGACCTCATAAAGGCAAGGGCGACATGGGTAATCGGTTTGATCAGAGCCTCATCGCTAGGTATTACATCGTGTTGCCTGAAAGTTTTGTCAATGATCATCTCAATTTGTATCAAAGGGGAGTTTTGGTCGTTACCCAGTGAGATACATGAGGCAGATGGGTTCTCCGTCGCTGGCGACGCTGCGGGTGACGAGGCCAGCCACCAGCCACATCAGAGCCGCTGCGTAGCGGATAGTCAAGAAATGCATGGCCGCTGATTCGGAATTATCAACCCATAAGGTACTGTGTAGTCGGGGAAACGTCCTTGGGTTGTGTCATGTGAGTGAAGGACGCAGATTGATGGTGGAGGAAGCAGAAGCTGAGTTTAGAGATCGACGTTTTGGTCGTCCCACAAGCTTAGACCCCAGGCACGCACATACCTGACCGCAGCTCACTCATCCCCGTCAGCCGAGCCAAGACAGTTTACTTCACTTCGAAATTCGCCCATACTTTTCAAACATGCTTTTTCTCGTCAATTTTGTATACGTGAAAAGTTCTCATAATTTAATTCAACCTCTCGGGTAGCTTGTTGCCAGGATTTGGGGTAGGTTTGGTGGTCATTTTCGCCCTTCCCAAGTCCACACATTTCTCAAATCAGTGTAGAATGTCACTGAGTCTTAAATTCTTCAAGTGATGTTCAAATAAGACTGAGTGCAAGTGAAAAATCTCCGCATTGTTAACCTTCTGTCTAAAAGACTGTCTGCCAAAAAAAGTCAAAAGAACGTGGAGTGGGCTTGAGCAGCACATGTCCTTGCTGCCCTATCGAATTGGACCGACCATTTCCCAGCCAATTTCGCGGCTCTTCTGCCTGAATGCCATCCCCAAAAAATCATCAATCGTATCGCTTCATGGGCTGTGGAATGTGGCGCCCAAATTTTACCCGTAACCTAGCAATACTTGTCCCATCCCATCCCCGAGATTTCGTCAACCACGAGACACCGACATGGACTCATAAGATCCCTTCATCCATCAAGTAAAGGATGCCGTCTCTCAGTCCTCAAAGCGTTCGGGCAAGGACCCTACGCCAGCATCTGGCGGCCCCGTTGCTGGGAGTTGGGCAACCAGGTGATGAATTATGACACCGGTCTCGGTGTTGAAGGCCATGTTCTCCCCTGCCAAGTCGGCGAGGCTCATCGTATACTGTCGTCCAAAGAGAATCTCGTTTCGAACATGCCAGGGTGTGTAACTCCTGTTGTAGCTATCGCCGAGCTGCCGCCGGAGTAGCTCACCGGCGGCGAGCAATTTCACAACGTCCAGGATTGGCATCTCCCGATTCAGACGCTTCAGAATCTCTTCTTCTCGCTTTGTTTCCGGTTCTTCGAAGCGTTCATCCCTGTCTTGCTCGACCCGGGCGGCCACACGGGAAGCCAACTTGTCCAGCCGCTCACCGAGAACACCGAATGCCAAGATGGCGGTGGAGTGTTTTTTGGACTGTCGGTACAGTGTGTAGTCATCGTACGAGTCTTTCAGAGTCAGAATCGAGACCTCTTGTGGTTTGGTCTGGCCCACACGGCGTATCCGTCCGATGGCACTCAGCATGGTCGGGACGTTTTCGGGGAGCTCGAAGATGATCATGTTGTGGCAGTCTGCGTGGAGATCGACGCCGTTTCCCAAGACACCCACGGTACTCAGCAGGAAATCATAGCGCTGTGCTGGGTCGTTGAACTTGTCGATGACAGCAGCTCTCTGCTCATCACTGTGTTTGGCCTTGCTCTTCAGAGACAGGAAGTTGAATTCGGCCATGGAGCACACACCCTCCACAATCCATTGTGTCAAGGGGTGTACGCAGTAAATAACGACCTTTTCTCCCTTCTTCTTGAGCTCTTCCAACTTTACAAGCAGCCATCGCAGCTTTGGGGAACGACGGACGAGATGCCTGATCATGGACGCTCTATCGGAGGGAGGTTCAATGGGATCGGTCTCTCGTCTTGTCATGGCGTAGTAAAAGCTCATGCCTGAATCCTTGTTCTTCTTCAGCAGAGCACGGAGGTCTGGTAGAGTTTGGCGGGATGCTGGTGCCTCAGAGGACCGAAGATTGCCCACGATATCAGCCAGGCCGAGGTCGGCCGTGATGTGGCTCAGATTAGCGTCCATGGACTTGTTGAACGCAGATACTGGTGTTTCGTTGTCGCCGATAACACGGGCTGCGCCAGCTTTCGTGTTCTCTCCACCAGAATTGAAAATGGACTCAAACCCCCTGCTTGCCAATTTATGGTATTCGTCCTCCTCCTCAGGGCCAGTCCTGACCTCGACGATCCTGATCGAGACTGGCGGCATGGCAAGAATGCCCGAGATCGTGGAAGAGCCGCTGCTGGGCATATTGACGACGGAAACAACCCCCCGCCGCAGGAGACACAGGCGAAAGATTGATCCTAGAACTTTGCGTGAGAACTCTGGGCCGTAGTGCATGTGATGCGCCAACCATCTGTATGCATGTGGGTTCAGGCGCCACAGGTGCTGGCCATTCCTCAAAGCCTGTATGTATTCGGGTGAAATGTTTTTTGGGATGAACTTTTCCTCCGAATCTTCGTCCTGGAAAGGATTGAAATCGTAGTCAAACATCCTCAAGACGCCCTCCAGCTTCTCATCTTCTGGCCAACTGATTTGCCATTCCTTGGCCTTGTAGAGCGCGAACAAAAGACCACGAAAATCTGAGACTTTGTTGTCAATGGGGCTCGCGGTGAGAAGAAACTGAATGTCCGTGTCCAGTAAGTAAGCCGTCTGTGCTTTTCTACACTTCGGGTGCTTGATCTCATGTGCTTCATCGGCAATGAGCGTTCCAATCATCTCCGGGTCGAATTTGAGGTCAAAAAGTACAGGCTTTTTCGCCACCTTCAACGCTTCCCCTGCCTCTGCTGTGAGCGTAGAACCACGTAGTGATAGTTCTTTCTCACGAGCTATCTCTTTCTTCCGTTGTGCCAGAAACTCTTTACTTGAGAGCTCACCATAGGTGCAAAGAATGACCGTACGGCTGGTGTGAGGATCAGTGGGCGATAAAGTGCCCAGGAACTCATCAAGTGTTTCTGCTGATGGAGGATCGATCAACTGACTGTGTGGTCCTGGTGGCAGTGAATCACTGCAGATGTGTAGGGTCAGAAGATCAGAAAAGTATTCTGCATGAGCATCCTGCCAGCCTCGAAGAGACTGATGAGGACAGAGAATGAGAGACGCTTTGTGTTTGTCAAATTCGGCACGGGCTTCTCGCCTCTGAGCCAAAAAGAAAATGGATGCAAGAGCCTCAATAGTCTTTCCTGTGCCATAATCGTTGGCATTCACACAGCCCTTTAAGATCCCTTCAGCCTTGTTGACCATAAACGCGATGTTTTGTACTTGGTCAATCCTGAGTCTCAGTGAAGACTTGGGAGAAATTTCGAGCGACCGCAAGCCGATGCCCAAGAATGTGGCAGCGTCTTTGGGGCTGTCCACGGCAGTGGAAAACTCGCTCATGAAGTCAATGCCAACCTTTGGCTGGTCGTGTGGCTCAGACGTTGTGGTCTCTTTGGCCAAATCCTCCATCAGTTGTTTGCGCTGATCAGGTAGCATTTCCGGACGAGAGTTGTGGCCCTTCTCCTTGAGTTCTTCTGAGAAAACCCCTGTATTGTTCCCATGCAGGACGAATTTGTCCACAATTTTCATCCGTTCGCTGCGCTTGTAAACTTTCTTTGTAGGGGAGTTGGATAGGTCTTCAGCTTCTCCGTCGTCAGAATCACCTTGGGACTCTCCGCTGTCCTCGCGATCGGCCTCATCATCAAGGGCTTCACCAGAATGAGGTCCAGAGTTATTCTCGGGGGATTGGGACAGGCCCTCAGCTTCTCCGAAGTCAGAATCATGTTCGGGCTCTTTGCTACCCGCGCGGTCGGCCTCATTGTCAGGGCTCTGCTCAAGTCGAGGTTCAGGGTCATTCTCATGAGCAAGATTGGAGGTCGCTCCTTCCTGCGTGTTATCTTGTTCCTGCAGTTTTTGACGCTTTGACTGATTTGTGAACTGCGGCTCAGGCGAAATCGCTCGCTTCAGGATTTCGGGCTCCTTCTGGTGTGTGATCGGCGGCTCGGCCGAAACTGCCCGCCTCGAATTTTGAGAAGCCGAAGACATGTTTGCGGCTAGAAATGAGGAAGCTAATGGCCGTGAGAAGGGAGATATCCTTGAGGAATGGACATTGTAAAGATGTTGGGGTAGTCGCAGATGTGTGGCTCTTGGCTACCTCGCGACCAAGCTGGATTGTCTGACTTGGTTTGCTAGGCGCAGTGTGCTGGAAGAAGTCTGGTTTTGCCTTCGGAGTCTGTATTGGAGACGCAAGCGTGTAAAAGGGAATAAGGTGTGTAAGTGGGAGAAAATGCGTAGAATGGAGCGGAAGAGCGTGAGGGGAAGGCAATTTGTAAAACGGAGGAAGGTGTGCAAATCGCAAGGAATCGCGCAAGGCATAGGAAGTGCGCAAAGGCATAGGAAGTGCGCAAAGGCATAGGAAGTAGGTAAAGGAAGTGAAGGGTTGCGGGTTGATGAGTGAAAGAGCAGAAACTGTTTGGAGAATAAATCGGATATTCGCACCCGCAAAACTGGATGATACACCCATACATTACTTGCTTGCCCCCAGCCAATTCATATACCATACGCACTTACACCTGCCCAGACCTAACACACCCAGACCTAACACATCCAGACCTAACATACGTAGACCTAGACTTAGGAAACCCAGATGGGTGTATAGACCAGCCAAGTGTTTGTGGTATGTATGTGAAAATTTTATTAACGAGCAAGCTATGTACCAGTGTACTATCCGTTTTTGCGGTTGTGAATATCTGATTTCTGTGAAAAGTATGGCCTTCCTGGAGGTTATGGGGGAAGATTGATCCAAAGTCGGTATGCGGACTTACTGCAGCATTGAGAGAGAACGGGTGTCCACCCAATCTCCCACGATACGGTGACAATGATGCTTTGACACGCCTGAAGAAGTTGCAAGTTAAGGAAAGTCGAGAGTTATATGCCGAATATGTTTGAGCTAGCCGGCTTGCCAGTATGCCTAAGCTTGGAAGGAGCACATCTTCTGGTGGTATCGGAGGTAGTTGTCGAGATCGGAGTGTAGAGACGTAAGTAAAGTACGAGGAGGTCAATGCTCAGAGACTGGCGAAACAAGTTGTAGGGGAGAGGAGTTGGGAAAAGGGTGAGAGGGTCGTAGTTCTTGGAATGAGCATTCGCACGTATGCTTTGAGGCCAAGGGATGTTCACACACCCATAGCTAATTTACCGTTTCACTGATTAACACGCCCATGTTAATCTGGACTGTTCATTAGGTCTGGGTGGATTTGGTCTGGGTGTGTCTGTGTTAGGTCTGGTAGTCTGGGTATACCAGGTCTGGGTGTGTCAGGTCTGGTAGTCT
>JACBFG010000002.1:95406-108463 GCA_013435955.1 Diaporthe sp. HANT25 | reverse complement strand
AGTCATCGAAAGCAGGTTCCGGTTCAGCGAACCCTGCATCTGGTGGTTGGTCGCCCCCAAAGTCGTTGAAAGCAGGCGCAGGATCGTTGAACCCTCCAGCTGGACCAGCATCACCTCCAAAGTCATCAAAGGCGGGCGCAGGCTCAGAAAAGTCGTCGACCGGGCCAGGAGCACCACCAAAGTCATCGGCGACGGGCTCTGAGAATGCGCCTGCGTCGGCCGCGGGCTCGAAATTGTCCATGGCTGCCGGCTCCATAGGCGCACCCATGTCGCGAGATTCACCCTGGGCGGGCGGCGCATCGACGATGCCGCTGTCAGTTGCGATCAACTCAGGCTCGTCAGCGACTATAGGCTCGGCGAATTCCGGCTGGGCTGGTGACTGCATGCCCATGTCAGGCTGCGGGGATGCAAGGCCATTCGACATCGCTCCAAACTCAGACTGAACTGGGGATTGCATAGGAGACTGCAAAGGAGGCTCCATGGGCATGGGTGCAGCATCCGCTTCCATGCCGCCAGCGGGGGAAGGAGGCATGTTGTTAGTGCTGTATTCACCCCCAGGAGGCGGTGAGTAGGTCGAACCTGCACGGTCAATTCCTGTCAGCATCGAGATATCTCCAGAGTCAGGTTGAAACTTACCAGGATTGCCATCGTCGCGCTCCTCGCCCTCGACTCCGCCGACCTTGTCAAAGAACTTGTGCAGCTTGCCCTTGAGATCGAGAGGCGCGGGCTTGAGCTTCTCCGGCTCGGCAGGGCTGAGCGGCTCCTCGTCGGCGTACAGCGGCGGGGAGTTGCCGCCGTCGAAGGACCGCCGGGGCGAAACCATCGAGTCCTCCAACATCGGGGATTGGGCGGGCGATGCGAAAGAGTCCATGTCGCCAGACTGGCGCTGGTCAAAGCCTATGCCCGGCGATTGAGGAGACATGCCACCCTGGTTGAAGTCATCGCCCACGGGTGACATCTGCTGGCTGTCTTCGTTCTTCTTCTTGCCCCAGCCAAAGATCCCCTTGCCGTCCTTGTTCTTCTTGCCCACCTCAGGCGGCATGGGGTAGTCGTTCTGAGGCGACAGCGGCTGACCATCATGATCGCTGAAACCATCCAGCGAGGTCGGTGTCAGGTCTCCGTCTTTGCTCTTGCCGAAGCGCCCGAAAAGTCCTTTACCCTTTTTGTCTTTCTTGTCCATTTCAGGGGACGTAGGGTACTCATTTTGAGGCGAGAGCGGGCGGCCATCTTGGTCATTGTAGGTGTCATCAATGGGCGACAAGAAAGAGTTCCTGTTCTCCAAGTAGGGCGACGAAGGCTGATCCATCCTGTCGTCGTACATGCCGTCGGATTGTTCATCTCCCTTCTTGTTCTTGCCAAAGCCAAATAGCCCTTTGCCCTTCTTGCTCTTCTTGTCTTCTTCAGCGAGGGAAGAGAAATCGTTGTCCCCATCGATAGATTGGGCGTCAAACTGGCCGGGCTTCTCTTGGCCGGGTAACACTGGAGAGCCTGATTGTGACTGCTTCTGAACAACAAGCAAGGCAGGTATCACATTTTGGTCGTTGTCGCCAATCTGTTGCTCGTCCATGATGGATGGAGATGCAACATTGGAATCATGCTTGCCAGGAGACAGTGGCTCCGAGTTCGATCCTATCCGCTTGTCCTTGCCGTCCTTGTCTTTGCTGAACAGACCTCGAAGCCCAGACTTCTTCTCCCCGGTTGCTTCTTCGTCGAGCTGGCCATTGGTGGAGTCGAGGAGCATCGATTCCCTGTCAGGAGAAAGTGATCTTGACTTGGATTCTCGTCGTTGTTTCTTGTCCCTGCCAAGTTTGTCGAAGAAACCAGTGCCCTTCTCTTTTGATCCAGGAATACTATCCTCATCTGTTGGGAATGGCTCCAGGCCTGGAGAAGCAGCTGAAGAATCTTTCAAAGTTGGCGAGCCGAGTGGGGAACCTGATTTGTTCTTCTTGTCTTTGCCCTTTCCGAGGCTGCTGAATAGACCGGTCTTCTTGCCGGAGTTCTTCTCGTCAAATGCGTCTCCATTGGTCGACCAGATCTCATCCTGGCCGGGTGAGCGCGGAGCATCGTCCATGAAGGTTGGGGACCCAGTAGCAGAGCCCCGTGAACCACGTCGCTGCTTCTTGTCCTTGCTGCCCTTGTCACTTCCGAAGTCAAAGAAGCCAGGTTTCTTATCACGAGGAGCGTTGGCGTCCTTTCCTGCTGCCCAAGGCTCATCATCTTTGAAGGTAGGTGAGCCCATGGGGGACATCTGGTCCTTGCCACCGAAGAGACCGCCAAGGAAGTCACGCTTCTTGTCTTCCTTGACAGCAGACTCATCCTGCTCATCGATTGGGATACCACGAGACTTGGCCTTTTTCTCATTTGCCTTGTCGCCTTTAAGGGACGAAAACGGTGCAGAATCAAGACCGCCGTTCTTCTTGTCCGCAATTGGCTCTCGGGCATCCTTGAGTGGCTTGCCGTAAATATCCTTGCGGCTCGTGCCCTTGTCAGAGACAAATGCGTTGCTGACCATAGGAGGCGTGTTGAGCATGTCATCAGTGAAAGACGAATCCGAGAAGCGCGCAGGGAGCTGCTCCTTGTCGCCTCCCATCGGACGGGATGATGAAATGCTGTCCATTTCCTTCTCGATATCTGCCAGCCTCGACGTGGGCGACAATGGCTTCTCGTTACCAACTGTGGGCGAGCCAAGCTTGACAGAGGCGCCATCCTTGCCCTTGGTCTTGCCGAAGATATCCTTCAGCTTGTTGGATCTGGGGCTAGAAGGCTTTTGCAGTGAAGGAGGCATGTTTCCGAATTCCCCACCAAGTGGTGATCGTGGCGACATATTTCCGTCCAGAGGAGAAAGAGGCTGGCGGGTCTGGTTCTTGTCTTTGCCGCGCTTGGCCATCTTGGACTTGGGGCTGTCGGGCATACCTGAGATTTTTGATTCCATGTCTCTAGACTCGGAAAGAGGTGCTGGAATGCTGCCGGGAGTCGGAGGGAGCTGTTCACCGTTCTTGGTGTCAAGCTTCAAGTCTGAACGATCCATTTCGGTACCTGCAAAAGGTAGACCAGGCTCGGTGGGGCGACCGCGCTCCTTGGCTGCTCCGCGTGGCGTAGGTCTTGGTGGCAGTCCTCTCCTCAGACCCATAGGCGGAGGAGGTACCATTCCAGAGTTCTCCTTTGCGGACTCGTCCATGAGGTCTCGTTGTCCTTGCGACGCTCCGTCAGAAACGCCAGGTCGAAAGGAGGAAGGCAAGTCGGACTTGGACGTGACATCATCCTTGTGCGGTGGAGGCTGCTCTGGCAGATGGGGCACTGGAGGCATTTGAATGTCGGCAGGACCAAAGCCGTTCATGTGCGATTTCCTGTTGGCAGCGCGCCTTTGCTTGTTGTCCAATACTGGAACCGGAGGCATCTGGCTATCGCCGGGAATTGAACGCTCGTCGCTGTTCCTATAGGAAGACGGTGTCTGAGGAACTGCAGGCACGGGGTCATTTTGACCAGGCATCGGTGGCATCATACCAGCGAGCACATGTGACTTCCTGTTCGTCTTCTTCTGCTCTCTTGGCTCCGGAATCTTCGGCTCCTCCTGCTTGTCTTGTGTCAGGTGACGAGAAGGAGCTGCGGCCGAGTCGAGCTCGTTGAAGTTGCTGGCTGCCGGAGGCATAGGTGGCGATGGCTTTTGGCCTGGACGCATGGGGAATGGCGAAGCACGGCCCCTCGACTCACGAACTGGAGGAGGAGGTGAAGGAGCGCGTTTGATCCCATCGCGGGAGTGGGGAATGCTGGTATCGATGAGAGTCTTTCGCGGGTTATCACCGCCGTCTTGCAGATTTGGAAATCCATTTGGTCCCCGATTCAAGTCTCTACCCTGCTGTTCTGGTCGTACTTCGTTTGGTTGGGAGATTGGAGCACGACCTCGCTGGTCAGGCTGCGCCACTCCACCAGCAGCTGCAGGAGCAGCAGCAACATCAGCGTTAGAGCCGATAGACTGCCGCTCTCTGCCTGGTGGCAGCAGAGACGGCCGCTTCGCCATAGGCTCAGTGGGTATGTTGGAAGTCATCATGGCCTCGGCTTGCTTCTTGTTCTTCTTGCCAAACAACCGACCTAGCAAGCCGCCTGCCTTTGAAGGGCTCTCTGTGGCGCTGGATGGCTCTGCTGAGGGCGTATTCCGTGAAGTGACATTCGTGTCAAGCTTGCCGGCGTTCATGTCCCGCGAGGAAGTCGACGATCCTGCTTTGCCATTCATCTGCTGCTCTCGTGGTGGGAACGGAGGAGCTTGTCCGCTGCGGCCGTCAAGCTTCGCGCCCACTGGGAGAGAAGGCTGTCCCACGTCCCTCGGCCCCTGTTGTCCACGAAGATCACGCGAATCAGAGGGTGGCTGACGAGGATCGTTGAACGAGTTACCGAAAGGAGCAGCAACAGCATTGTTCGCAGCTGGTTTCTTTTCCCAGGTGTTGATGGGCGCCTTCGAGTTGGCTGGCATGTTCCGTTCGTTGACGCGAGGACCTCTCGAGTCATCGCGCAACGGAGCACCAAGGTTGGCCATACCAGGCTCGCGAGGCGGAGGACCACCTCGAGTGCCCGGCATGGGTGCAGCACTAGAGTCCTGAGAGGGCATACCAGGCTGGAAGAACGACTGCCGGTCCTTGAGCCTGGGAGGCGGGCGCGATCTAGATCTCTCTCTAGCCGCGTCCGAGTTGCTGAGCGCAGCAGGTGGCAAAGCTCGCTCGCCATCCGCAGGTGGGGCCACAGGTCTTTCTCGATCGTTGCGCATGGAAGGGAGTTCAGAGTCCATGGGCTTGTCTTGGCTGGCTGGCATCGGCGGCATGGGACGCCCATCTCTGGGTGGTGGTTGATTCTGCGGCGGCACAGGTGGGATACCTCGTGCTGCAGGTGTCTCCTTCCTCGGGTCTCTCAGGGAAGGTGGCGGTTGGGGTGGCTCGCCAGAACCGGCAACAGCAGGCGGAATCTGGCGGCCCCTTCCCTTTTCATCACCCATCCGAGCAGGTTGCGGCTCGAGTGTTCTCTCTGGGAATGGAGGCACGGGACGGCCATTCTTGTCGACGTTTTGTGAGCGAACATCTCCGATGAACATCTCATCCTGCCTCTTTTCGGTGCCACGAGGTCCCCGCATATTTGATGGCGACGGAGGCCTTCCTCTACCCGGAGACGTCTGACGACCGCGGCTCCCAGACCGCCGTCCTCGCAATGACTGCGGTGAAGGTGGTCTCCGAGAACCATCGAAATTGCGGCCCGGAGGAGACTGTCGTCGGCCGGTGCCATTCCGGGGAGAGCCAGGCCTTCTGGGACCATCTCTGGGAGGGGAGGGCTGGCGACGGTCGCCTGGAGCCTTGGCGTCTCTGGAAGACTCCTGCGAGGGTCGACCACCACCAGGAAGCAGAGCATTCGGGATATCTCGTCCCTGGACTCCTGGCTTCTGAGGCGGTGGTGCGCCCCGCTCATCGCGTGGGTTACGACCAGGAGCAAGTACGTTCGGGACTGCAGGCTCCGGTGCTGGGCCACGCTGCCTCCCACGCTCGTCACGAGCCGAGGGCACCGGTTGCTTGGGCTCGTTCTGCATGGCGGGTGGATCGCGTGGGTTCTTGCCGCCTGGAGTAACGCCTGCCGGCATGCCTGGCCCACCGGCTGCGCGTTGCGGCAGTGGACGTCCGCGCTCATCAAGCATGGGCTGCTCTCCACCAGGAGGACCGCGACCTAGCGGTTGAGGGACCGGTTGTCCTTTCTCGTCACGCGGAGGCAGGCCACCCTTGATGTCCTTAGGCAGACCGGGACGCTCACCAGGTCGCATATCCTGACCATCGCGGGCCTGTGGAGGCGGGACTTGGTTCTTCCCCGACTGACCCGTGGCAAGGACACCGGGTGCAGGTTGGCCAGGTAGGTTTGGCTTCCCCTCGGAGCCAGCTGGCCCAAGACGACGTAGTGCCTCTGGGAGCAGACGGCCCTTCGCGTCACGCTCTGGTTGAGGTGCGCCTTGAGGAGGCAAGCCCGGTTGTGCGTTGCGTCCGACTGGGGCCTCAGGCCTGCCAATTCCAGCCGGTTGCTTTCCTTGCTTGTTCGGAGGAATGTTCCCGGACACGGTCACAGGAGCTTCAGACTCGAATGAGTTCCTCTGAGGGTGCAATCTGTGAGGCTGCTTGGCTGGAGGCTTCGTCTCCAACTCGCCCTTCTTCTCGGCGCGTGTCTTGCCACGTCCAGTGGCTTCCTGTGCGGCCGGGCCTAGTGGCGTGTTGAAGTAGGCGTCCTCAGCGGCACTGGGGATACGATCGACCTTTTGCTGTGCGCCCTTGAGTGGTGGGGCGGCGCCCTTCTTGCCTCTGCCCGGAAGCTGAAGTCCACGGGACTCATCTTGCTGGGCAGGGGCGTTGAATGGGGCAAGGTTCTGTTGGCCCACGGTATTTTTACCCTGGGCAGAGCTTGCAGAGTTCTTGGGATCGGGCATGAGAGGTCCACGACCTTCATTCTGCTTATTAGGAAGGTTATAAGTTGACGAGTTAGGCAGATTGTCATTGCCCCTCTTTTCTTGTGTGGGCTTAAGGGGGTTCTTCATGTTGGAGAAGAGACCACCTGCTGGTTTGACTGAAGGCTCGTCTTTTGTGACGATGGCTTTCTCCCCAGGCCTGAGTGCTTGGCCATTCATATTAGGAGGGAGTGGTTGACCAGGCATAGGTGGCTTCTGAATGATCATGTTAGTACATATTCTGTGGAACATTGGGACGGCTCGACGACGTCAGAACTTCACATACAGTCTCATTCAAGCCATTCGGTTTCCGTTGCAAGTTCTGGCCATTAGGCCCAGGATTGAGAGCGGCTCCAGGCTTCCGGATGTCAGCCGGCGGAATGTATCCAGCAGCGTTCTGTGCCTGTGGCTGGCCCCGCTGGAAACCCATGTTCCGCGAGCCATCTGCGTTGAGGTTGCCGATGGTCGCACCAGGTGCCGTGCGTTGGCCCGGGGCGCCGGCGACATTCTTGCCCTGCAGATTCGGGTTCGCTTTGGGGTTGTTCAAGTTAGCCATGCCAGCGTTATTCTTACCGATAGGTGCAGCAGGCGGCATTCCTCTGCCGCGCTGCAGAGCCGCAGGCGGCATGTTGGGGCCCTTTGTCAGTGGTGGAGTAGGACCACCTTGACGTTGAGGGGGCATGCCATTCTTTGCACCAGCCTTGGTGTTGTCAAAGCTGTTGGGCATCATGCCTTTGGATGAGGGTCCCGCGAGGGGAGGTTGTGGTCCTTTGCCGGCAGCACTGGGACCGGGACGACCATTACCTCTGCCATTGAAGGCGGGAGGGACCTGCCTTTTGCCTGGCATGTCTTCTTCGGCGTAGGGGGCACCCTGCAGCTGCCCAGCAGAATTGACTGCTTGGTTGCTGTTGGGTGGGACTGGTTGTTGGGGTCGCCCTTGGGGGTCAAGAGATCTGTTGGTTTGTGGGGGTGTGTTCTTGGACCGGAAGAGACCAAGGAAGCCCTTACCTTTTGTTTCTCCTTGTGGGCCCCCAAGGTCTCTGTTGTTGTTTGAGTTGGTGGTGTTTGGGTCACTCCTGCGCCCCCTGGGTACGTCTGTAAGCACGATGTCCTCCTGCTGATGGCCGGGTGGAGCGGTATTTTTGGAGCGGTCGCGGCCGTCTCGGCGGCCACCACCCTTCCTCCAGAGCCTCCCAAATCCAAAAGTCCATTTTCCGGTAGTCTCATTCGAGCCATTCTGCGGCTCTGCATTATTTTTGCTGGGCGACAAGTCGGGTGCTTGGTTGTTCATGTTGACGTTTCGAGCCGACGAGGAGTTGCCGCTCGAACCTGGATTGTTCATTCCGCGAGAAGTCGAAGATGACAAATTTGCAGAAGATTTGTTGGAAGAATACCAAGTCGAGGGCTTGAAAAAGCTGTAGCCCTTGTCATACTGATATGACGATGCTTGGTTCTGTCCGTTGTTTTGTTGATGTTTCTTCTGCTGCTTCGACTTCTTGTTCTTCTTTGGTGATTCAGGTCCTGCGCTCCTCGCGCTGTTCACATTCTGGCTCGTCCACGTCTCTGGAGATTTGTAGCCCTTTATGGGCTTACCTTTGCCGATTCTCCAGACATTCCACCAAGCCCATTCCCGATTCGCCGCCCCGCGCCCTCAATATGGGGCGCCGTATTTATCGCCATACCGGGCGCTGTGCTTGCCAAAGAACTTCCCCTTGTAGCCATTCTTTCGCTTGCCCATGAACATGAAGGCTGCTGCGAGTGCAGACAGGAGGAACAAGATGCACAGGGCAATCGACAGCCCCCAGGTGCCCTGCAGCTTGAAGCAAGTCATCCGATCAGAGGCGGCGAATGTGACGAATGAGAGAGTGCCGTTCCCGGCGGTGTCGGCCGGGTCCAATTGCAGTGTGCCAGACTGTTCCGGCAGAGTCGAGCACTCCGTCTTGCTCAGTTGTCCGCCAAGGATAATGACGACCACCACGAAAGGGATCAGAAACAGAGTGTCGACGATGGCAGTGGCCATGTAAGGGATGTGAGTGTCGTCGTAAGCTGTGAAGGAGAGGAGCACCCAGAGCAACGCGGCAGCGCTCACGATGATGGCGCCGGTGAGTTGCACCGGGGGTGCGAGGCTGGCCTTGTTGATCTGGGAGGTGAAGGTGGCCACCAAGCCGATGATGGCGAGCAGGGCGATGCCCGAAAGCACGCGAGCCCCCACAAAGGTGTGGCCATAGTAGCCGTGGTTCCTGAAGCCGGTCCTCATGATGAGCGATGGTGGTCCGGTCGAACGACGGTTCGGTTTTGCAGAAGAGGGAGAGGAAAGAGAGGGAGACTTGGCGTCTCAACAGGTGGCTCTTGATTATATCTGTGTAGTGGCCGAGAAGTGAAGGTCGGGATACCGGTACCAGGCCCAGATCCAGAAGTGAGTGAGAATCAAAAGTATCAAAGGTATTATCTTTAGTAGGTGGAGGCGGTGACTTGATGACAACCCGCAGACAAGACTCCGTTGAAACCTGGGGAAACGACCCAAAGAGAATAAGCGACCAAGGAAACGTGACGAAAAAGGGAACAAATGACGAGAGAAAGGAAAGATGCTTAACCTCAGTCCGTCATGTGGATGTTGGTAAACAGAAAGGAATATTCCAAAGGAAAAAAGAGACCCCAACAAGCGTCCCGCTCATACAACACAGAAGAGGCCGGCCGGCTTATATCAGGCTGGTCACTTGTCCTCACCCTCGACGACGGCCGCCGCATGTTACTCCCGGAGGTCTAGACCCGGGTCCCCCAGGACAGAAAGGTGGGTAATCAGATGGCACTTGGAGTGGGATAGAGCGGGAGGGTCGCGGTTGTTCGAGATGTTGCCAAATACAGCCTGCGGCGGTACTTTGTTGATGGTACCATGTCCTGGGCTTGGTTTGGGCCTGTTACGGGCCGTCAACGACCCAGCACATGGCGGGCGAGGCTAGGTAAGGAACAAGGTGGTAAGTAGTAGTCGTCACTGCCATGACCAGGGCCCATTGTCAAGGGCAGCATCCAACGAGAGGCCGGATACACCACGAGGCATGCTTCGATTCTTTGTCCATCCATGTCTCCCAGCGGCGGCTGGAGAGATTGAGAGATCCACAGGCACAGAGAATCACGGGGATATCAGTTCAGACGACAGGCGGGAAGACTAAGAAAAGAGGAGAGCCAGCCATGCGTTGAGGTGAGAGAAGCCAATGAGGACCGAGGAAAGCGTCCTCAGCTTGTTCGGCGAGCGCTTAAACAGCCGCGATGGCGTGCTGTCCAGGAACTCTGCACGATGGGCGGGCTCCACCGCGTCTGCACGGGTTGTGGCGATGATCTCCACGGCATCTCATGAGCTATGCTCTTTTCGAAGTTGAGAAGCAGCAGTACCTGGTAGTCTCGGCCCAGAACTGCAGGTCGTTGGCTGCTTGAAAGGCGAGGAACGAGTTCGTGGGCGCACAAACATTCAGGGCAGCCAACCAACCACAGCGCCAATGAACCTAGCCCACCCCAGGTCTGCATGGGATCCACCTCGGCGGCAACAACACCAGGGCCTCGATTGGGCCGCGGCGTTTCTCCTCTGTTTCCGCCCGGATCCACCAATTTCTCACCTCAACGTTGTCCCTCCTCCCGCCGTGGGCTGTTGGTGGTCTCAGCGAGAGGACAGGCCCTACGTATATGCGTATTGCGTATGCATAATCCTCGTGTTGAGTACCAAGCGTATGACAGGATTTACTCACTGTGGATATGGTAGGGGACGCGGATCTAGATCAAGCCCACAGTGCCGATGCGCAGCCGCGCGGATGAAACAACCCCGGCCACTGACGGTGGCCGCTGGCCGACGCGGTGCTGACCGTGTTCCTCCTCCATCCGGAGCACCATGGCGGCGCAGGCCTATGCTTATACCACCTTACTCTTGTTTACGGCCGCCGCCTCCCTGAGGTTTGTCTCAGCCGTGGTCGCACCTGCCGGCTGGCTGGCTCGCTGGCCGTGCCCTCGACCGTGAGAAGTCTTTACAGAGGAGCCGGAGGCTGTGCTGATGTTGCATCTCAAAAGAAAGCCGCCTGTAGTATGTCGTCTCTACGTCAGCTCCTTTTTTAAGGCCCGAACATCGAAGACCGGCCATGACGGCTCTTGCTGTCTTGTGGGTACACATTCTCAAGACCAACCGATGCCATGCCCACATTCCTAAATAATTAAAACAGTCGCCACACATTGACACTTCCAATCAGGCATTGAGCATCAGAATGCCGGTACTTGACTTGTACTTAAAAATGATTTTGAACTCCGATACGCCCTGAGATCTCAAGTCTAACAAAAGCCGCATCAGAAAACTGTCGATCCTCCTATGCTTGTATTATGTCTGTAGCGAGCCCGCAAACAATCCATTGAATCTTCCCATGTCTCGGCGTTGATCAGATCTACAGCCCAGCCTAACCTGGTGCCATGACGCTGAAGCCTGGCCCATATCCCACGCCCTCCAGCTAACCATGACTGTCTATCCCAGTAGATCATCCAGCCCCGAGCTGCCAGTGCTGGCCGGGGGCTGGCTGCTCCCTGCTGGCTTCGACTGTGTAGCCGGAGCACCCCAGATGCCGGCACTGCTCTTCTCCTTTGCCAACTGTCCTAGCGCTGGACCACCTCCTGTGCTCTGCTTCTTGGCGCCAGTACCGCTTGCACTTGCCCACAGCGCACCGAATGCGTCACCGCCGGCAGGCTTCTTGGCCGATGACCCAGTTCCTGTCGGCCTCAGGGCCGCCATCCCGCCCGCCGAGGTTGGCGTCGAGGCCGCTTGAGGAGTGCCGGCTTGCACGGAAGTGAAGTAGTTCGGCCCGGATGGTTGGTAACCACCACCTAGGGGCTTGTTGCCGGCAGGTGACATGGTCGTGGAAGACGCGACAGGAGTGCTAAAGGAAGAGTAGTTTGCCGCGGGAGTAGTCGTCGTGCTGCTGGCTGGAGGTGGAGTCATGGTCGAGAAGCCCATCATGTCTGTGAGGTTGGCAGGAGCAGCCACAGGCGCCGGAGCGGCAAACGTGGCGCCCGAGGCGTTCGACGTCATGAGCGGGTTCCCAAACGCGGAAGACTGGGGAGCAGAAGTCTGCCCTGACGGTGTGGCGGACTGGAAGTCGTCAAAGTCATCATCGTCATTAGCGGCGGCAGCGGCTGGAGCAGTGGTCGTCGACAACGAAGCCAGACCCGAGCCGTTGGACGGAGGTAGAGGAGCTGCAGAGGACGACGAGGGCACGGGATCGTCGAACGAGAACAGGTCGACTTCGGGCTCTTTCTTCTTTGGAGGCTCGGCGGGCGCAGGGGCGGGCGTCGTCTTCTTGGTGCCAGCCCGCTCCGTTGTCTTGCGGCGTGATGGCTCGGGGTTGTCGTGTCCCTCAAACTCATCATACTCCTCAAACTGGTCTCCGCCTCCCGCCCGTCGGCCAGTGTCTCGGAAGTCGCTGCTCTCACCGCCGAACCCACCTCCATCACCATACACACCGCCAGAGTACCCTCCGAAGTTGGTAGAGCTACCGCCGTATCCGCCAGTCTCGCTGCCGAAACCGCCATATCGGCTGCTTCCACCGCTTGAGAACCCGCCCCCGAGGCCCGCGCCTCCCTCAACACCTGTGTATTTTGCCTTGTTTGCTCGGGCCTTCTTTCGCTCCGCCCGGATCCTGTCGACGTCGCCGAGGAGCTCAGTCAGCTCCTTGGCGCGATTCCGCACGTTGATACCTTGGTCCTTGCCATTCTGGTCGATAAAATGGAACTGGCGCAGCATCTTCAGGAGTGTAAGGTGGGATCGGGCGTCGTCAATAACACGCTCCGAGCCGTGTTTGATGAGATACTCGAGCAGTTGGAGGGCTTTGTAGATTTGTCTCCATTCCTCGGCAGCCTTCTCTGTGAATCGCCGGTAGATCATGGGCATGATCTCGTTGAGGGTTTGGCTGCGCGCGAAACAGTTGGTCAGCAATCTTGTAGTTGGCCGACATTGCAATGCATACGATCAATCATACTAGTTGAAGGTGCCATTGGCGATCTCCTGCATCACCGATGATGATGCTCCCCACGGCTCATTGTTCGTGGCCTCGCGCACCTGTTGGCGTCGGGTCAGCAATGTAAGCGTCGGCGCAGGCTCCACTGTGGTTGTTATACCTTCGACTCCATCTCCGTGTAGTTCATGACAGCTGTTCATTCCGAAGTCAGTGGCCATCGAAGCTGTCGGCGTCTGTCGCAAACCGCTCACCATTCTGGACCTTGCGTACTCCTGCCTTGATATCATACAAGGTCAGGTTAGAAACGGTGTCCCTCAGGTTGTTGAGATCCATCTTGGCGGTTGATTGCTGTCCTGATGCAGGTAGTGACGTCGAGTATTGTATGCCAACGTTGGGGGGCAATCAGGTCGGGTGAGGTTGTCGAAGTTGGCGGCTTCCTTTGTCTGTCTGCGTTCGGGGACGGCGACGGTGTCTGTGTTGCTGTTCCCCAGTTAATTAATGAAATGGCCAGAATGCTAAAGTGCCAGTGCCTTGCCGAGCACTCTCAAACTCCCCCTGGCGTGTCGGCCCAAGGAGCGCATGTTAATGGATTCTGACTAAGACCAAGCTT
>JACBFG010000002.1:4368-95387 GCA_013435955.1 Diaporthe sp. HANT25 | reverse complement strand
GACGCCTCCCCCCCCCCCGATCCAAAGAGCTCCCGTGCAGCTCTGCTTGCTGCTACTGTGAACCGAGTGTTCAACACTTGCCAAATCTGATCATCAGCAGCATCAATTCGGTTCGTAGAGTGGATTCAAAGGCAGTCTTATCCCAATCCAATTTCGCAATCATCCAACATCGCCGGCGGGTCCTGGAGGACTCGAGAGACAGGCTGAAGGCTACAGCTGCCGTGACACATTGCTACCCTAACCCGTTGGCATCACAGAACAGAGTAGCAGCTGTTCCTTTTCTGCGCCTCGTTCAGCAGCCCGGCGATTCCCAGGGAAATGCGAGCGAGGTGACATCGACCACTAGACTGTATACAAGGAATAATAATCTCGTCAATTACTTGTGATATGTCTCCTAGATGGCGAGTACAGAGTGCTGCCAAAGTGGTTGAGGGTCGCTGTTGGCTTGTTGTTGCCTCAGGCCAGCTCTGGGCAAGCTGTCATTGACTGTGTGGAAGGACCCCCTGGTGATGTACGCAGTCTATGCGCATTTGAAAAGTTTCTCCCGCCAGCTTCTCAACGAGTTGACAGCGAATTCCATCCACGACATTCATCATCTAAACTCTCTATCCGGCCTTCACTTGTCCAATTGATATTCCTTGATTGTATTACTAGCTGTGTTTGATACTTAGACACACCAAATCGGTACGTTGAGAGCTCCTACTGTACGGTACTGTCTTCTGCTTCTGCCCCGGTGGACAGGCAGCTCAAGCTCAACCCATAGCTCCTGTTGCTGTCCCCCCAGAGACCGGCTCATCCAGCTCCAATTGTGTGTCGTGTGGCGCCATTCTGGAGACTCGATCTTCTCACGGCTGCGATGGCCCCGAAACTCGCGATTCAGGTGGAGTAGCGGGCTCAGTGGCTGTTGGAAGAGGCTTGCAGGCAAAGAGAGCTGCTCTCTCTCGCGTGCCCAGCGCACGATGACGGCTCCTGGGCGCCTGAGGCTCGCATGAGCTTGCTCCCGCCGGCTCTCGCTTTTGAGCTGAGGTACCTCGCACTCACAGCGGGCGGGCGTGATTGAGCGAGTGTTTGGGCTTGTCTCAAGAGGGTCTCTCCAGATCTCGATCGGGGGCGTCCTGGGATCCGAAGCCACCACACTGCCCACAGAGCTTACTGGAGCTCGTCGAGACTGTGGGTTGTCCGGATGCCCAGGCCCAGGGCTCAGAGCTGCAACAGGAGGGTGGGCGTGGGCTCCTTCTGCCGATCTTGGCCGGTCTGTCCCTCCAGTCCAGAGCTTCGTCCCCCTGAATCACCCCTCTCCTGTTACCCACCACGCACATCATGCTTTGGTACCTGGGTACAACGCGCACTGCATCACGTATGCGTGTGTTTGTACCTCGCAGGCAAGCAGGTAGAGACAGGGTACCTGACCCGAGCTGAGCGCGCGGGTGGTGAGGCAAGCGACCTCGGGACCGGGCCCCAGGCAGCTTGGTTGCTTTCTCAGAAAGCTTGGAAGCTTGCCCGCCCTGCCCCAGTCGGTGCTGGCCCAGGTGAGCGAGCCTGCGTTGCCTGGGTACCTGCCCACCTAGGTACCCAGGTACCTGGGCACGGTTGGGTGTGCTGGTACTGTACGTGAGGCACGGGATCTGAGCCTCTCTCACTCCCCTGCCTCTGCCTCTGCCTCTGTTTCTGCCCTCTTGTTTTGTCTGTTGTGTTGTCTGTCTCCAGAGGAGGCACTGCTTCGTCTTCGCTCTTTTCGTCTGGTCTCCCAGTACCCCGCCACGCTCGTCTGCCTGAGTCTGCTTATTGGGTGCATCCCTGCCTGCCAACTTGCGCGACCCCCGTTTTGCTAAAACATCACATCATTCGCCCAGATCCGGCATGGCCGCCCCGCTCTGCATGCCCCGCGTTATTACTTCCAGCTTCCGAGCTGCTGCTGCCCCTCGATTTTCTCCCTCTTCCATCCCCAGCTTCGTCAACAAGTCTTCACCTTCGATTCTTTCTCCCTTCCATCAACGATCAACTGCTTTCAGCTCCACCCGATTTTTCTCATCAACATCAGCCATCATGTCTAAGGCGTAAGTAATCGACCCCATCATCCTCTCTCGCTGCTCTGTCCATGGCAGGGCCTTGCAACCTGAGCCATTGACACCGAATACCCCTCCAATTCCTCCTGCTTCTGGCCGTCCTGGAAGCTCTCGAGACTAACACACCTTTTCTGCAGCTACTTCAAGCTCGAGTGGGAGGGACCCGTCCTTGACGGCAGCAACAAGCCCACCAAGGAGGTCAAGGGTAAGCAACATTCATCTGAGTCGAGACTGCACCATCATCACCATCAACTTATCACCCCACACATCCCTTCCCTTGCTGCCCAAGTTCACGGGCTTCTATGTCCTCTCTGCCCACGCAGCCGCTTTCCCTCAGATTCTAGAGACCAGGCCAACTGCCCTCTAAAGAATCCTTCGACTCGCCTGCTCCTTACTACCCTCCCTGATGCCATTGGAAACAATTGCTAACATTGGTCCCCATCATAAAGTTCAGAATGGGACAGTTAACTTCAACCTCTACGACGACGTCGTCCCAAAGACTGCCAAGAACTTCGTGGAGCTGTGCAAGGGCTACGAGGGTCTCCGATACGAGGGCTCTGCCTTCCACCGTGTCATCCCCGAGTTCATGCTCCAGGGTGGTGACTTCACCCGTGGCAACGGCACTGGTGGCAAGTCCATCTACGGCGAGAAGTTCGCCGATGAGAACTTCCAGATCAAGCACACCCGCCCTGGTCTGCTGTCCATGGCCAACGCCGGCCCCAACACGTACGTTACCCGTCCAGGCGGTGTCCAATTTTGTGTGCCTATTCTTTGAGCATCAGCTAACAAATCCAAACCAGCAACGGCTCCCAGTTCTTCATCACCACCGTCGTGACCTCCTGGTTGGACGGCCGCCACGTCGTCTTCGGCGAGGTTGCCGACGATGAGTCCTTCAAGGTCGTCAAGGCCATCGAGGCTGCTGGTTCCGCCAGCGGTGCCATCAAGTACGGCAAGAAGCCTACCATCGTCAAGTCTGGCGAGGGTCACGAGAGCCACTAGTTTCGCCACTAAAACGGTTGCCACGAGGGAGTTGGCTCGGCCCGAAATGCAGGTGACACGACCAACTACGCCTTTGCGATCAGTTTGATGGTGATTGGATGAGCAAATGAACTGAATGATAGGTCTCTGAAGGTTGCACGACAAGCTTAGTGCTATCTGGGCGCAGGCATCTCAAAAATAAAAAGGGATTTGCTCTTCTCATGATTGTGTTCCTCGTACCCGTGTGACTACGGTAGTGCATCCGTGATCAACCAAGAAGGCTTTGCACATAATGTTCGCATTGAACCCCTTGAGCTATGGCCATCCCGGTCTTTTGTAGACTAATTCTCAACGCTGCCATTGGCTGGGGACAATTCCCGCAATGCTTTTGTTGCACTGCATCATGGCCTGCCACTGGCTCCCATAATCATACAGTAAAATAATCAACAGCCAAGAGCATCCTGAACGCTTTTGATGGCTATGGGATATCTCAAGTAATCCATGCTCTTGTTTTCCGTGTCACCTTGAACGCCGTTCCGTTCGCCGATCAAATGCAGGATATGCAAATGCAAAACCGCTTCCCACCGTCCCTCAGTAGGATCTTTGCTTTCGTAACCGGATTATGTATGCACTCATGAATCTCCCGGCCCCTTGACCCAATTGACCGGGTCGACACACTTGCTACCCAAGAGATCATCGTCCTCAATCGCCCAACCACCTCTGGAAGTAGACGCAGTTTCCTGGGTTCACGGGCCCGCCCTCGTCACACAGGTCGAAGACGGGGCACCTGCCGCAGGGGGCCTCGGTCAGGCCGTTGCTCATGGGCCCCGCGCCCATGTCCTGGGCCTGCAGGTCGAGGACGTCCTCGTCCATGCTGTGGTCGCGCATGAGGGCCGTCAGCGGCGTGGGGTCGACCCTCGCGGCGCGGACGGTCCGGTACCCTTTCACCTTGCCGACGCGCACCGGCTCGACCAGCCCGTCGGCCACGAGCACGTCCACCAGCTGCTGCACGTCGGCGATGCCCAGCGTCGTGTTGTTGGTGATGCCGCTGGCCGAGATGAGCTCCGCGATCTGCCGCACCGTCGGGTAGGCGTTGTAGCCCGCGGGCAGGGGCAGCAGCTGCGTGCGCTTCGGCTCGCGGTGGTGCCGGTGGTGCTGCTGCTTCTCACGCGGCGGCGCGGGTGGTGCCGGGTCCTCGCCTGAGATGTCCTCTGCGGCCCTCTTCTTGCCCTTTGCGGCGGCTGCCTCCTTGTCGCCCTTCAGCACGCCCTTCTTGGGCTGTTTCTCCTTGTGGACGCTGTGGACGCTCCGGTATGTGCTCTGCCTGGTGATGAAGTCGAAGATGACCTTGAGCAGCTCCGAGATGAAGGCCTCGTCCAGGTTGCTGTCCGTGTACCAGGGGCCACCGGTCGCTTTTTCTGACGGCCGCAGGCTGGACTTGATGTACATCTTCTTGTTGGGGTGCTCGACGCTCTTCATGTCCTTGATGTAGCCCTTTGACTCGAGGAACTTGAGGTGCTGCTTGAGGACGGAGTCGTGCATCTGCAGCCTCGCCTTGAGGGTACGCGACCAGATCCCGTCGGCGCCGGCGTCGTCGATCATCTCGTAGACCATCGACTGCTCCCTGTTCAGCGCGCGGTACTTCGCGGCGTCGGCGGCGGGCCTCCATTTCCACAGGTAGCCGCCTCCCTGCCGTGCCACCGAGATGAGGAGGCGGTCGTTGATGAGCGCCTGGAGGACGCGGAGGAGGGTATTTGCGTCATCGGTCACGCCGAGGGAGAGGAGGTCTTCTTGGCTGAAGAGCCGGGTTTCGTCGCCGTTGTGTTGGCATGATTCGTAGAGGGCGTCCTTCAGGACGCTGAGTTTGGCTGGGTCCGCGTCCGACCCGGATGGGGAGACGGCAGCCATGGTATGGCTTTTCGAGGGTGGTCACGGGTTTGAGGCGTGGTGCAGGGGCGAGGGTCGGGGGTCGAGGTCAAGTCAGACTTCTAGGTCGAGATTTAGGTGTTGGAGGTTGAGTCACACGCCGAAGGAGAATGGAGAAGTTGGGGCGTTTTGCAGTAGAGGAATTGTATGATAGATGAAAAGAATGTTCCGAAGTCCAGTGATGACCGATAAGGCTAGCCTAGGGCAGTTTTGATATAAATGCTCGGGTCTCTGTTCGTAGTTGTAGGATGGGAGTCGTCGCCAACCACTCTACGCAAAAGGCTTCGGCAAACGAGCGTCGTCGCAATTCAAGCAAGCCCCGCGAAATTTACTGCCGCTCCCAGCTGTAAGCCGCACCCGCCGATCTTCAAGCTAGCTCCTCACCGCCTGCCGTACAGAGACTTCACCCTATTAGCTTGCCTGGGCCGACTCCAAGTCCAACGTTTCTATCACATTTCCGCACAGATTCTTCACTGCCCTATTTCATACAATTTCAGATCACTTCTATCCCTCTTTCTAATTTTTTTGCTCTTCATTCCATGATAATTTGCAGACATTGTAGCTTGAGTTGATGGAGCTTCCCCCAAGGCAGTCTCCACTCACCACCATGAGCAACATCCAAGATTGAACATACTGACATCTGCTCATAGAAACAATAGGGATGCGTAGATCTTTTAGTATATGATGCGAAAGTTCTCACTTGGCCACATTTCACGAAAGAAAACATTCATGACCGCAATTGGTCTCAATTGAGCACCCAAAGTCCACACCACTAGCTCCTTGGGCAAGATGAGGGTGTCGCATAGAGACATTGTACATGGACATTAATAGATAATTGAAAAAGGCTCTTCAAATTCTTCCGATAATGAATTGTTTAGTACAAATTTCTCCCACGAGGAATTTGTAGGTCAACTGTCCAGCCTAATTGATGCATGAGGAAGTCAGCACGAGAGCACTCACCTAAGTGCCTGTTCTTTCACAATATCTAACCCGGGACATGACTGGGTTCCTGCTCTTTTCACTAAGTCTGTTCAACTGAACTCCTTCCTCATTCCTCAGCCAAAAAGTTCGGGCCTGTCTCAGGGCCACCCATCTTCCTTCCCGTCAATAGACCTCCCAGTCCCAACGACTCTGCCAAACGAGTGGCTATGAAACACTGTCGCCTTTGGCTCGGTCGACGACTTGAACGAACCAGATATGATACTTGTGGAAGTCTCTTCATCTGATATCTGAGCCTTGCATTGCTTTCAGCAGTGGTTGTCAATCGGTCATTCGCAGTACTCTTGACGCCGGCCTCTTTTCCCTTTGCCTTCTTACAAACGAGTGGCTGACTTTCTTCGGCAGCTTGCAACGTTATCAACGCTCTCCACACTCACTACCTCCCATCAGTCTTGTGCCCCTTCCCACGGACTGTTCCTTTACTGCTTTGGATTTCCTCACGGAAACTCTCATCATACCCAGTCATTTCATCGTCTACTCGTTGCAGAATCGTTTTCCCGTCACATTCGTCTCTGACCATCAATCCCCATCGTTTCAGAGCCTGCCAGCTTGTGGTCTGCAATGTTCCATTTAACAGCCATATGGTAATGCTTCAAGGCTTCCCCATGGGATAAAGGTAGGCTTCGACCATCCGTTCTCTGACTTTCACATTTTTGTCATCCGCCAAAGTCGCTTCAAACCTTTTCATCTGATATCCGGAAGTTTCCTCCCACTACACAAAACAGAAGCTCACAAACAGCCTGAAATCCTTATTCCACTTACACTTGGCATTTTCAACCCCACCAGGATACTAAACTCAGATTTGCACCTTTCCTTGATTGCCTGCTCAGAACAAGAAGAGGCCCTTCCACCTACCATGGCTCACCAGCCCCCTCTGTCTCCAGACACAGAGCTTCACGACGCTCTGAACGCGGCACCCCAATTCGTTGCTTCAATGAATCATCAAGGCAGTGGACCGACTACTGGCCCTCTTGATTCCTCCTTACATACTGTCCCCGGCGACTCCTTCAACCAGCTCACAGCCCCAAACATGGTGCCGTTACCATCCCCCACCGCCACTACGACACTTCCATATCATGAGTCTCAGCAGAATGGTGTCAACCTTGCGCAGCCTGACGTCACAGATCGTCAGCCTTCCCAGCCCGCTGAGAAAGACGGCGATCCTGATGAGCCAGAGGTCGACTTTCCTCGTGAGAATGCACAGCAAGATGCCCAGACGCCCCAGGAGACCGGACAAGTTGGCAACGACGTGACAACCGTAGGGCCACAGGGCGAGATCTCCTCCGTTAATTCGTCCAACCAAGACATGAGCGATGGATCTGAATCTCGTGTGTCACCCGAGTCTGAGGAAGATCTCGACCGTCTCGACCAATACGCCTTCAACCATGTCGGCCAGGCTTATGACCATCGAGTTCCTCAACACTTGACCGGTGGTACTACACTGTTTGCAAAGAAGGTGACACAGGGAATCTCAATCCTAGAGCACCTTGAATCGGACGAGAATCAAGACAAAGGCAGCGTGTGCCCCAAACTCGAACCCAATGAGGCAGAAATGAAACGCACTGCCAAAGCGGTCGAGTGTATCTGGGTTGGCATGCTACCCAATCCGCAAATCAACCAGAACCACGCTGCTTCCGCTTCAGCCCAGCCTGAGTCACTGGCTGATGCCGCACCTTCTTCTGTACAGGACGGCGGACACAACAACACCGAAAAAAAGAGCAATGGTACGTCCAACAATCCGAAGAAGGTTCAAAAGAGGGCCAAGAAGGGCAAGCCTATCATCGACCTCGAAGACGACGAGTTGGACATCATCCCTTACAAGAACAATTCGTTTCGTGTCGTCGCCAAAAAGATGACCAGGACAGTGAAGATCTGGCATCTCTACGCACTGGCTACTTCGGGTAGTGATTCGGAGCTCTGTGAAGGTTGGAAAGTATATTTTGACGAGGTATTCTTCTTCAAGGCATTCCGCGACGACACCGTTGCAGGCTTTATGAAGCGTAAGCATGCGTCTGACGAAAAGATCAAGGCTGTCATCTTTCCAGCCAAGAAATCTCTGCCTTTTGTCCCCCAACCTTCTCCCCTGGCGAAACCCTCGGCAAGCGATGCCTCCGCTACCGCGACTCCGACACCTGGCGGCCTTCCGAGCCCCAAGCCTTCTGAGCGAAAGGGAAAGCCTAGTCGTACTGTACGCAACCCCACTACGAAACAGGCTTGCAAGGCTGGAAACGTGCCAGGTCAGGAAGCTGGCGATGCTGGAAGCCCAGTCGGCAACCTCGAGGATGACAACGGTTCTGATGCGGACAACCTTCACGACGCTAGAAATGAGCCTCAAGAATCCAAGAGAGCCCGCCAGGAGACAAACCAGCCAAAGGGAACCGGTATCATTTACGATGGTGGTGACGAGGATTCCTACCCTGAGCATGCTGTCTCTGCCTCGAACGTCTATTACCAGAGCTTCCTCGACGACATGGTGCGGGAACTTTCTGTTGTTGAGCCCTCGGGTGTGGACACCGGGCATGCGAAGCAAGGAGAGAAGAGAAAAAGGGTCGCCTTTGAGCCCGGTTGTGACAGTGTTGCGAGTTCCCGCAAAAAAATGGTTGAGAGGTCCAGGGGCTGTGAGGGTGCACGGGATCGCCTGGAAAGGGAAGGCTCCGACTCGTTCGTGGTCCAGCAGCACACCGACCACCTGGTCAGGAAGGTGACTAGCATCATCAACAATCTGGCGGCGAAGCAGGATGTCGCCGGTCTCCACCAGTCTGTCACGATGGTGGAGAGCATCGAGAGACGCGGCTGCCCTGGCCCGATGAACGCTCTCGCGCCGTACTTGAACATCACCTCTAAGAAAGATGCTACCCGCGGAGCTTGTTGCAGAAAGCTGCGCGAGATTTTGGTTGGTTCACTACCATTTGCCGTCTTCTCATTCCATTGAAGCAAAGCTAACCAACTACTCGCAGGATCTCTTCCCCAACCTCGAAGCCGTCGACGTAGACGAGCACGTCCTTACCTGCATGGTCTCTGGCCTCCGGCTCACCGGCCAGTCGATCGACATCGGCCTCATTGAGCCCTGCGTCAAAGCCTTCAGCCGCCTCTACAAGCAGAAGTTTGGAGAGACCGCCAATCATCCGCCAGCGATAGCCAAAGGCGATCTCGTCGACATGATTTGCCGGGCTCGGGATGACGCAGAACAGATGATCAAGAAGACTCCTTTCAACTCGGAGCCAAAGGTATGGGTACCCCATTGGTGGTCTGATCCTCGTTACGACGCTGAAAGTGTCGATACTGACTAGATTGTCCATCGCGGATCCAAGAAGCCCTGAGAAGATGGTGGGAAAATCGGAACGACCTTGGCTTGATCTGGTGGTATTTTCGGTGTGTTTGTGGGATTTCACTCCTTTACCTCAACCAAAGTGATGGTTGAGTGACTTTAAAAAGCATGGGGGACTTGATGGAGAATTACGCATGGCAACTTTCTGCGATGGTTTACCTTTTTTTGGGCTTGAGCTCGTCTCAACAACTTCAGAACATGAGTTTCAGGTGGAAATATGGAACTTGGGCATGATCATATTACTCTGCAAGATCATTTGCTATACCTCGTTGGCCAAATTTGCCAGCTGAGATCACCAGCCCAGAACAACTCTGACCTACCTCGGTGGGCATTTTGCTCGAGCTAGATCTTCAATGCGATGATTTTCAAACCTAAGCTGGCAAAGCTATTGCAATGTCTAGATTTATTGAGGATTTCCGGACCGCCAGACGTTGACTATGGCTAAAGTGCTCAAGTGGCAAGCCATGTAAATGTTCCAATATTGATTGACATGTAGTGCCACAATTGCTGAAAATTGCCGACTAGAACCACTTGATAGGCCCAACAGTTTAGTCTTCCAACTGACCACTCCGAGTCAACCCGATGAATGTGTCACAGAGACATTATGCAGGCTTTCACTTCCATGCGAGGAACTCCGTATTCATTTTGAGACTCTCATACGAGCTGAATAAATCATCATGCTTCTTTAACATCAAAAATGCATACACGTCTTCATCCTGTTAAGGAGACCAGTCATCGAATATGGCAGACTTGACCACTCCGTCTCATTCCACCTACAGATATCTTTGAAGTCCCCAGTTCCTCAGATTTACCTCCGATGCCACACGGACGAGTGATCGCACTCTGGACGTACTGAAACCAGCGTCATCTTGTCAAACTGTGTGGCCATCTCGATAAATATCATTAGCAGTACGAATGGGTTTCGTTGGATTAATCCTCGTTCCCGCGCACTGCATCCTTGCGCCAAGCAGGACTTCCCGTGAATTAGGCACTCGCACATCTTTTCCAAGCCTGTGCATTTGCAAATTGGTGTGCGCCTGGTGGAGTCCAAGATTGACATGCACGATGAGAAGACGGGGAGTTGTGAGCCTTGTCACCAGGATCCCATGCTGGACTAGTTTAGGCAACTGGTGCGGCTGACCCAATCGACCCATCCACGCTTCCTAGACTGGTGGGGTGAGGATTCGGAATAGCGTCCACGGGTCCGTCGTTGACTGAAACATTCCAGGCAGAAGCTAGCTCTCCGCACAGCGTTTGTACGCTCACCTCGTGTATTCTCGATGGTTTCTCTCAGGTATAAAACACGCATGGTCTCCCTCTGCCTGAAGCTTGGACGCCGTATACCTCCTACAAGCAGCCGACGAGCATACAGCATCATGTCGTCGCAGGACAGCACCAGCGGCAAGGTTCCCGTCCCAAAGCTTCTTAGCCTCGCACCAGAGGTCGTCGAAAATGTCATAAAGCAAGTCAAAGATAGGAGAGACCTTTCCAATACGCGACTGGTCTGCAAGGAATTGGACAAGCACGCCGCGAAGGAGCTTTTCAAAGACGTGTTTGTCACTCCATCGGAGGATCACATCAGCACTTGGAACAGCATCGGCCAGGACGAACATGTCCGCCAGATGCCACGCCATGCAATCATTCACACGCATTCAGATATCGAGGACCACGGATATGGTGACGAGAGGGAAGACGAGGAGGCCGGCGAGGAGTTCGAGGACGCTGTCGCTGCACTGTCAAGGTTCCCTAACCTCGACTCCGTGGAGATCGGGTTCACACCTGAGTGCGTGGGTGATCGGGAGACGAGCTGGTACGAGGACGTGAAAGAGGATCCGGCGCGGCGCAAGGAATTGCTTTCGCTCATCTTCCAGGCCATCAAGGACAGGGCGGCGAACGAAGAGAACAGGACGATCAAAAAGTTGACAATTAGAAACCTCCAGAACTGCCCGATCCCGGATTTTACATCTTCCGACCTGTTCCGGGACGTTATGGGCCAATTGGACGAGCTGCATATCTCACTCACCCAGGAATCCAACGAACATGGGCCTGACCACGATTACACCCGGGTCGAGTTGCAGACCTTCCCAGCTCACCTTTGCTCGGAGTGGCTGAAGCCTATCTCGGGGAAACTCAAGGCCTTGTCCATCTACCACAGGACGGACAATTGGGGCCCTTTTCCCGGTTACTTTGACCCCAGCGGCATCTCATTCCCCAAGCTCGAGACACTGGCTCTTGGGTATTACACGCTTGCTCACGACAATGATATTGACTGGATCCTCTCCATCAAGTCACTGAAAAAGCTCATACTGCACAACTGCATGATCGCCTCGTGGATGAACATCGAGAAGGAAAACATGGAGGAGTGGAAAGTCCGGACGCATGATTGGACCAGGCTGCCCGACAACGAAGACAACAGCTGGGCCGACTCGTTCGCGTACGGTGGTAGGTGGAGTCAGTTTCTGGACCGCATCGCCGGAGACCTGCCGAACCTGGCCGACTTCCGCTTCGACCAGGGCAGTTCATATTCGTACCGCGGCGAGCCGCAGTACGGCCTCGAGCACCGGGACAGCTGCGGCGTCAGGGTCTTCCCCAAGAGGTATATCTGTTTCGACAACGGAATCCTGCCGACGCATTGGCCCGAGGCGAACGACGATGGGACCATGCATTCTTGGATGGAGGATGGGTTCCCTACCAATGTCCACCAGGAGACGCTGGAGGAGGACCAGAAGAGCCTGGATAGGCTGGTGGATAAGCTGAGAAGGCCGAGGGCCTAGGTGGTGGCAAACTCTAGACCACTCGTTGGGTGATTCGTATCACTCCGAGCCAAAATTATGGAACAAGTGATCGACTTGGTCGACTCCACTGTCTGTGGGATCAGATTGTCTGACCGCTCCATGGACTCCGTGGGGTATCCGGACGTCTGGCACGTATCTCGGGTTCGCCACCTTTGCGCACGGCAGTGGCTTCTCGCGTAACTTCAGTGACGAGGCTCTACAACAAAAACAACACAGGGCGGGCAGGAACACCATCGAACTGGGGTAAAACAACGCTGAGCAGGAATGGGGGTCAAAGATGTGGTATTGGCCTCGCAGAAATAAGATCTTGTCGACACTGCGAACTAACGATGCTCACAACGTGGGACCACGCCTTCTTTTTGTTGAGTTTTTGAAAAGTGTTTCTTTAACAACACAAGCCTTCAATGACATGCAGCATGGTATCTATTTCATTACACATTAACCCCCGTCTATAAGTGTGGTGGTGGTGATAATGGCCCGAGAGACACGAGAGGGAAACCGCCCCTAGGTTAACCACCAAATTTCAAAATTTCCTGTCGTCGCAATTCACGATCCGAGCTCTTACAGAGCCAGGGCAGCGAGGGCGGCAACACCGACCCAGCTGGCAACGATCTTGCCGGCGCCGGAGGAGGCAGCGGACGAGGAGGTCGAGCTGCTGGAGCTGCTGGTGCCGGTGGCAGTGCCGGTGGCGCTGCCGCTCGCGGAGGCGGACGAGCCAGACGCGGTGGCGGAGGCGGACGAGGAGCCGGAGCTGGAGGTGCCCGTGGCCGTGGCGCTCGCGGAACCGCTGCTGGCGGTGGACGAAGCTGTGCCGGTAGAGTCAGCACCGGTGCTCGACGCGGTCGACGAGCCAGAGGCCGTGGAAGACGCGGACGCCGAGGAGGAGGAAGACGAACCCTCGGTGATGTTGAACTGGTTCTATAGGAGCGGAAGCATATCAGCACATGATTCGTTTTTATTTCACAAGACCTGGGTCTTGGGGTTTTAAAAAACTTACCGACTGGGCGTAGATCTGCTCGGTCTTGGTGCCGTTGGTGAAGTTGATGGTGTAGCTGTCACCGTCGGTGAGCTTGCTGCCGTCGATGTCGATGGAGCCGTCGGCGGAGGCGACGTCGGAGGCGATCAGGACGTCGGTGGGCGGGTAGGTGGCCTTGTTGGACAGGTAGATGTTGAAGGAGGACTCATCGCTGGAGACGGTCTCCCACTTGATGGTCTGCTTCTCGCCGGTGCTCCAGATGGTGTTGGAGTCGGGGGAGGTGACCTTGAGGGCCAGGGCGCTCGAGGCGAGGGCGAGGAGAGTCAGGGAGGAAACCATTTTGAAAATTAGTGTTGTTGGTTGGTTAATTGTTTTCGTTCCGGAAAATTAGAAACAGGATTCGCGAGCGAGTGACGAATAGCTGGAAGCAAGAATAAACGATCGTGAGTTTGTGTCGTTGGGACAAAGTCGAGCGATGAGGACAAAGAAAGGGCCACCCTCGTCCCGGCGACGCGGATGCACGTTAACCTTATATCAGAGGATCAACAAAGACGCATGGGCTGTCAAGCGGGTTGCCGTATCCCAAATTTAGCCCACAGTAGCTTCTTTTTCCCTCTGCGAGTCAGGGGGTGGACGTGGTGCCTGGGCAGGGTTCAGCTGTCCTTGTGCAGATACGAAACGGTTGCTCATCAAATCGGCATTGGCCGACTCGCTGTTGATTCGTGTTTGTGGAGTGACAGCCAGGGCCCGCAGACAGATCGTCTGGCGTGGTCTGGCTTTTCTCCTGACCCCGGAAAAGAATGGGGGAAAGCCTGTGGCAGATGGGGAGCTGAAGGAGGAAGGCCGACGCCGACATAACCGAAGACAGAAAAAAAAAGGGGGCACTCGACTACCGTACCGTGGGCCTACGATGTACAGTCACTGCATATGTGTGTGTAAGTCGCCCCCCCTTCGGAACCGGGCCCCCAGGAGGCAAGATCAACGCGTGCCTCTGCGCGTCGAGAGTAAGCCCATATCTTACTGGGGGGAGCCTTATCATGTTGTGGAGATGGGGAATGGGATTGGATGGGATGGGATGGGACGGGATGGCTCGCTGGGCAGTCATGATTGCAGCTCGGGTTGATTAGAGTTGATGTGACAGAGGAGGATTCCACTAGCCTAAACAGAATCTTCCCTGCCCCTGGCGCTAGACCGTTCGTCTCGGGGTGTCCCCGGGAGGTGTTCACTCCACGAGGATAAGGCCCGAGATTAACGAGATTGACAGCGGGGTCTGTGTGACCTGGCCGCAGGCACACTTCCTGCACGAACAAGCAGTGGACAAGACTCAGACTAATCCTTGCCAAGCTTCTCATGTAATTACCATCCCAAAAGCTTCTCGCTGCTCGCCAAACAAGGCGCTCGTGATGGTCGAATTTGGCCACCCTGATCAGGAAAGGATCACTAGAACCAACGCCCAATTTTGCTATCGCCTGGGAGGATCTCACTGCGAATTGATAAAGAGAATCCTCCTCGTTCGAGCCTAAAAAGCATCACGATGCTCCCGGCCGTCCCACTTCGCGTTCGCGCCACCCGTGGAGGATGCCCCAGTGCGCCGCCACACGCCATGCAAGCTCGCAGCCGGTCCGCCGCCGTGGCTTTCCATTGTTATTAGGTACTCGATGTTTACGCCCGATGAGGAGCTGGGCCTGACTATTGCGTGAGTCCTGCCAAGGCCGTCGAGTCTGCCCATCCTTTCTGCACGCGGACACCCGGTCTGTCCTCGCGGCCGAGAAATTAGAAAGGGCAACTGGGGACTCTCCTCCCAGTCACGTCTCATTGGACCGCCTGACACTCCGGGCCTTTCCCGAGACATTGCAATGTAAGTCAAACCAGAGGACTCGGATCGGCTGCGGTAATAATAATAGCTGCCTGTTGTAAACCCGAGCATCTTATCGGGGTGCGGAATAGAAGCTGAAGGCGGGCGGGTTCCCACCTGTCAGCCTGTCTGAGACCCCGTGTCTCGTAATGCAGGGGCTCCATTATCATAAAAAGCTCGCCTCAGCCCAGCGCAGGATCACACCATGTCTTTGAATGGGGCTGCTCCCCTTGCAGGCGAGACACGCTAAGCCTTAAAAATGATGTTCATCTGCGAGGCTGCAGTCAATATATACACGCATGAAGAAGCAATGCCTTTCCGCTGCCACCGGGCCCGCCCCATCAAAATACCCGAAACTTTCTCTGAGAAGCTGTCGTCGCAGTATCAGAAATGCCGAACCAAGCCATGTCCTCGTCTCCCATTACCGGGACCGTATGTCCAATCCCAGTACCATAAATGCCCACAACGTTCTCTCCATATACGTATTTGGTATAGGCGGCAGAAGGCGTCTGTTCCAACGTCTGCTCCGGAACATCGGAGTATCCAAAGACGCCAGTCCACTGCTTGATGGTCTCATTGAAGTTCTACAAGTATGTGGTCAGCTTACAAACCCGAAATGAAAACGCCCAGGAACGAGTTGTGTGGGTCATAGTTACTTACCGAAGGCAATAAAGCCTCGTCCGCGCTCCCATGGAAAATCAACATCTTCGGCCTGGCGCCAGTGTAACCCGGGTACATCGCCAACGCCGTATCCGCCCACTCCTTCTGCGTATGGATGCTCTCGCCCGAGGAGCACGTCGAGTTCCAACCGTCCACCGTGCCAGTGTAGAAGCAACCCGCCGGCACGCCAGAGTACACTGTCGCCGCCTTGAAGACGTCCGGGTAGGCCGCAGCCAGCACGTTGGTCATCATGGCGCCCGAGCTGCTCCCCGTCACGAACACCCTGGAGGCGTCCGCGCCATAGGTGCGGACGGTGTGCGACACCATTTCCGCGATGGAGCTCGTGTCCGCGCCGCCGCCGTGGGTCAGCGCCTCCTGCGAGGAGACGTCCCAGCATGTCCCGTTGTAGGGCGACTCCGGGTAGATGACGTAGAAGCCGTACTGCTCGGCCAGAGCTGGGTATGGTGTTGCTGAGAAGTAGGCCTCTGCTGTGCCTGTGCAAAAGTGGATGGCGACGATGACTGGGGCGTTGGTGTTGTTTCCCGCAGAGCTTAGGGAGTCCGGCGCGTACAGGTACATCTTAGTCCCAGATGTATTCGGACCAAAGTCGGTGACCTGCTGGAGGGACGCCGCTTGAGCCGTAGTCGCCAGGGCAGCGGCACCTGCGATAAGTCGTGCGAGCGAAGCCATCTCGATCGATATCGTGTATCCTGTCTGAGTGCTTGGCGCTGTTGTGCTGCATTCAACAAGCCTGTAAACCAAACAATGTTCCTTTGCCGATTCTGGGGAAATCCGCCCCTTTAAAGCAAGATAGAAGGCATATTCACCAACGGAGTCGGCTGCATCTGGGGCACTGCAGTCTCCGTTGCGGAATGTCGGGCCCGGTGGACTTCAGGGGCAGGAGTCAGTCAGTCAGTACTGCTGGCTTCGTCGGCGTCCTCTCGTTGTAGGATTTACCCCTGTCGGCAGTCAGGGTCCAGCCTAGAATTCCTGCAGGTACGGACCAAGCGGCATCAACCGTTCAGTGAGCTTCCGTCCCAACTCAACACCTGATTGGGCTTCACTGACTCGGCCGCAAGGTAAAGCACGCGAAATTTCAGGACATCGTGGGCCTCGCTTCAAATTAATACAGGGCGATGATGGATTGCTTCGCGAACAGTGCTCCGAATTTCTGACTTTCGAGGGCCGTCGATTTGTACAAAGAGGTCTGGCATGATTTGCATCATCTGTCGCGTTGTGGTGTGTTTACAACCTGTGTGGAGGAGGCCCTTGTAGCTGGCCTATCCGCCAGACTGAGGTCGAAACTTGGTATTTGCCCTGCGCTTCCACCCATGTGAGGACACTGGTGCATGACGCATGACGGTGATATATGGGAAAACGTATAACCACATCATGAAGAGTCGCCTCTCCTGAAGAGTGACTCCAGAAGTGGCTGTGTGATCTCTGCTCCGGCAGCAGAATTGCCAGGTGCTTGCCATGCATCCTGCTGTTGAATTAAGCTTCAGCTAAAACAAGCAACCGGTCCTACGACTGGGCATGCATACACTGAACCATCGTCATGCAGGCTGCTCTGAGCCACACTGCGACCACAGACGGCACTGTACTGGCATCAGGGTCCACACTGCGGCTTATCTGATGTACTAGCTTCCAGGCTCCGGTTTGAATTGTCGTGAAGAGTGTTCCTGGTAGTTTCTGGCATCTACGTCCGTTTGCCACAAGTGAGAAGTCGAAGAAATTTAGAAGTTCCGCCCCTGGAGACGAGCAAATTCTGCGGGAGGACCAACAGCGTACTTCAATGGCAACCTTGTGGCAGACAAGAAACTGAGCGAAGCTTCGGGTCGACAAATTGACGCCATCTGATGGCGTGAATTTCGTGACCCAGATGTGAGCCCTTGAGCAGCTCCCTTTGAAGGTCGCGGCGGATACTCCATGGTGCGACCAGACTGGTAGCCGACGCACGTCGAAAAGTATGTGGTAGTATGTCGACATTTTCGTGGAGGTAGCGCCGAGTGTCTTGAGCTTTGTAGGCCCGGCGTTGCCGTGGTATGATTGCCGCTGTCTCTGTCCTTGCGAGAGACCACCGTGGTTTCCGTACCTCACTTTCAAGACCTGATTGGATCGTGGCCCTGCCGCATGCTAGTTGCCTCTTCATCTCTCGAATAAAAAGACTTGGAAAGAGAGAGTGCGAGCATGTTGCAATTATCGCGGGGTGAAAGTGACGCCAGAGACGTTGCAAGCAGCCTCACAGTGCTGAACGAAACAGTAGCGGAGCGAGTACAGCAGTCCCCTCAGAAGAGCATGACAGCAGTTCCCACACCCCTCAGCCCCTCAGCCATGGTCCACTCGGGCCCAAGCTGTCCCCTCCGCGCCCAAACCTCCTCCATGACGCGCAGCGCGGCCGCGCCCGTCCCGAAGCTCGACAAGGGGCCGAGCGCCTCCACCATGCCGCGGAAGATGCCCTCCTCCTCGGGCAGCGCGAGGCACCCGGTAACGCAGAAGGGCCAGACGACGGCGCGCACCGAGGCCGGCGCGGGCGCGTTGGCGAGTAGCGCGACCGTCGCGGCCACGCTGGCGCGGATCTCCGGGCACGACGGCTGCCAGCCCGACACGACGGTGGACAGGTACGTGAGGGTGGCCTGCGCCCAGACCAGGCTGGTCCAGGTGGAGCTCGAGCCCGGGATGATGGGCAGGCCGACGTTGTACTGCGCGATGAAGTCGATCGGGTTCGTCGCGGCCGCGGCGGGACTGCCGTCGCCGGCGGTGCGTCTCTGTTGTTCCAGAGTGGCGATCAGAACTCGGAGGGGGGTATCGATCTGTGATGCGCGCGTGACGAGCTGCACCATAGAGAGGGACCCTGTTTTTGTCATCTCTTTCTTCCAGGCGTGCAGGTCGGCCACCTCCGCGAGCAGGGTGATGACTGTGTTTTGGACGCCGACCACGCTCTCCAAGTTGATCTGTGGCCCGGTTATGTCAACGCCGGCAAAGTTTCCCGAGACAGATTTGAGCAAGATGCCATGGAACTTATACAGCCTCGGCGTCTGCTCCAGTGCCGTGGCAGCGATGACGTCCGCGAAGAGGAGCAGCGCCGTGAAGAACCTCATAGCCGCCTGGTCGGAATTATAAGGATAAGGGTCGCCGGACGGCGAGAACCCCAGCGTCGGCATCTGCGAGCCCGCGCCAAGCTGCGCTGTTATTGCATGCCAGCAGTAGTGCCTCGCGTCCCCCTCGCCGCTCGCGCCGTGGTGCTCCATGATCTGCTCGAACATGACGAACGCGCCGTCCAGGTGCACCATCCAACTCTCGACACACGCCACCCTGCGGGTTACGGCGACCTCGAAGACCACGAGCTGGACGATGCTCTCCATTATCCGCGCGCTCTCGACCAGGTCCGACCCGACGCCCTTCTGGTTCACCACCGCGACGTCGTTCTGCAGCTCCTTGAGGGTGAGCTCGTGCTGCTTCTCCAGCTCCGAGCGGTTGTGCTCGCGGCAGAGCTCGTGGCCCGATATCAGGTTGTCCGTTGCGACCGCGAAGAAGTATGTCGCCAGTGATAAGGCTGAGTGCAGGAGGGTCCTCTTCCTCATGAGCAGGATCAGTAGCCACCCTCTGCCTGACTGCAGCAGAGCCGGGCGGTAGAAGGGAAACAAGAACGGGAAAACGTAGTCCAGGTACATCGTGAGGAAGGTGAGCTCACGCTCGTCGAGGCTGTTGTAGGCTACTGAACTCGCAGAGGTCGCTGATGAGATGCCTGGTGTTATTCTCGGAGGGGCGAAATTCTGGCCCTGAATGTACATGCCGTCTGCAGCAGAGAAAGCGCCCGGTTCCGAAGTCGTCGATGGAGGAGTGGTGTTGCTGGTTCCATCGGATGAGGAATTCTGCGGCGAGTCCCATGCGCTGCTCGCCGATGAGGCAACCTTGTCCGCTGCAGTGTGGGCTGCTCTGCTGCTATCATCATGCTGGCTGATAAAAGTCCGCTCCGAGACGGTGTCGGTCATGCTCAACTCCTCGATGCCGGGCTCGATCCCGGTCAGATATTTCCTTTCCCTTCTCCAGGCGGCCTTCTTCTTCACCTCTGCCTTCACCTCTTCAGCCTTCTCAGCCTGCCTCTCCCCGCCGTCCATCCACTCCGGCTTCTCATCGCTGTAGAGGCATGAGATCTCAAGCGCGTCACATGCTGCGCAGCGAGGCCGAGCCTCGTCGCATTTCTTTCGGCGGAGCCGACATGTCCAGCAGCCATCTGAGCTGCGTGCTAACGGCTTGCTGGTCATGTTGCATCAGGAGTTGTCTCCACAGGCCAAGTCTGAGATGGTGACCACGTCGAGTTATGCTGACAGGAGGATAGAGTAGATAGTGACCTTGAATGTACGTTGTTGAACAAGTGATAAGCGCCCATGTGACGCCGTCTTGGTAAGCCGGGTCGTGCCAAGGAGAGCTCAACGGCACCGATGGCGCAACCAAAACGGTCGCCCCTGACGGTCGCACGAGTTGTGGGAGAATTTCTCGAACTGGAGCTGCTTCTTTCAAGGTGGCACAGACTCTGCTCTGCAAAATAAAATGATTATCGGATTTGATGTGTCTCGAGGCGAAGGTGGGGAGTTGGAGGTCACAATGGGATGAATGGATGGTTGGTCAGCAGGCCGTCGTCTTGCTGGAGCATCCCCCCTTGAGGGCATCAATGCGCTGTGAGGCGACGCGATGAGTCAGCATCAACCCCAACCACGACACCAGAATGATTGATGGTAGCCATCACGACTTTGTCTATTTTATTCAGATCTTGAAATGATCCAAGTTTGAATTTTAATGATAAGTAACAGTTTCGCAGACACCAGCGCCAAGTTTCAAACCATTGCGCAAACCCAGACCGAGAAAGAGCAGACCAATATCGCATACCTAATACACAGGGGGCAGCAGCCTGCCATCACGCCCCGACTTTATACATGTTGACCCTCGCTCAACTGAGAGCCAAGTTCATTCCTCTTTTGACGTCCATGTTCATGCGCGTGAGGCTACTCAACCACACGGTTTCATGAGCAGCAGACGGTCGGCTCCTCCGTCGCGCTCGTGTTCAAACGTGATCCCTCCCATAGAGTCTCCCACGAAAAGATAAAAGCGCCAAGGTATGCGCCAACGATGATGGATAATATTATGTATCCGTTGTAGTTCATCGCAAGCCTTCGATATGGGTCAAGCATCTGTCAGTATGTCTCGCGTCCTCGGGCGTTCCGTAGGAACCATAGTAGTACGGCGGGGAAGCCACTCACATCATGATGAAGTACGCGACAGTAAACTGCGCCGCATGCAACAGCGCCCTGATCATCTGCTGCCAGACATTGGGGCGGAACGGCGCAGAGCATCCTTGCTCCCCGCTCGTGACAACACTTATCCCCACAGGAGGACTGGCGCCGGCGGCGGCAGCACCCCGGGCAGCCCGCGCAGCCAAGCCTGGCTTCTCCCTGACGTTGACGCTGACAGCGGCGTCGCCACCACCAACCGCCCCGTTCCACTCCGCTCCCGGCACGGCCGTGACGCTGGACTTCCTAGACCCGTCGCAGCACCCGGTCGGTGCTGTGACAGGAGCTGGCAGCGTGTGGGAATTGCTCGCTTCCGCTGGGGCTGTGGGCGAGACTTGGTGGTAGCAGGCCTCGGCAGCCTGCCTGTGTTTCTGGATGAGGTAGCGGTCGAACTGTTTCGTGCTGCGGCGGAGGGCCTCGAGCGCCATGACGAGGAATATCACGCCGAAGCAGGTGCCCACCATCGCCGCCGAGGATGCGATCTGCCATTGTGGTGTGATGAAGCACGCGCCGATCGTGTGCCAGTTCCAGAGCATCTACAAGAGAAGGATCATACGTCAGCCATTGGTCCATCCACTGGAATTGAAGCGTAGGACAGAGACAGGGCTAGATGATTGCCTGTCGTGGCTGGGCAACCAGTGGCCAAGGTACGCACTTGTATTTCGCAGACTCTTCCGGCACTGCCAACAACGCTGCTCATACTCATTCCCATCGAGCCCATGCCAGTCGCCATGGCTGCTGCCGTAGTGCTGGACGTGGTGGCCGTGCTACTTAATGTGCTTGTTGCCGTCGAGGAGACAGACATGGCCGTTGCGCTCGTCGAAGTAGCCAGTGTTGTCGCTGTTGAGCTCATCATCATCCCGGACATGTCTGACATCGTCCCCATGTCCATCCCTGACATATCCATGCTTAGTCCTCTGTTGGAGTTTCGAAATGAGTGGAAGGTTGATCTTCAGATAATAGGAGTTATGGTTCGCAGGTTGTCATCCAGCACGAGGGGCGATTTCAGCGTTAAAAGCGGAGGGCAGGTCGGACTCGATTAGGGGCTGGGTGGGAGCGGGCCCATTCGACCAGCTCTGATCCCTTCGAACAAAGGCAGAAGATGAATTTCTTGGCCTCGATCATGCGTCGAAAGGACGTTTTGGACTGGTCCTCGACGAAAGCACGGAGTTCTAAAAATGGACTGAGACAAAAGAGCCAGAAGCGGGAGCGGGAAGCGGTGGACTTTGTCGCTGGTTGGGAGAGTCAGGTTCGAGATCCAGGAACTTGAACAGTCAAGCACGGCAGGCCGTTTCGCATAGCCTGTCTGTTTGTGCACAGAAAGCAAGTCAGAGTTGGTTCCAAAAGCGAAGTGTGAGTGGCAGCTTTGAATTGTCCCTGGCTCAGGCAGGGAAGGCAGGAAGGACTTAGACGGAGGTTTGGCAAGAGGGATGCAACATTCCCGTCTGTTGACGCCCACGTTGCCCATAATTTTCCACAACAAAGCCGCACTGGAATCGCAGCTGAGATGAAGTCAACACGACCCATGTCTTACCACCTTTGACCTCTATCTGTGCCAGTCAGCTGAAGCTTGCATGCGTTCACGCCGGTGTCCCGTATTGCAGCCCAACAGCCACAGTGATAAAAATGGGAAATTCTCATTTTCTGTTGTTAGATATCCGGCAACACAACTCCCAGAGTGTGAAGTAACGCCTGTTCAGGCCTAAACGCCAGCTTAGAGGCGCCCTTTGTGCTTTAGCCCATGCAATGAGTGTCATGCACAGTTACCATGGACTGCCAACCCATATCGTATCAGAACCTCAACCCAAACGCCATTCTCAGCCGCGCCAAAATCCCGGTAGCAATGGCTTCATTCAGACTGGACAATACAACGCACAGAACCAAAGGCTCGCAAAAAACAGCGTGGGCAGGCCGGTAGGCAACTACGCCTTGGCCGTCTCGCCCTGCAGGGCGTACAGCTCCCTCCTGGCGCCCGAGGCGTCGCAGCTCGAGAATTTCCAGTAGTTCCCGTTGATCCACCCGCCGATGTTGATCAGCCCCCACTTGATAGGCGCGGGGATGGGCGGCCAGTTGGCCCACTGGCCCTCCTCGAACTGGGTGGAGCGGTCCAGATTCAGCAGGAAGAACGGCACCACGTCCGTCGTGCCGGCCTTTGTGACCGTGTTCTTGCCCCAGACCTTGAAGGTGTTGGACGCCTCGGCGGCCTTGGGTGTGTCCGGGGCGGGGGCGTTCGGGTGCTCGGCCAGGCTTGCGATCGTCTTGATCTCGGAGTGGAAGTGGTTCTCGAAGTTGGCGGCGAAGCCGTCCATGATGCGCAGGAGCTCGGTCGGGTCGAGGGTCTGTGGGTTGGGCTGGACGGAGAGTAGGTACTTGTTGAACTCGGCGAGGCCAGGGAGGAAGGACTCTGAGGGCGGAGAGTGTCAGTTTGCTGTCCTTTGCTGTTTGCTTGGACGTTGCGGGCAGCCACCGGCCCATAAATTGATTCCCAACGTACCGTGCTCCTTGTGCGTCTCCTCGAAGACGGTCTTGTCCTCGAGAAGCTCCTCGACCTTGGTGAAGAGGGATTCCTCCTCGTCATCGTGGTGCGACTTGACGAACTTAAACCAAGTCAATGCGTAGCCGATGAAGTCGGCCTTGTCCGCGTCTTGCACGTGTGGAGCTTGCAGGTAGATGCTGTTGTAACCTCTGAAGATGGAATTGTGCAACAGCGCCATATGCGTTGCGCCAGTACTAAAGAGGTCTGTCTGCAATTCGCGAAGGCGGCGGCATTAGCAGTCTTGTCGCCGTTGCGTTGCTTCTCGAGGACATGTAGAGCTGGGATGGTGAGCTGAGTGGGCCCATACCTTCTTGGTCTCATACTGGGGAGTAGCAACAAGCTTCATGGGCTGGTCGGCCCACGGCTTGGTTCCGGAGACCGGGGCTGTGGTCATCATGAAGGGTGATCGAGTTACAAAGACGCCAAATAACAGTGTGGCAAGTCCCAGGAAAAGGGTTAATGGAGAAGGCATGCTGGCGGTCCAAGGAATGATATTATGGAATGCGGCTTGCCCTCCAGGAGTCTGCCGATATATGTATGCTTCCTTGTGCCTATGGGCTGCTCTCCTGCGTGTCTGCCGACTTGCTGCAGAGAGCTACTGGATGCTTGTTTGAGGAGGGAGAAGAATGGCACCATCAGCGCCAGTCGTATGATCGGTCACCCCTCGCCTCGGCTCATTGCTGATTAGCAAGCTCCAGTGCGGCCTGCTCGCCATTTCCAAGTGGATGTCGGTCTCACCTGTCAAAGGTCAGTGCTTCAGGTGCTCCAGGCACAGCTGCAGGTGCTGGTCAAGCTCCGTCCGTTGGTAATTCTCAGCGTCCCATTGGGCCGTGCCCCTTGATGCAAGGATGGGAGCTTCATGCGTCTCCACTCATTCCCGGGGAAGCCGCCGATCGCCCTCGGAGCTTCCACTCAAGTTCGGCCGTCAGTTTGGAAAACACTCGGACACGGAGCGCCAATCGTCCGAGCCCCGATAATGGAACGGCAAACGACAGAGTACGCGTATTTATCATTAGTAGATAGGCAGCCGGACTGGGCCTGAATTGATAGACCATAGTGAGCATTCTGCAAGGACGCCGACGGGTGCTCTCTCATATTTGTGCATCTTAAGCCCTGCTCTCTTATCAGCTCTGCAATGGACCTAGCATCAACCAAGATAATGGAACCTCAAGCCGCAGCTCTCGACTTTTTTGAAATTCCGTATCGAATGGGTCATGGCAGTTTCCACTCCGCCGGCGCTGCCTACAGATCCACAGTATCGAATCGTGCCTACTTACAGGAAATGCTACCAGAACAGCCGCCTGAACGGCTCACAAGTATCTTGATGCTGCCCTGTATCCATATGACCCTCAAGACCCGGCTACATGCATTTGACGTGATATCTTCATTACTCCATCCCCTCGGTGATCTCCACTAGAGCACCAGGCATTCACTTGGGACACTAGCAAGATGGGAACGGTCCCGCTGACAGTCAGCTAATTGAATCTTTGACTGTCACTCAACCCACACTGCAGTGGCACAAGAAAAGACGTTGTCCTTCCCGCACTATGTCAGTCTAGGAACAGACACGCATTCTCACGGCCTTATGTGACTGAAAGATAACAGCCTCGTAGTTATTGTCCGCTGCTTCCGGAGACAGGTCGTTCTAATTGCACTCTTTGGACCTCTGAAGAATTGCGAAGTAAAATGTCCTTCTTTTATTTTACTTCGCGTTGTTACAAAGGGGCTCTGTTCCTCCTGCGTGAGCTTCTTGGGATCTCACCGGAATCTCACAACCTAGACCAGTGCTACATGTCAATATAGATAACCCGGTTCCAGCTAGTTTTCTAGCGAGCTAGTACTCAAACAGTGTTTTGTACCAGAGGCCCAGGTACAGTTTTCATACAGTAACATAGCAATTGAAAGTTAACGCAGTGATTGCAAATCAAAGCTGCCATTCTCACAAACGCCATGCCGATGCTGATCCTCAGCAGCCCGAACTTTGGCCTTGCAACTATCTGTTAGGGGTCACAGCGAATTTTCAACACATGCACATACTGTTGAGTCTTGTTAAGAGTTCACTCTAAAATGGCTCACATATTTTGGGCTTTGCAGGTGAGCTAAATTTTACAGGCTGCACAAGATTCTATCTGAAGTGTCCGCCGGGACCCAAGTCATACGCAAAGCTGGCCTGCCAGACAGATTAGATATGTAAAGCTTCAACAAGTGTACCTTGAGACACTAGGCCAGCATTATCAATTCTCGAAGACCATTTTGGTTGGGAGCCAGGCTCAGAGGGGTGCCAGTGGGGAAAGTGGCACAAGACTATGAATGGTGGAACTGTGTAGGCATGACTCCACGAAACTAAATAAGTGCGGAGTTTGCATCGTTGGGAGATAACAGCTGGGCACCAAGGAACCCCGCTCACAAATCACTCCAGGATGTAAACACTTCAAGTTACAGCATCATGGCACACAAAGATAGGTAGGAGAGCGATGCGCTGAGACGTTGAGTCTCTGCGCTTCTTTGAGTGAGTCTGATCGACGATGACAGACGTACGACAGTTGGCTTTTATTATTTTGGCCGGCGCTCCAGTATTTGCTTGGGCTCCAGTAAGTGAACTCCGGAAAGAAGATGGCATCCCGATTTTGTTCGTCTTCATTATATCACAACGTTTTCGCGACTGCAGCTCACGATGGCACTTTTCGCTTTTCTTGTTTGCTTTCTTCACGCATCGTCGTCACACACGCAGTCACTGTTCAAGCTTCATCACGCTCACTCTCGCAGCAGCAAAATCACAGGACCCTGAGGACGACAAAGGTGGCCGTCACCCCGCAGCCCTTCCTGTAGTCCCCGGACTCGGAGCTCAGCACCTTGGCCTTGCCGCCGGCCTCGAGCCCGGCCACCTCGGCCTTGAAGCCCTGGCTCTCCCAGATGTCGTCGAGCACGGTGGCGACGACGACGCCCTCGGGCCGCGTGACGCGGACGAGCTCGCGCAGGGCCTGGGGCCCCACGTGCGTGTGCGTGAAGGTGCCGACGCACACGACGACGTCGTACGCGCCGTCCCCGACGTCGAGCGGCTTGTTGAGGTCCGTGGTCTGCAGCGCCTCGTACGCCCCGGACTGCCGGGCCACGGCGAGCATCCCCGGGCTCAGGTCCCGCCCGTCGATGTGCTTGGCCCCGAGCCGCGCGAGCTCCACGCCCGCGAGGCCCGTCCCGCACCCGGCGTCCAGGATCCGCAGCTCCGGGCTGATGGCGGATGTCCCCAGCGCCTTGGCCACCAGGCGAGCGACGGCCGCTGGGCCGACGTAGTTCTGGGACGGGTCGCGCAGGTCAGAGTCATACGTGGCCGCCCAGGCGTCGTACACGTCCTGCGCCTCGGTGGCGTCCTTGAGGACGTAGGAGCGGGTGAGGTGGGGGTTGTTGGCGGTGTTGGTGGTGACGGACATTGTGAGTTTGGGGTCAACAGATGGTGGCTAAGTGTGTGGGCTTTGGGGGCGTTTGTTGAAACGAGAGTGTGTCTTGTGTGTCTGTGGTATGCTTGGGCTTGGGGAGAGGTGGTGGATGTTGAATGTGCAGAGCCGTCCTCTTCCCCTCGATCGACCGCGTGGACGACGGGCTTTAAATATTCAGCTTTCAACACGGCGCAACACCACGCTCCGGGATCACATTGACAGATGCCGACGACATCGAAGGCTCGGCATGTCCAGGATCAGCACTACGGTTCCACGGACTGCATGAGGCGCTCGCATCCAATGTCAACAATTGGCCGCCGAGGGAATAGCTTGGATGTTCAAACCTTTAGCTACATGGTGTACCATGTCGAGAACCCACCTTGGTGTCGTTGGACCATACAGCAGCCGCACAGGGCTTCACTTCGGAACTTGGGACTGGGAATCCGCAGGCGATGTGACGCACCTGAGAAGCTCAGTCCCTGCACCCAAATGGCGCAATCGTTCGCATGTTACGAACTACATGCCGGGCTGGGGAACTGCACTTCTGTCAAAACTGCGTAGGTTGAACTCTACGTTTGTTAGCAGAGTCGGATCGCCCACTGGGCCCTGGTATAGAGGAGCACTGCCTGACTGACGTTAAACATTTAAAAGTTTGAGAGATCTTATTATCCGTTAATACTTAACCAGAATTATAGCTACTTTAGTAGTAAAACAAATATTAAAGTAAAAAGAACAGTTTTTTTAAAATAAAATAAAATAAATATTAATTCTAAATAATATTAAATAATCTTTTTTCTTAATACTTTTATTCTAATTTTATTAATATTATCTTTACCTTATTTAATTTAATTTTTTCTATTTATAAATCTATACACTAAGCCTAATGAGGTCTAGCGAGAAGCAGCTACGCAGTTGGTACCTGCATTCAACATGGGATACCGTGGCGGACGTTCTAGTAGGCACCGATCATGTCGATCTACCATGTACGCAACTGCTGAAGTACAGGCTGGAGTACAAGCTGGAGTCACACATTACAACAATCCTGGGGGCGAGCGTGGCTTAGAACGCGACTCCTTCCCCGCTATCCTCAACTTAGTTCCGACGGTTAAGCCCTCATCGTGGCCAGGCAAGCGATCTAAGTCGTCGAGACTAAGACCGCGCACCCTGGGGCCTGCCTGTCGCCGTCGCCCCTTTGGGCTAGAGATGATGCAGTCTCGCTCCCTCAATCCTGCTAGGCCACAAACCTTGACGTCAGGATTATACTCGAGCCTGCTCTCTCTCTACTTTTGTCTCCCCTGGGAGAGGGGGGATAAATGGGCCGTGAGGAGAGGAGGTAGCCGTGTTCTCGCCCGGAACGGGCGGGTACTTCCTTCAGTACTGGTAGAAGTACTGCCTCTTTGTGCTGTCTGTGCTGTGCTGACCGGCCCACTTTCGACTCGGTCGCGGGTGTGTGGGCAGCAGGTGCAGTTATTTATGTACCCACATGCATGCGACCTGTCTGCCTGTCCAGCCTGTCCAGCCCGTGTGTACTCTGCATGTCGCACGTATGTGACTATCATATGATTGCGCTGGGATCGAAGCCCTTGGCGCCCCTCCCTAGTGACGCGGGGAAAAGAGTGGCCCCGAATGTGTTGGCGTGGCCCGCCGAGGGTAACCGGCTCTGACAGGTCGGTACGGTGCCGTTCGAGGACGGTCGGGTGGGGTTCAAGGAGTGGGGACCGGCATCCTGCATTGCCCCGTACCGTTCGGGTGAGAAGCGCCGAACGCTCGGTGCTTCAAGGAGGGGAGGAGTGGAGCCTCACCAGAGCCCTCTTCCTTGCTCAGACGCCGTTGTGATTTTCCCATTAATCCGTGGATTCTGACAACCACACATTTGAATGTGACGAGAGGTCATTTTGTGATTCTTTTCAAAATGAAAACCTTTCCTGCGAATGGCGTCGAGGCTGGCCTCCTATCGGCCCTTGTGCGCGCCGTCTCCTGTGACTCTCAAGCTCCGCGGGTAATCACGAGCCCGCAAGGGAATACGCGACTGCACCACATCTTCTTCGCCCTGACCTATGGCACGGCAAACAGTTGCATGAGATCGACGCAGAGTGACGTAAAGAACGCTCTCAAGGGCTTGGATTCTCGCTGAAAAAGGGGTCTAAGCAAGCATTGCTGTATTCAGGTTGAGTAGAGGCCACCTGGTGTTTACAGGTCCTTCCCCGCAGCGCGTGGGCGGATTTTCCAAAAAATGCGTGGGATTGAAAACAATTTGTGTCGCTATTACTAAATCCTCCAGTTGAAGGCTCGGCGGCAAATTCTCTCCTTTTGCTTCGGCCTTGGGTCGTGATTCCTCTGACATTCTGAAGAGGGTTTTCTCTCAATTATCCTTAGACTGAGTGAAGATTAAGAGGCGGGCTGGCCATCTTCTCTGCCAGTCGTTTCACCCATCCACACATGCGTTGTGTACCACCACCACCTGCGCACTCCGTGGGCCAGAACCAGTCGACTCCCACACTCTTGAATACAAGTGTGACAGTAGCCCCCCAATCATCCCGCGCCCAATGCTGCGTTGGTGAGGGGTACCAGGTTCTGGCTATTTTCTGCAATCAATATCGTTTTGTAGCATGCCATTATTGGCCTCGACATGCCGCCCGGTATTCCAGATATTTGACAGTTGCATGATGCCTGTTCAACAAGGCCTTTTCATTCATATGAGAGCCTTTCTGTCACAAGGGAAATTATCTGCTAACCTAGGTACTTGCCCACGCCTCCCATGGGATAGAGAAAAAAATATGTCTGTTCGGGCAGAGTGTTCCCAGCTTTAAATCATTTCAGTCAAGCAGCGGCTGTGACGGGCCGAAATCCCTTTCATTTTGAGACATCGTTATTACTAGACACATACAGAATTTCAAGGCAGTCTGATATAGATTATGCATTTTCACTTTCTGATCAAACGTATCACAGTGACTTCGTGACGTCGTCCCCTGTTCTTCAACATAACTGAGCCTGGAACTGTGGGTTGCGCACTCACTGTCGTTTGGTGAAGTTGCCTTGTAAATTGTATCACAGTAGCTTACATGGGACGAAGTCTGTGAATAGCGTTCTTCCTCTTCTAGCTAAAATCTTGTGAATCGTCCCTGACTAAGAAATATTGTGGTTCACAAAGACAATGGGAAGAGCGAGGTTTGACGCCATTCGTGCAATGTTGTTGTGCCACCAGGCTCAATAGTAAAAGGACACTTATTGGCGCCTACAGTATGAACTCCAGCTGTTCGCCAACAGTGACTGGAATACATCAGCTTTTCCCATAATGAAGAGAGTATTTGAGTACTGGGAGAATGCAATTAGCTGAATTGTTTGCTCCCAACACCTGGTGGGAGGACTCATTTGGGACGCACGGACCACTTTTGATGGCGTCATAAGAAAGAAGAAAGACCCTTGGGGCAGTTGCAATTCACAATTCTTATTCCTGTCCTTCCAAAAACAACATCGCCAATTTTGAACAGCGCCCAAGCTTGATTGACCAGCTTCCAACTACCTCACACCTATGGTATAGAGACTGGTGGGAAGTAGCTGGCTGCGACCAACATCACGAAGACTCGGTGACAATGGAACAGAGGTTCCTCATTCAAGTCCGCGATGTCTTGGATCAGATTGAAGTCGCTGAGGTCCCCGAGGGACATTTGAACAGAGGTTCTTCAATTCAGCTTCGATGCCTTGAATAAGGAAGTAGCATGGCAGTCGCACCATACTAAAGGGTGTTGATGCTGAGCTGCGACCTCGCCCCACCAGCTTTCACCACCCTGCCGACACACCTTCAGAAATCCCCGCTGTGCATCTCCACGACTCAGAGGACTGGAGCAAATACACCAAGAGCACCAAGAAGAACACAATTGCCCACCATGGCACACTTTGAAGGCCTCCCCGTTGAAGTCATGGCAGGTATTCTCGAGATCCTCGACTCCCCGGCAGACCTGGCTGCGACGATCCACGCCTCGCCACTCGCACTGTCAGCCTTGCAAAGCCAGAGACGACGAATCATGTCGTCTATCATCCTCAAAGCCTTGCCAGAAGAAGTATTTGAGGAGGCTTACCGGCTTCTTAGCTGTCCAGTATTCGAAGAGGGTGATGGAGACATGGCCCAGGGCGTGCCGAACCGCCCAATCCTCGATGATGACTGGTTTTCTACCTCGGATGGTGAGATGCGTTGGGCGCAGAAAGTGCGTGACTTCGCACAGTGGTATTTCGGCTCAGGCCCAGTCAATTACGAATTTCCACCAGACACTGTCCACCTCGTCTCGATCTACAGAATATGGCGCGTCCTCAACTCATTTGTTCCAGACCTCGTCTGTCACACGGAATCTTTGCTCCTCCCAAAGGAACAACAGCTTGGTTCCCTCGAGTCGGAAGAGCCTTGCCACGGCCCTCTCACGAGACACGAGTCAGTCCGAATGCAGATAGCATTCCTTCGACACGAGCTGATGTGTCAACTGCACGGGTTGCCATACTCTCAAACCTCATCCAGCCAGAGATGGACCGTCCTAGGTGCTGATGAAGATGTGTGGGCCGATTTCCTCGGTAAATTTTCTGCCCTCTCGTTAGAAGAGCTGAGGCACGTTAGCGACTATGCCCGTCTGAAGTACAACCTGGCTTTCCAAGAAATTCGCGACGATGCCACAGCCTTGTTGAAACAAGGCCAGGAACAGATCAGCCGACGTGTCAGCCTTCCAGCAGCAGGGAATGCCGGCACGCTCATGTTGAGAGACGGTCCAAGGTTCCTCGCCAGTGAGAACGGACACCTCGACGAGAGAATTGCCCTCGTCAAGGCGCGGCGCAGAATCCTGAACTACATCGGGAACCTCACCAAGCTCGGCCTCGGCTTTATGCACGCGTTCCTCAAAGGCGGTCGTCCTGCGAGGCGACAATTCCTCACCAAAACATTCGAGACAGTACTCCAGCCGCATGAAGGGGATCCTCCACCAGCGGGCGTTTTCGCTTTCATGGAGCGAGAGCTTGACGACGTTCAAAGGAAGAAACTCAATCGTGAGGATGCAGGAGGATGGACGGACGAACGAAGCGTGGCTTGGACCGCGCGCCGGAACTGGGGTGGACGCCTGTGTCTCGAGCCTATCGATGGCTCTACATCGAGAATAGATGAGCTCCGAAAGCTCAGCTGGACATTTTGGGACCTCGACCGACTCAAGAAGCTGGGAATCATCCAGGATCACTCGACCGAGGACCACGTGCGACTCGCCGGCGGCTTGCAGATCGAGGAGTCGTGCGAAAGCCAGACACAACCATCGTGGATGCTCGATCTCGATGTGTTGCGAGGAGAGGTATTCAAGCAGGTGTGGGAGAATGAATTCATGCCTCAGTTCTGCACCGGTCCCGAGATTGGCAAGGATAACAGTTACGAAGAATGCTGCAAGCTTCTGGAGCGGATCCTGCGCCAGGCCGAAGAAGCTCAAATCGGAAGGGTGGCAACATGGGTTGACTAGGGACCTTTGCACACGAGGAAATTTCTGGTGGAGGATAGTCGACTAAATGGGCAGCAGATGGTGGAAGTTTGGCGAAACGCTCAGGGGCAGGAGCACACTCGGAGTGGGCACTCATACCCACAGGGATTTCTGTATGAACACGTTTCTCTGCCAGAGGGATAGAGACAACAAGGAAGAAATCAAATTTAGGTCAAGTCACACTGTCATACTTCCAAATAGAACTACAATGGAAGCTTAGCTCAAATGCAACGGTGAGGGTACACATGCAGGGAATCGTCATGCCCAGAGATCACTCGATGACTCCTCCATTACTAATGACGAAGGCTTAATATTTTTGTAGGTCTAGAAGTATTTGCTGATTTTCCATGGACATCTTCTCTTCCGGGACGAAAACTTGTATCCCAATTCCTAGGAGACACCTATCTACTGCTGGGTCTCAACCATGAAGTTCGCATTCTATACCATTTCTCGTCTCCCGAACCTCCTCTTCAAAGTCTGAAGCATCGACTGCCGTATTTTCGACCCTTTTTGCTTTGGTTCCCTTCCCGACTTCTGAATAAATCTGCCGGAGTCTCTGGCCACAAAATACCATAATTCCACGAGTTCAAGCTGCGAATGACTCAGCTAGTATCTTTCATGGGGCACCCAACTTCTCATCGCACCCCAGGGATCATGCTCACCTCCATGATTTTCCTTGGAGCCCAAATCTCATACATCTTCTTCATCTCCCCATCGACGTCCAACGCCTCCTCTCCCGAGTACCGGTTGACATGGAAGCCGCCCTTCCCGAAGTGCAGACTCAGCCAAGCTTTGAGGTGGTGGGGGTCGAGGTATTCGGACAACCAATCTGAGAGCACCGTTGAGATTGATGCTTCGGGCGTTTCGTGTGGGCTATCAGTGGATAGCCATTCGCATTCCTCGATGATATCTGAGAGTTCCATACTGTTGGTCTGCCTGTGTGCAACGGACTGCTTTTGGCTCCAATCTGACAGGAAGCGGACTTTGGGGTTCTGATGTTACAGAAGTTGTCAATGATTTATGGCCTACCGAGGAAGTCGAGTACATGGATAGCAGGTTCCTGTGACTGACAAGTGGAGTGAGCAACAGAACCCTGTGACCGTACGTGCAAGTGTGCCTGGGCACTTGAGTCCATCATGTGCACCTGCACAGGTTCGGGGGAAAGCCAAAATCGTCTGCGGAGCCGGTTCGTTGCAGAACATCACAAGGGAATAATTATAGATCAAGAGGCAGTATCACCATGAGAAAATCGTCAATGAGTCCTTCCAGTGACGTTGATGGCAGGGGTTCTGACCAGTCTCTCGTTCTTGCCAAGATTCTAAGATTTCTCTGTCAGTTCTGATTTGGGAATGCCAATTCCAAGCAGCATGTTGTCAATGGCCGCTTTCGCCTCGCTGCGCTTTGCTGATGTCTGCGAAGTCGTAGTGTGTCGGACACCCTTGCTGCAGGTTTTAGTGTTGATTTTGCGTCGAGTCTCCGTGGTCGGTAACTCGGTACCTGCTATCCAAATCTCGAGAAGCATCTTTGCAGGAGTCGATGTCTGTCTGTGAAAACGTGAGCATCCAAGACTCGGTTGTTTTTCAGTGGTGCGGCTTTACCTGAGTGAGTGGCTTTGGTGACCAAAGCTGATACATGGTGTTTCCGATCAGGCTCAGTCCATAACCGTCACTGCCGAATCGTCCATCTAGGAACATCTTCAAGAGAATGGGATTGATCTTCTTGCTCGGAATATAGTGGACTTCCCACCGGAGGGTCAAGTACTTGTCGCCGTCTAGGTGAAGGCCGGCAATACGATCGATCCGATTGTCTTCGGCCGCAACCGATGAGGGAGTGCTCGTATAGCTTGATTGAGACATTCCGTTATTTTCAAGGGTTAAGGAAGTTGAGTGTTATTTACGATATAGCAATTTTTTGGTGGTAATAAGGCCTTTTAGCTTTTAATGTGGCTGACAAACGGCGAATGCGTTGGGCTTGGAATTCATGGAAGAGAGACATCTCGAGATTTGGCCACAACATATATAAATATAAGGACACGAATGTTTGGGCGCTAACACTAAAAGCTTGTCTCACTGAGTTTCAGTGTCTAGGCAGTGAGTTGAGATCGTCCTGGACTTGCATTCGTTGCTCGTTTGAGATCATGTTAGATTTGCCCACAACGGCGTGGCTCACGTAGAGGTGCCAGTGAGTAGGGAGGGCGGTGAATCACCGGTTGAGTGCATGATGACTCTCGAATTCGGTGTCATCTAAGTCCTTACGGTCGACAGACCAAAAACGATAGGACTATGATTACCTAGGTATGTGTAGGCGACTGAGCATCATTAACTACTCCCCAACACTCGAACCTCTCATTCAGCCAGGACCCAGTCTGCTATTCCCTTAGCGTGCAGTTCCATAGTATCCAGAAGGGGGACCGCAACATCTTCAGCCTTCACGATGAACTGTAGCTCGGTGCAGGCCAGAAGCACAACCTGGGCCCCGTTCTTGATCAACCCATCTATCGTGGCGGCGGTCCTCGCCCTCGTGTCATCTCGGAAAATCCCAGCACCAAGCTCCTTGAAGATGGCCTCGTTCATTGCAATCCTCTCCCCTTCTTCCGGGATCAACACTTCCACGCCAGCCTTCTCGCTCAGGCGACCCTTGAGAAAATCGTCCTCCATGACGGTTTTGGTTGCAAGCAAGCCGATTTTGGAGAGGCCTCTCTTCTTGATCTCATCGGCCGCAGCGTCAGCGATGTGTAGCAAGGGCAGGCCCCCCTCAGCTTCCACCCGTGCCGCAACCTTGTGGCCGATGTTGCAGCCGATGGCCAAACCCTGCGCGCCGGCCGACTTGAGGTTTTTGGAAGCAGCGATGAACTTGTCCGCCGCGGCGTCCCAGTGTCCGGCAGTGAAGAGAGCGGACGTCTCTGCGTGGTTGAAGGACTGCATTATCATTGGCGCTGATGCTGCGCCCCCGAGTGTGCGCTGGACGTGGCCGTTGATGGAGGTGTAGTAGAGGGCCGTCGAGTGGTAGCTCATGCCTCCGAGGAGGCCTATCGTCTTCATGGTGTCTGGTAATCGGTGACTCACGTACGAAAGAATAGTGAATGAATTGCAAGAGAATTGGGGAAGAAAAATCAAATGAAAAGTATTTGAAGGCCGTGGAATCCGCGGAGGATTCTCACTTAAGTGTGTTTTGGATGAGTCAACCCGTGAGGGGCCTAATATGAAGTGGTTGGAATCCATGGTGGGGCTTGCTGACCTGAAAAGGCGTGTGTGTACAAGCGCATTTGAGCAACATCGGCACGGAGGTTCCTTCCCGATGCATGTGTTTGTTTATTTACCGAGGCTTGATTGTGACGACTGGCCACGATAGTTAAGGTGTATGACGTGGTGAATACTGGTCTCCAGCAGGGATATATCTCGTCTACCACATCTTTTCCCAAGCCCTGCGGAAAACATTCATCTCCTGCAGGCGTGCTCTCTCGTTCTCTTCAAGTCCACCATCTTCCCAGACCCTGCATTCCTCGTCACACTCCGCCTTCCCGCTGAGCAGGTCCATCTCAGCAGCTGATACAAACTTTGTACGCTTGATGACTTTCCAGAGCACAAACATGAAAGGTCCAAACGCCACAGCGAAGTAGTCCGTGATGAACGTCTGGTAGTTGAAAGGCACAAATACGTCGAAGCCGATGAAGAGCAATGTGAAGCACCCGAGGCCGCAGGCGAAGTATGCGGACCAAGGGGTCAGGGGCGCGATGTAAGGCAGCGTCGACAAAGGCACCGCATCCGGCTGTGCCATTCTTCCTCTGTACCAGCCGATGAAGGTCCAAAGCATGCCGGTATCTGGTACACGTTAGTCACTTGCTACGGGTACCAAAGTGATACATTCTGGAGCATTCCAGAGAAACAAGATCGCGGAACTGCACGAGGAGAGGAATAATACTGACAAGTTGCGATTAGAGCCGTGGTTGTCAAGTCAACGAACCAATAGAAGACAGTGACAGTGTTGTTCGAAGATACCAGGAAAGTGATGCAGGTGATCAGGGAGACAGCGGCGACACAGTAGATGGGGACACCTGCTTTGGTGCAAATAAGCAGGAACCGGGGTGCTTGGCCGTCTGTAGTCTGTCAGTAAGATTTCAAAATTTTACGCCTGCGGTGGGATATGGTACTAACCTCGTGCAAGACCATACAAAGTACGGGAGGCCGAATAAAGGTAGGCGTTTCCACATGACCTGTTTTGGCAATTAGCAAAGCCACTAGACGTGAACAGTACTGTCAACCTACAATCCAGAAGTAAGAATCAAGAAATTGATGAGACTGGGCAGTCCAGTAATGCCCAAGTTCTGAATTCCAATGACCCAGGGAGATGCGGCCGCTCCAGCTGAAGAGTCCTCAATCGCTCCCATAAGGCGTGGGTCCGTCGGGGAGCAGATGATACCGACGGCAAGGACACCGATAACGTAAAATCCAACAAGGCGATAGAAGATGAGCTTCGCCAGACGGGGGATGGTGTGCCGAGGGTTTTGAATCTCTCCAGCAGAGATTGCAAGCATGTCAGGGCCTGCGATCGTGAATCCTGCATAGATGACGACAGACCTGAGCATAGTGTAAGTACATGTGCATGACATATTCAATCAACAATTAGACTCACCACCACCCCAGGAATCTGCCTGTGTCTCCTTCGGCGTAGTATGGGATCATGTAATTACCGCCACCCCAGTTCCTGAAACCGTAGGCATCCTTTTGAGGGTTTCCGCCGCACATGGTAACGAGAGTCACCATGACAAGCCCGACGAGGAGCAAGACTTTAAGCGAGGCCATAACGAATTCACTCTCGCCATACCACTTGACGGCGACGACGTTCAGGAAGATACAGACGCCCATTGCGAGAGCAATCCATGCGGCCGGGTTGATTTCGGTATTCCAGAATTGGACGACTGTGGCCACTGCTGAATATTCCACACAAACCTTGGGGTCTTGGTTAGCGTTGTAGTAAGGATAAACGATTAAGCGGGCAGCTAAATACCAGCATAGTCCCAGCGAAGAAATATGTCCAACCCATTGCAAAACCCAATGCAGGATCAACAAAGCGACATGCCAGCTCGAATATTGTTCCTCGGATAGGAAGAAACGCGCACATCTCGGCGACACACAGGTAGCAGGGCCACACGAACAGGACGCCCCAGAAGAGATAGCCGAGGACAAGCGACAGAGGGCCTGCCTCAGACAGGACGCTGCCAATACCGACGAAGAGTCCCGTGCCGATACTTCCGCCGATGGCCATGAGCTGCACGTGTCGGGGTGAAAGGCCTCGCTGCGTCTCGAACTCGGCCCGTCGCTCGAGGCCGTTCCCGGCGACCTTGACATCGCCAACATTGGTGTCGGATGTAGACTGGGCGGAGGAGATGCCCATGGGCTCCTTTTGGTCGTCTGGAACACCCATTGTGTCGGTCTGTTGTGTAAGCGACTCGGGGAAAGAGGAATGAAGCACCCAAGACCGTCTGCGGAGAGGGCGAGGCGGGCTACATGCTTCAACATATACTGCAGGCACTGCAGCGATCGACACCGCCTTCCCCGGACGTCGCGTGGTGTCTGCTAGTCAGCCGTCAGCGTAAGTACGCCCGATAAGCAAGATTTGACCCCAGGAAGGGGGAATAGCACTTACGAATGGGGGTCAGTCCTGAGCTTGGCAACAGACATATCTCCTCCCACGGTGGAGACCGCCAAGGGCCCGGCAGAGAGATAAGGAGATTGCGGAGGCTGTCAGATTACTGTCCAGGCGCGCTGAGACGCTTCTTGGCTTCCCATATACGGCGCTATCGCCCATTCGATGACTACCGCGCATTGTTTAAGCTCAGTATGCCAATATTTCCGCACGTGTCAAGAGTCCCGTCCTGGCTAGTCTCCGACGGATGCGAGGGTATCGGCCAAATACCAAGCCCGCCTCTCTTCGCGTGTACCTGCTCAATTAGGCATTCATAGGCGAGTGCTCACGACAGCAGCTTATGAGCGGAAAAGCCCTATCTACATACTGGACTATCATCAGATCAGATGTACGTCACTCTATCCCAAATTGTGTTGATATGATCCTTTGGGGCAGTGTTGGATCGAGCTGATTTGCGGCTAGGTACAGCAAAGGTGATGTCTCCTCTGAGTCTGTCTTTTCTTTCCCAAGCTCAGGTGACGAGGAGTCGTCTCTAAGTCTCTACCAGCGACGTAACTAGATTAGAAACAGCTTTCAAGATCATAGCTCAAAGTGCACGAGAAGAGGCTGCGCGTGGTGAAGCGTGGAATTCCGCGATTGACCCACAGTTTACTCTTCCTTACCTCGGTCAGGGCCTAGAAAAGCACTGCATGATGCTGGGCTCGGCAAAATCTCAAGGGTCTCGGGGGTCAATACCATGTCAAAAAAGCCCAAGACTTGTGGCGAATGCCAGCTCCAATTACATTCAAGGGTGGTACAAACCCTGAAGCTACAACATACATCAACCCGGAAGGACATCTCAAGGCAAATACAGAATGAATTCAAGCGTCAAAGGCGGTGCATGTTCACAAGAGATTCAAAGGTCAGTCTGGAAACAGTGTCTCAAGTTGGAGCTGCCAAAAATGTGATTCTATGCAGTGATACATTTGTAGCCCCGTAACATGATGCAGCCAGCAGAAATACAAATCGTAACCATCGGAAACCCACGCACAACGCAGCCGAACAAAGCTAATGTACAAGAAGGTAGAGAAGCCAGATTAGAAAGAAAAACTCCAAGGTATTGCAAGTTTCTTATCCTCCTAAAGACGTCTAGCTGATGCGGTCCACCTCAGTGACGTTGAACTGCATGGCCAGGCTGTCCGCTCCCTTGTACGTGCCTCCCTGGATCCAGTTGAATGTTGAGCCAGACTTGGTGGTGGCAGTGAAAGTTGCGTTCATGTTGATGTCGACCTTGTATTGCATGAAGAAAGCGTTGGCGGTGCAGAACTTGCCCGCCGGGCAGGCGAGGGCGAAGGTTGCAGCACGGGTGGTGGTGGAGCCGACCATCTCAGCATCGTTCTGCGCATTGGACTGTCAGCAAAATTGCACCCTGAATTGGTTTAGTTCTGCATGGGTCAAGACTTACGTTCAATGTCTCGAGTTGCCAGTTTGCCTCAGTCCTGACCGAGCCCTCGCTGATCAGTGGGACGCCGACCTTTCCTTCGACCGCAACGCTGCCGCCGACCAGAGCCCGGATCTGGGTGTTGACAGTCCTCGACTCAGTGACGGCGTCGGTGGTCTGAAGGGTAATTGTCTGCGAGACCGAGCTGTTGCGGTTGTCCAGGATCTGCGAGCCAACCGACATCTGGGTCCCGCGGCCGGCGGGCATGATGCTGCTCGCGAAGCCCTCATAATCAATGTTGCTGATCGAGATGGAATTCAGCTCGTCCAAGAAATCGACGCCGAAGCTACCGAAGATTTCCATGGAATCGCAGTTAGTGCCCCGGAGCCGGGCCAGAATACCAGAGCCGACTGGGATATCAACCCATGTGGGACCGGTTGAATCGGGAAGCGAGAAGGTGCTGCCGAGCACTTCGAACGAATTTCCAGCGTCGGTGTCGAATCTCATTCCTGAGACGTAGATGCTGTCTGCGCTGGTGCGGGCGATCGAAAACTTGGTGATGCGCTCGTTATCTTTGAATGTGAACTCAGCATCTGCGAGGGATACGTTGGAGTGCAGCTCTGATGTGTTGCCCGAGTAGCTCGTAGCCTTAATCCCGCGCAAGTTGGTAGAGCCCCTGTCGAATCTCAAGGTCAGAAAATACTGCATCAAAGTGTGGCAAAACTCAGAGTCCTTGGGCATGATCTTTTGGGGACCATGCACTGCATCAGGCTATGTAACTAGATCGGGACCGCTATAAGCAGCATAAACTTGACTTACATGAAAACACTGAATGATATGTTAGCTATTTGACTGTCAACTTTTTTGGTTCGGGAATCTTACTGGATGTTTGTGAAAGGACCGTTGAGAGTAAAGTCCTCGCATTTTGGGTTTGTGCCTGGCTTCACCTCTCCATCTAGGAAAGACAGGAAAGGCCCTTCCTTCGACGTCCCACTCTGGCGCCTCAGAAGAGAAGAGTCTGGAGAGACAAGCTGCTCATTCCTGGCGGCGAGCTCTTCGATGCCGTAGGTCCTCGTTTCAAGCTGGACTCCCTCGCCCTTGAAGAAGTCGATGAGCTCTTGAAGCTCCTCCTCTGTCATCTCTGGGATCTCCGTGATGTCTGGCTTGGGGTCCTTTGGAGGGTCAACTACTATAGTCTCGTTGCGTGGGAAGAGACCCGCTGGAGCATTGTCGGCGACCGGGGCTGCCAAGGCGGGCTGAATTGCAAGCAGCGCGGCTGCAAACGAAAAGAACTTTCTGGTGCACATTTTGATAGAATTGAACGGGTATCTCAATGAGTGCAAATGAGTAAACGAGCCTTCAAAAGAGTGATAAGGCTGTGGTATTCAAGTGATCCGAACAAGAGAATGACTGAATGGAAACGAAGGACGCAGCTTGTGCTGGTGTGTAGAACTGAAGGATGATGTGCTGATGAACAGATCTGGTTTGGAAACGGCATGTCGCCTCCCCTTCTTAAATGCAGACATCTTGAGAGCCCTCAGAGTGTCGTTCGGCGTGATGGATTATGTCCACTGTCCGTCCGATGATGATGAACACCACCAAGGCAGGGCTGAGGTCGCCAAGAGCACCCAAATTTAGCATAGGCTCTGCATAATATGTCTGCAGGATAAGCTCATAAGGTTGAAAATCTCCCCTGTCAAGATTCCTCAGCCTTGTCAATCTTGCAATGTATCCCTCAGTCTCCACCTTTGTACAAAAATGGATTTACGTGAGAACAATTCATTAGAGCAACGGGCACCGTTTGGGTGGTCACTTTGTTGTTGCTTGCTCTGGAGCAGCATGGTTACTTGACTCCGCGTTTCGGACGTAGTGCTATTAAGTCCCTGGCCCTTGCTCCTAAAACAAACAAAGCTATAGCATTTGGCCTGTGGGTATAGAACTCACCGGGGTCTAGATTTCAATGTCAGGCGATTTTTGCCGTCGGTAGAGTTTGCCAAGGCTGTCACAGGAAACAATGGGTCCATACAGCTCACCTTGATGCATCTAAGCCATGTTTTAGTGCAAGGTACGGCAACGGTGTTCTAGTTCTCACTTGGCAATCAATGCTTTGGCCATTTACCACCCACGAACATTCATCTGAACAATATCTGAGATGACTCGCCTACGCTGTCGTGATTATGCCTTAGCATCCGAACCGGAGTCTAGATGACATTCACAGCTTGGCAACGGACTAGGTACGGGCCATCCCACCGCCGCGCGCGCCTAATTATCAACGAGGTGTATGTTCTGGTGTTTCAGAATACGAGGAATTCGGTGGAAGCAAGGTTGGTGATATAGCACCACATATAGTTCAATCCACCGCTGGTACCGGGGAGCCTCTACCGTGTCAAGCCCTGCCCGAGGAGGGTCAATAGCAGATTCTCCCAGATCTTCGTTCATCCCATCAGATATCGCCAAATTTAGCAAAAGTCTTGGTCACGATTCCACCTGCCTACATGCTTGGCCAATGTAGAGAGCGTCAAATATATCAAGGTCGGACGAGCGTGCTCTCGTTTACATTAGATACATACCCAGGCTCAAGATTGTATCTATTTCTGCACAACGGCCGTCCCAAGAATATCGGATCCATTACCTGCTTCAGTCATGGGTCTCTTCGGGTCCACCGTCCTCTTGGCTGTCCCTATTCTCACCGCCTTCACTGGGTACTCATCCTCCTTCCGGCCGCCACAGTGAATGTTGTAGGATGGCTCACTGCTGCTGATGTTTTCGGGTGCGGTCATGGAATCAGTGTTGCCCACAGACTTAGATCTGGAGGAATCCCCACCAGGAACCCTTCATTCTCGAAGTAGCGAAGCCGGAACCATGCACAGGCTTTGCTGTGGACCGGCCCCCACTTGAGGACAACAATGAAGCAACAAACCCAATGCCTGCTGGCTTGCCGTCATCGTTGGCCTCGTCATAACCGGTGTTGAGTATGTTTGCGCTTCCCACACCAGCAGAGATCATACCCTGTACCCAGCTCTCTAGTTGTCCACCATCCCCCTGACTGGCGAAATTGTAAATCAAGATCGATGATTGGCTCGCCTTGCCCGTGGGAATCTGATTGGAGAGGACTGTGTCGCTGTAGGAGGAAGCCTCTGACTCGAAGACCACAATGTAGTCTGCCGAATCGTAAAGCTCAATGCTCTCTGGGGTTGTGCCCGGGTTGAAGATACTCTTGAAAGGGTGTTCACCGAATATGGACTTGGCAGTCTTGACCAGAGATGCTAGAAACTCAACGCTCTCGTTGTTGCCTTGCTCGTTGGGAGTCTCGTCGTAGAAAATGCCACCGATGGATGTCTTAGGGTCTGCATTCCAAGTGTTCCATTGGGTCACATTGCGGTTAATTTGATCGCCGGAGCTGGTGTCGTAGTTGCAGTGGACGTAGCCGAAGAGTTGGACGTTGGAATACGAATTCAGTCTGGTGACACCAGCTCTGTGCGCCTCGTAGTCTCCCTTACTTGAGGTTCCAGGACCAGAGTCGGGGTTGATGATGATCTGGAAGGTCAACTGGCTATTCGCCTCGATCGCCTTGTAGACATTGTCCCAAGCTCCGGTTTCCGGCCAGACGTACTACATTACGAGGAGTTAGCTATTGAAACAATGTAAAAGTGGAATCATAGAACGGTGCTCCAGCACATGGCTCTGGAGGAAGAGGAAGGAAGAGAAAAGATGGGAAAAGGGTAGGTGGGGGTGGAAGGAGAGGGGGATTGATGGCATGAAGCCGCTTACAAGTGGAAGAAGCAAATTGGTAGCAGTGGCTGCTGCCACAAGAATCATCAGAAGAGAAATGATCTTCATGTTTATAGACTGTGTTGTGTCTTGATAGACTATGTTGTGTCTTGACTGGTAATCAACAAGTCTCTAAGCAGAGAACAGTTCTACGTTCAGTTTCTGAGTTGCATTTTGTATTGCTCCTCATTTTGGGCTGATCAATTCACTGCAGAACTTACCTCCTTTGTCCCTAGCCTTATGTATTGACCTCTGTCAATCCTGACTTCACTGTTGCTTTGGACTTATGAGCCGTGAATTCACCATCAAAGCACCAGTCACTGGCTCAATTAAGCCTACATACGAAAGAAACAATTCATAGTCGAATTTGTGAAGTGAAAAGTCCATGAATAATATTCAGGACTTTGCAAATAATACAGCTGAGTTTGATAAGCAAAACTCCCGCCATACCTAACCAGGCCATAATTATGAAGACAGTCATATCAGGAGATAATTCTGTGCATGAATTAGCTATATTCAATGAGAGGACAAACAATTCCATTGCCCATTCATAAGCTCATGTGTAATCAGAGAGCATCAAAGAAAATGACTGGAGACATGGAGATCATAGGCATTCTGTTTTGCTCCAGATGTCTGCCTTGGCCGATCTCTTCTTGAACTGTTGCCAAAATTCAGATTTCCTACTTGAACGAAGATTTTTTTTCATCTAATAATAAGATATCTATCTCCCACGCAAAGTGTGTCTTTTACGACCTCGACTGGCTTTCTGTCATAACCCGTTCAAGGTTTGCCACGGACTCCTGCACCTCCTGTTCTGTAGGCAAATTAACTATCAACAAATACAGAACATCCTGTTGGAGGATCTTCTTGATGATACCATTCTTCCGTTGGCCCTTTGGCCGTCTTGCTTGTCTGGGTCCTCGTGGTGCTCTGCCGCGAGCCATTCGCCGTTGGTCCTTGTACTCCCGCTTCAACGCCCTCCGGTCTTGCCTAGCTGCGCGGCGCTCTTGGCGCCTAGCGGCCGGGTTGACAGTCCCGCCTGTTAGCAGAGAGATCAAGGACCCGCTGTTAGCAGCATGATTCGGGTCGCTGAAGCGCGAGGAGAAAGCCGGCCGCGAGTCTGCTGGAACGGCAAGAGATGAGCCTTGGTGTTCTCTCTCCTGATCATCAGTGTTAGCAAGGTTGCGACGATTCATATCAGAAGATGATCCGGGCTCACATAAGAAGCCTGAGCTTTTCGGTCCAAATAATCTTGGACCCATTTCCCAGCCCCCTTCCATTTCTCCTTCGTACTCTCATTCACTGCTTCTTTACCTTTGCCTTGCTGCTGCAGGTCCGAGTCCGCTGCCCGATCCAGGTCCGGAAAGACCAGAGCGGCTGCTTCAGGCAATTCGATCTCACCACGCGTTTTACCGCTGACAAGCCTGATATTCTGCATCCCCTTCTTCATTTTCGACATCTCCGCATCAGGATTACTATACTTTGCAACGGTCTGGTTGATGTCAAGCCTCTCTGCCGAAAAGAGCGCCTTGCCCGTTGCATTGGCCAGCTTACTCAGGGGCCCACGGGGCTGCTGCCCGGGTACCTCATCTTTGAATGCCATGACCATCGCGTATAGTCCACGGGGCATGAAAAGCTCTTGATTTACCCGGTCAAGAAAGGTGTTACGCCTCGAGCGTGACTGCAGCTCTTTTGCTGTGCCGGCAACAACTTGTACAACTGTGCTGACAATTTGGGTAGCCAACTCTGGAACGAATCCGACGACACCTGCTGCGATGAATATGATGTCGATCCAAGGGTCGGACTTAGCTTTTGATTAGCACAAAGCCAACTGCTGCATGGTTCTAGACGAGGCGCTGCTCACTTTGCTGGCTGCAAGCCAATCTTTCAGGAACTTCAGGAATACTTCTTGGCTAACACCACAGTTATCCAGCACGGGAGCATAGGCCTTCACAAAGCCCCGGTCCTTGTTTCGTGGCCGCCTCTGAGGAATTATGACAGGGCATGGAATCCGCTGGGTAGGTTGAGGCGGTGGTCCAGCCATGCTGAGCAAGTCACGGATCATTTGCTCTTCTTTCTTGACTTTGCTCTCCTCGGATTCGTTTTCTGCGGCCGCTGGCGTCATTTGGTCTGCCTCGGACTCGGCATACGAAGGAGGCGCAACACGCTCTGCCATGTCGTCTAGTTCCCACGCAGCTTCATCATCCACCTCGATAACGTCTGAGTCGTCGTCACTCGTTGAGCCGTCATCATCGTCGCCTGAATATCCGGCCTCAGTAGCCTTGGACTGTTGCTTTTTCTCGTCTGTATAGTTGGAAACGCGTTCAGCTTTACCGCTGCGTACGAGTTGATCGGCTGTTGCTTCGTCGGCAACCTCAACGTATTCCGGAGGAGCCTCCGCAGCAATTGGTGCTGATCTAGATGACGAAGCAAATGCGGGATCGGTTGGCTGGTCTTGTGCAGACCTGGAACGAGAGCGTGCACGATAATCGCTGATTATTGCTTGTGTCAGTAATTGGTAACTTTGGGCGGTGTCAGGAGGGATGTGGGATTGTGACACAAGTCAATGTAGTTAGTTGTGTTTCCAAGGCCCAAGCGTGTGAAGCTGGCTGGCTGGCATGCGATCGTGGTGAGTTGAGGTTTCACGTACTGTATTGCTTCGCTTGCCATGCCAAGGCCTGACCCTAGCAGTTTCACAATAATACCCATATTAAGACGATTCGGTCGTATCGACAATATCTTTCCTCTGCGTCTTGGTGACTACGACATCAGTGCCAAGGGAGAGCGCTCATAATTTCAGGGACATTGGTTGCCTTTTAAGGAGCTCCCTCCCTTTCCTGTACGTCAGCCGCTGATCGTAAGCCACCAGTGGACGTTCACCAGGCCTCCGGCATTAGTGCTTACTCTGCACGGTGCTAAATTCACGCCATTTCGATCCTGGCCTAAGTAGGGCAAGTAGTGTCTCACAATGCCATTGTTCCGGCCCCTCGGCCTCGTTCTCCTCCCAAAACTTGGGTAAATGTAACTAAAAGGTTTCGAATACCACTTCTCAGTCTATAAAGTGCGCCGGTTCTGGAGAGATGTAGACAGCAGAGGCCAGAGCTTGCCACGTGCATACAATACCGATCGAGTCAAGCCCAACCCAGATTGACTTCAGGGAACAAGGAACTCCTATTTAGGACTGCATTGAAAGCATGGTTGCTATCGTTATTTTCATAAATACTAGTCTCGAGCAGATCCTGCAGCGACTGAGATGATGCTCATGAGTTCGTCGATTCCAGTTTGCAGTGAGAAATCAATATCGGTTGCTGGAGTCATATTCTCTTGGTAAAGTGCCTCGAACAGAGCCGCAAACTGTTGCTTGTACTCTTATATGCAATCAATCGTTCCTTTTTTGTACTAGTGAGCTGCACTTTGCCTAACCCCCCTTCTTTAAATATCCCAAAATTAAGTCTATTAATTTAATCCTAACTAACTTATAATTAGTATTATAAGAAAGCTACTTCTTTTCTTATTTTAAAACTCTATTCCTTTTAGAAATTAGATATATAAAAGAGGAGTAATTTAAGGTTAAATATAAGTTAAGGATAATAGAAAATGGACTTAATTTTAAAGTAATTTTAAAAGGGGTAAGCTTTAGAGATTTTAAAAAGATAACTATAGGTAGTAATATAAATTTAACTAGATTACTAAAATATACTTTATTTCTAAAATCTAGTCTTCTTGCTTTAAAATTAGATATTTCTATACCTTATACATTATATATCTATCTAGAACTATTAAGAGTAATATTAAAATAATAAGAAAAGAAGTAGCTTTCTTTTAATATAAGTGCTAAATTAATTAAAGAGGTACTTATTATTTAGTAGGCAAAAGTATATGCAAAAAGAGGCATGCCTTAAAAGAGGGGGGTTAGGCAAAGTATAGGTTACTAGTATGAAAAAGGAACGATTGATTGCATATGAGAGTAGGGTAGTATCAGGGTCAGCACAGACAGCAACGAGCTTTGGGCTTAAGCTCGGGTCAGTCGTATTTTTCGGGTCCTCGGCCTAAGAGCATTGCACGTTCTAGGCGTTACTCCAGGCGATACCTTGCGAAGATCCCTTGACCAAGCCGTGACTGATTCGTGCTGTTCCAGAGTGCAGGTCTAGAACTCGGCCCCAACTCACGCTGCGTAACAATGGGGAACAGCATCCACGTATGCCCAAGCGAGGGTTTATTTCAGGGTCTCGGAAGGCGGCGACTCATGTACAACCCCAGAAAACCAGAACGCCGCAATTAGAATTAAGAGCTTAAGACTTGCCCCAATTATGTCAGGACCGAATCGTGTAATATCGCTAAGACTTTTGTCCGTCTCGAAACGAAGATTCGTGGTTTGTAGGCTCTCCATGCCGGCTCGCAGCGGTTTCAGACTCGACATTCACCCAGGTATTGACCACGATTCCACCGTTGATGATCCTGTCCGTCGATTCGCCATCACTATCCCTCCCGTGCGTTGAAAATATAGTGACGTCGTTGCCTTTCTTGCTCGTGTCGTGCCTTGAGCCATGAATGGTACCTTTTCGAGCCGTGCCCATCTCGAATGCGTCGTTACCGCTTTGGTTTGGCAAGGTTGATTTGGAATGACCAGAGCGCCCATAGGACATTTCTCCGGTCCAGAATCTTTTGGTGAATAGAGGCCGTACTGAAGTGTCCATGGTCAGTGAATTCCCGGAACAGGAATTGCTCAGTGGGATGCCCAAAGACTACTCACATATAGGAGCCTGGCCAACGCAAATAGCCACGAAATCCTCCCGGCAAGACCAGATAGCAGCCGTACCGCCATCACCTCCTACGAGGACCATAGATACTCGTAGGATGGCAGCGATCATTACGAAGATGCCGGCTGAGAAAATGATGACAAGACTGATTTTGCGCTGGAGGGTGGTCCTCACGGTGAGAATGGCTGGAGCAGGAATAGCCATGATACAAAGATCGGTGAAAATGTTCATGATGAGGGCAGGGAGCATATATATCTCCGCTTGGGGCTCGCAGTTCGCTATGCACGTCAGCTTTGTGTTTAGTATGTAATCGTAGACTTGACCCGAAGAAACTGCCTTACCTCCCTGGTCGGGATAAATAGTCCACATCCTGTAGTAGGGGCGACATGAAGCGAATAATATGCAGATGATAGAAAGGAAAGTGCAAGAAACGAGGACCATGCTGGGCATGATGAACTTGTCAACTCTTAGTCCATCCACAACTCGTTGGTAGAAGAAGAGCATGTTGAACTTGAGAGACCAGATGAAGACAATGTATGTCGCAACACCAGCACAAAACCATTGAGTGACCCAGACATAGGGCTCTGCTTCCTCTTCGGTAATAGTTCTGCGCGTTTCCAGGGATAGCGTGTGAAGGTCTGCATGTCCGCCACAGATATGTGCGGCTATGGACATCACAGTATAGACAATCTGTTACCGAGTCAGCAACAACGTGTCTGAGAAAACGATTCGACTAACAAACCCATGAGAACCAGATGAGATAGTCATCAGGTTTGAATCCTTGAATACCAACCATCCTCCATCGAGTGGCCACTCTTAAAAATATCAGGATAGACCCTACAACGTAGAGCGTCCACATCTCGACCAGAGGATTGTATGTGAACGCCATTCTGATCAACGTGCGGCCTACCAGCCTTGTCGCTTCTGAGTGACAGATCAGGTAAACATGCAAGTACTACGGCCACGTGGGAAGGCCGAACCGAAGACGGGATTCCATGTGGGAGGGTGCAGAGCGGAGGAACGGAGGAGTTTTGTAGACTGCGACCGTACAAGTGGATTTCATGATAAATCACATTCGAAACTTGGCGGGAATTCACAGTCCACCTCCTATTCGAATTACTGTGACAGTCGCCCCCGAATAAGTAACAACTTGTACGAGTGGTGGAGACTGGTGCCACAAAAAAAATGCCACTTGCACATAATTGTGCCTACGCGTACCTCAAGGGTGCCGGAGACCCTGCATCTGGACTCGATCATCACATGCCCAACACGGGAGATCCTCAACTGTCGGGCCGGCCTTCTTGGCCAAGTCGCCTCTGCTTCGAGTATGTGGATCCCTTCCAAGGTTTCTGCGTCTGCAAGGGTGCTCGAGAGGCGGAGTATCCGGTATTGTAATTTTGTGCGGCAGAGTAAAGGAGGTCTTGTCCAAGAAATAGTTTCTCTTCCAATTTGGCGAAAATATTCCGTACTCTCGTTCAAGGCGGCGAGGTGACAGAGCGATCTTCTCGTTGAGAAATAGTGTATTACTTTGATCATGATGAATATTTCAGTAAGGCCATGCAATCCCCATTGACAGTCGCCGCTCGGCTATGAACTAGTGTGTTTTGAGCAACTTCTCTTTTGGATGAAGCGAGCGATTCAAGAGTCCCAATGTGGACATGAAGTGGCCTCTAAACTAATTGTGCGAACGCAACGATGAGTTTCAGCCAGGAAGAGCGAACAGCCGGATCGAAGCATCGAATTGGTGCTTACAGGCGAAGCTCATCTTACATGAGCCGATCTACCTGCCAACCGTCAACCAAAGGATCAACGGGTTGCAGTAGCGGCGGGGCGGTCCAACTCCCAAGACCTCGGGACCCACCGGGGACCAATGAGCTGCCCGGGGCGGAAAGACAGCTTCACCCGGCCGGGCAGTGCCACTGACAAGCGGCATCTTCATGTGGATCGTGTGCAGAAGAGGGGTCCCTTCGAGGGGATACAACTATATGCAGTAAGCTCACACGTAAGCGAGGGGTTGTTGGTGACCGGCAGTCCGTCGCATCTCCACTGCCCCCTGGATTTATACGGATCTTGAGGGCATGCTCGTGAGTTTACATAAGTGAACGATTCCCACCCACAAGAGGAAGTCAACAAGGCTTTGATACGAACAGCTTCTCTCCTCTGCCTCCTGCTTTAAGTTCACCTCAACGCCGAGTGAATACCGCCTCTCGTCTGCCATCATGAGTTCTACCACTGAGTACAAAGTCGACTTTACGGTAAGTTTGTCTATACACGGTGGCATAGATGATTGATATTCAGAGCTGCCCTTTCACGTGCGTTGAAGTTCGGGTGGATCAGCATACTAATAGAATTGCTCAGACTTTCCAAAACGTGATCAACAACAAGCTCACCTCGACGTCAGAGACGAGGCATGGCGTGAACCCCAGCACGGAGGAAAACCTCCCCGAGGTACCTGTCTCCGGCCAAGACGAGGTCGAACAGGCCGTGACTGCCGCCAGGGCGGCATTCCCAGCCTGGCGTTCCAAGACCTGGGACGAGCGGAGCGCGTGCGTCCAGAAGCTGGCGGACGCGATCGAGGCAAACCACGATGAGATCCGTGACCTGCTCGTGAACGAGTCGGGCAAGGCCTTCTCCACGGCCAACATGGAGATGCAGTTCGCCATCGGCCACCTGCGCGTGACCTCTGGGCTTCGGATAGCCGATGAGACGGTCGAGGACACGGCCGAGCGCACTGCGGTGGTCCGGTATCGCCCTCTCGGTGTCGGCTGCGCCATCGTGCCCTGGAACTGGCCCCTGCTCCTGGGAGTTGGCAAGATTGGGCCCGGTGTTATGGCTGGCAACTCCGTCATTGTGAAGCCCTCGCCCTACGCTCCGTACACTCTCCTCAAGGTTGGCGAGCTGGCCGCCAAGATCTTCCCTCCCGGAGTCATTCAGGTTCTCAGCGGCGACGAGAGCCTGGGCCCGCGTCTCACCCTGCACCCTGGTATCAACAAGGTCAGCTTCACCGGAAGCACTGCTACCGGAAAGAAGGTCGCCGAGGCTTGCGCCAAGACTGTGAAGAGGCTCACACTGGAGCTGGGTGGAAATGATGCCGCTATCGTGTGCGACGATGCCGACCTCGCCAAGGTCGTACCGAAGGTTTGTTCAAGTCCAAAAGACAATCATGAGGAATGTTCATACTGAGCTAGGCAACAGGTCAGCACACTCGCCCTCATCAGCTCTGGCCAGATTTGCATGAACGTCAAGCGGATATGTAAGTTCAGACGCTCCCACTCTGTTCCGCTTCTCTTCTGAAGGGCATGAGAAACATTTGAGACCAGCTTCATGAAATACTAATGCATTACAGATGTCCACGAGAAGATTTACGACGACTTCCTGAAGGCCATGGTGGACTTTATCAGCAACAACCTGAAGTCAGGACCAGCGGCGGACCCCAACACGGGTGTCGGCCCTGTTCAGAACAGCATGCAGTATGCCAAGGTTCTGAACCTGTTCGAGGCGGCCGACAAGGAAGGGTGGAAGATCGCCACCGGCGGTCTCAAGGAGAAGAAGGAGGGCAAGGGCTTCATCCTGCCTCCCACCATCATCGACGACCCGGCCGAGGGCTCGCGCATCGAGGCCGAGGAGCCTTTTGGACCTATCCTGCCCGTCATGCGGTGGTCGGACGAGGTTGAAGTCGTCCGCCGCGCCAACGGCTTCGACTCGGGTCTTGGTGCCTCCGTGTGGAGCAGCGACATTGCCAAGGCGACCAAGATCGCCGACCAGCTGGAGGCTGGTAGCGTGTGGGTGAACACTCACTTTGAGGTTGGGCCGCATATGCCTTTCGGTGGGCACAAGCAGGCCGGTCTGGGAATGGAGTGGGGAGTTGTTGGTCTGAAGGGGTGGTGCAACCCCCAGGCATTCTGGACAAGGAAGGACTGAGTTAGTCTACCTCGGTAAACATGAGCAGGCCGAAATTGGTGAAGTCTAACACACAATCAAAATCCTGCCGAATGATGCATTGTATCACTGTGATGGGCTGTCCATCACTACTTCATTATCGCCATTGATACTCGGTGGCAATGGACTCATCGCGCTCGTAGAACCGCCATTTCTATTTTTGTGTCTGCTATATCACTGCCTCGTCGCGTGTGATCAACTGGCCGTTCGCCAGGCACGAAGCTGCCTTGGGCTGGCAGTATCCCGAATATCTACTCTGCTGCCCTATCGTACTCCCCGGCACTGGTTGTGACCTGCATCTGCCTCCGCCGCAGGCAGTGTTTGGCGGGTAGTTACAAGTCTCCACGCAGGTCGGACTGAGCGCTGGGCTCGATGAGCAGCGCTGCACATTCTGGCATTCGTACCCCTGGCTGCAGTAATAGTAGCCGTAAGCATTTACACTGCAGTCCCTAAAAGTAGCACTGCGGCCCCGCCCATAGAAACCGCCTCCGGCTGAAAGGCTGTCCTCGAGGTCCGTAGAGTCTATTTCTGGAGTCTGGTTATTCAGAGACAGCAAGTACTCCGTCATATTGAAAGGTGATGATTTCGACGAGGGATCTGGTGGTGCCGGAAACTCGTCGGCTGTGGTTTGTGACCCGTTGGTCGAGTACCCGGTTGAACCAGAAACACAAAGTGATCCGTTGCTCCAGATAGCGTCGGCAGAGTACTGCCACAGAGCCGCATAGTTGAAGATCGTCTTCGGGGTCCAGAATATTCGGCAGTCCGCTGCCTCGTAAGTGAACTGGAGCGGAGTCTCATCATTTTGCCGCACTTGGTCTCGCAAGTTGACACCCGCGTCGACGATATAGACATCGTTTGCTGTGGTTCGATTGGGGAGAAAATTAGCATCAGGTGAGCCCGCAGATGCAAGAAGACCCTGTGCAAAGCCTATGTTCGCGTCGAGAACCGATAAGCTGTAGGACCGTGCTCCGCGGCCTGCTGCCATGCCCTGCATTGGCCCCGATGTTGGACGTCCTCCAATAGCAACTACTTTGACACCAGCTTGATGGTGCATCATTTCGACGAAAAGAGCGCATGAGGAGCCGCAGATCCCGTCTGTAAGCTGTAACCAGGGGACGCCATATTGTTAGCTTGGGGACGCCGGTGTAAGAATTCAGATATGCTTACCAAAATAATGTTATCTGCAGAAAAAGGAGGAGTAGCCTGCGGTGATGGATTGTATACGACAAAGCTGTCATATTCTTCACCGATTGCGCTTGAGGTGAAGACTTCACTGGACAGGTTGTAGCGTTGCTAAAAAGTTAAAGCTGTCAGCACAGGTGCAAGATTTATCGAGAATACAGTAAGAGGAGCAGGATTCCTGTAAAATCAAAGAGGAATCGTGAGCGGACTTACTTTCGCCGTAAAGTTGTCCCCATTGTACTGGTAAGAGCCATAGAACTCTGCCCAGGACGTGAAATTCACATCTGTTTCAGCATTGATCCGGGGAGTTGCGATCCATTCGTCAGCGGCCAATGTTTCGTAGTCTGGATTTGCCGTCGATAAACCAGCGTAGTACTCCGTCAAAGAATTCCCCATGACGTCTGCAGCGTGGTGAGCTCGCATACGAGACGCACCGTAAGGGTCGATGTTGGGGAAAAAACGCTTGAACACGTCGAAGGCAAGCAACACCTCTCCACCCGTGTTTTGTTGGAGGTCGATGATAATCTTCTCAACGTTGCCTGACTTGCTCATATTGATGAACTGGTCCACTGCGGTCTGAGCCGTGCTTAGTGCCTCGCCAAACATGTTGAAGCTTGGTATGCTAAGGACAGATGTCGCGGATGTGTTCAATAAATATCCTGTAAGCCTATTAGTATGAAGATAGTAGAAGCCGGGCTGCTTTGGCACACACCTGTGATGTAACCTCCCCCGTAGGTGCCTAGATCTGGCTGAGCAACATCAGCAGTAGGAGGGTACCAGAATTCGCTACTTCCCCATCCTGTCGGTGTCGGTGTATTTGTTGTGGCTGTGGCTGTGGCCGCCGCCGTAGCGCTCGCGCTCGAGAACGAACCTGTGGCCGATGCACTACCGTCTGCACCTGCGTCATCTGAGCTGGGATCATACGAAGCGGGCCAATATCCCAGAACAAAGAAATTGTAAAAGTCGCCACCTGTTTCGAGCGGACCAGTTGGCCCTTGGCTCCAGTAGACACCCAGGTATTTTTCGGTGATTGTGGTGCCATTTTCAAGCGTGAGCGAGATACTGTCCCCTGGATAGAAAAGAGTGTTGCCACTGAAAGCATTGAAGTATCCTTGCACGTCTTGTGCGCCACTCAGCATCAACTGGTTCCAGTCGGCGTGCCCTTCTGTACTGCCGTAGGAGTTATTGGTTGCGAACGAGTCGAGATAACTTGTCACGTCTTGGCCGTTGATGGATTCGATAGCGGAAGGCTGGTACGTGGTGAAGGAACTGCTGTTGTAGACATCGACTGTGTTCTCGTTAGCTATCCTTGTTCATGTGAGTGGACCAAGGTCTGGAGGCACATACTAGCCAAATAGACTTTGGGCAGTTCAATCCCGTCAATGGACAAAGATACGATGTCATATGGACTCGCAAATGTGAACGCAGCCAGGATGCCGGCGTTGAGGTACAGATGTGCATCGTGGGCCGAGACCAAGAGGAGCTGCAAAGCCACTTCGAATTCATATTGATTGGCGAAAGCACCGGTATTGACCGCGTCTTGCAATTCAGATAAGCCAGCGATCAAGTCCACAGCTGGTTGTTGATAGCTCGCTGGAGGATTCTTCAGATAAGTCAAAGTGCTTTGGAATCGAAGGGTGTCGTTCCAGTAGGCGATAAATCGAGTGGCAACAGCTGCGTTGAAGGGAACACTCGTCAAACACTCGTGAACAAGGCTGGCGTCAAAGATGTCCTGGCCTGATAAGCGTCAGTGTACATGAAAAGACATATCAGAATTTAACATGGGGCGTACATACCACCTAACGCATTCACAATCTGGCCACAAGCAGGCTCTGTCGATTGCGAGTGAGCACTTCTAGCAAGCAAACTCAGCGAAAGTATTGCAGTCATCCACTGCGAGAAAGCCATGACTGCCTAATTCCAAACGTATAACGGGGCGTAACTCCTGACTGTGAAAGTTTCGCAGAAACAATTCGAACTTATATATTGATGTCGATTCACATCGCCACTTTCTAACGCCTTTCAGCCGCCATTTGGACCCCAAAATAACAACGGCTGTCGCTATGGCATAGGTGTAGAACATGTGCACATCCTGACATGTGGTGGCTTATACAAATGATGCAGACTACTTCCTGGTGCAACCTGACTCGGCGAGCTTGTCAGAAAGACAGGATTGCTATTGGAGGGTGATCTCCGGAAAAATACTGAAGGATGCACGAGGGGAATGGCCCAAGGCACAAGTGTTGCCTGAAATCTTCAGCCGCAGTCTCCACTGCCATCGAGGCATCATTAGACCAGCATGATCCTGCGATGCAACATACCATTGGCTGCCCTCGACTTTAGCCTCGCTCGGCGACAAGGGGCGGTGTATGAGATGTCCGTACCAAATCCACTCTTGCTAGTTGCCCGAGCCTGACGCGCTCTTATTGCAAGTCCGAACACCGGGCATTCTCAATAGCCTTCTTCCGAGACAACCTGCAAGACACCGGCAACTGCGCAAATGAGTGAAAAACAAACACCAATTCGAGTAGTCCACTCAAAGTTACAGCCATGTCGATTTCCCAACGCACACACCAGTATACTCCGTTGCCCGGGCCGAAATGGCTTCGACTCCTGCGGATTCTGTCTGTCCACGAAGAAGAGGCAGTCTGCTCGCTAGAAGCATTTGACATGGCCAGACTTCCAAAGTACGACTGCTTGTCCTATACCTGGGGCGATCCGATGTCTCGAGATCTCTACCCCCATGACGCTCTGCAAAACGAGATGTCTGCAATTTGCGACAAACAAATTCGGCATGCAGATGGGTCCATCATCAGGGTCACCGAGAATCTAGTCCAAGCCTTGAAGCGGCTCGCCGAGTTTGGCTATGTTTCATCTCTCCACAGCCCGACTCCACAGTATCTATGGATTGACGCGATATGCATCAATCAGGGGGACAAGGTTGAAAAGAGCTCACAGGTCGCTATGATGGACGTGATCTACAGCCATGCGGAGACCGTTATTGTATGGCTCGGGGGAGAAGACTTTCATACTGCTGGCGCTTTGAAGACGATGAAAGCGCTGGCAGAGGTGGATTTCAACAAATTCGAGCAGCAGCCTTATTTTGATGACTTTGATGCTTTCACTGCATACGACACCCTGATTGAAGCCGGCAAGACTTTTTCGTTTCCCAGCATCGAGGCCGGCGAATGGCGGGATTACGCCGCGTTTCTGCAGCGAAAGTGGTTCGAGCGCATTTGGGTCTTACAAGAGAAGGTTTTCGCTAAGAACACCGAGATCTTTGTGGGCCCTTATAGGCTGTCTTGGAATTATATCATTGAGGCAGCATCTGTTTTGAAGCAGAGTGGGCTGGCAAACCCATTACAGGCCCTTTATCTTTTCGCCATAGACGGGTACGATTATTATCGCAACGGGGCAGTCTCGAGGCTCTTCGAAGATCGATTGAACAACTATCAAATATTTGGAAATATTTCCAAGTCTGCAACTACCCCGACAACCCTGGAGACGCTTCTATATTACTCGAAAAGGCTCAACGCCACTCAGCTACTCGACCACGTGTACGCTATTCTCGGCATCTGGAACTCGATGCGAGATGAGTCTTTGGGACTCGAGCGCATTCAAGTTGATTATACGGCATCGATTGCCAACGTTTATGCTGGAGCCACGGTCTTGGCAATTCGAGAAAGTGGCAATCTTGGTATGCTTTCCCTGGTGGAGAGCAGACCAAGCATGACAGCCCCTGACCTTCCGTCATGGGTTCCCGACTATAGCCAAAAGGCTGGAATTCTTCCGCTGATTCCGTGGCCTCGGGATGTACCCACAAACTTGTCGTCGAAAAAAAGATGGAACACAAGTCGTGGGCTGGCCTTCGGATCCCATTTCGACACGGACGAAAATCTCAGCCGCAAACTCCCCCTCCAGGGCTTCGTATTGGACGTCATCGAAGATCTCGGGCCCAATTACCAGCAAATTGATCGAGAGTACCAATGGGCGGATTTACTTCAAGTCTTACTACATGGGTACATTCAGGGCCAAGTGCCCGGCCGGCCGTCGTACTACGAAAGCTTTTGGAGAACGCTCATCAAAAACTCCTTTCGCCACCAACCCGCAGGAAACGAAGCTGAAGAAGCATTCGCAGCACTCGTGGTCGACAGGATTCAGGGTTTATATGCGCACGTCTATGGACTGAAGGAGAGCATCCAGATTTTACAAGCCAACAAAGGAGACTTGATCGAGATGGAAGAACAGACAAACGAGCTGCACGAGCTGGAACCTCTCTTGGGAAGAACCCAAAGCGTACTTCAGAAGCTCTCTGAGAGAGTATCACAAATCTCTACATGGTCAGGGGCCTTCGAAGAATGCGAACGCGATATTAAAAATGGCGCGGTCATGTTGGAAGGTAGCAAGAATGATGACATGGATAATAGCGAGTATAGTACTGCTTCCATGTTGAGAGACATCGAGTCAAGCTTTTGGGCTGCCTATTCCGGAAGAAGACTTTTCAGAACGAAGACGGGATTCTTTGGCATCTCAAACCAAGTCCTCCAAGAGGGAGACAGTGTCTGGATACTTGCTGGGGCCGAGACACCGTTCGTTTTGAGAAACAAAATCGGAAATGAATGGATCAATGTTGGCGAGGCATATGTACATGGTGTAATGGAAGGCGAAGCTACAGAGAAACTGGCGGACTCACTTAGCAACATTCTCTTGATTTAAACGCGTCCGTGGTAATAGAGCCGAAGTATCCTTGGCTGTTTTACATATATTCACCTAATTCTGCCCAGGTAGTTGAGGGGCAGAGAACGATATATCGATGAAAATGTTTGCGATATAATATCTCTTTCATCAGACGCCTACGAATGAAACGACTGCTTGCTAATTTAGCTTCACTGCCTTCTCCCATGTTCGTGTTTCATTTCCGCTGTGTCTGATGCTAGTGGAGTGTGGCAGGCTTGATAGGGTGGCAACAGTGTGATTGCTTGATTTCGAAGTAGGATACCTAGGTACTCTTTTTAATAACGTACAGGGTGCAACCCCTGACTAAAGTATTCAATTGATCTCCTTTACACTGCCATATGGAGTCTATTTTCTAAGCTTGGTAAAGACATTTACCAAAGTGCAGACGCCGATCATTCGATGACAACGTCATGTATTTCTGCAAGTGACACCAATCATTCTCTTACCTAGTTCTCACGAGTCTGACGCTGCACCATTGGCAGATTGTGTAAATGGGCCAAGGGGTGCTTACTCTAGGGTGCGACTGGAATGTGAGTGCTATGCTCTCTTAGCTGCGGACGGCCGACAGGGGTCCCCTGCCTCGCGCCTGGTCAAACTTTTGTAGATTACAACGGCTCTAGAAAGCGCATGATCAGACCCTTCGACTGCTCATCAATTCATGTTCGGCTCATGATTCCCAGCGTTTTATTTCGCCGTCTCACCTCAACGAAGGAGCATTGCAGGCTCTGTCGGCATTGTGGTCCGTTCAAGTCACGTGTGCGGTCATCTGACCGCGTGGCGACTTGAACAATTTTACGCGTCTCGAGCTCACGCCACGCCGGTGATATCATCCCAGGCGAGTTGTCAACGAGCCCTCCTGCTAGCCAGGCCCGCCCGTCTGTATTCTATTTAGGACGGGCTCGGCCGAAAACCGAGTATCATCGCCATCGAATACCTCGTCCGCGGCGCGATGGCGGTCGTCATGCGCGGATGGTCTGGGACTGCTTCGACAGCAGTCAAGTTAGCAACAGCTGAGAGGATCATTGGCTACCCATTCAAGGATGTCCACCGTTTATATGAAGCTCTTGACCAGTCGAAACGGGCAGTTGCTCTGCCAAAGGGAAAGAGAACGCGACTACGACCAAGGAATACTCGTCTCGCCTTAGTCGGTGATGCTCACGCGAGGCTCTACATGACCCAGAAATGGTATAATAAGCAAGACCTGACCGGTGTCGAATGGTCCAAAATTGCGAACTCAACTCTCTCAAATGGTAATTTTGGACATTTCGGCTTCAAACTTGGCCTTGACGAGTGTGCAAGTAAGTGTTTGCTTCGTCACATTTACTTCTTTTCTCGCAGGGCATTCTCAGTCGTCATTTGGCCCTGGATTAGATGGTTTTGTGGTTGCGATGGCGCCGTTACTCACAACTTCAGTGCGAAAGGCGGGAGTATAATTTACTGATGAGACTCAAGTCCCCAACAGGATCGACAGCCATTACGATATGGCTACCACAGTTGAAGCCATCTTCGCTGCCGTGCAAATGGACGGCGCCGATCTAGAGCAATTTCATAAGGTCATGGCTCGGTTTGGTCTCCAACATCAGCTTGTTGAACCCGTACAACGTGCATGGATCTACAACGCCGTCAAATCAAAACTGAGCTTGTCAGATCGATTCTTTATTGGACATCACTTCAAACTTCAGGAGGGTGTCTTCGAGACACAAATGAAGCGTTCAACCGCCCAAAGAGAGAAGACCCGGTCACAAGGGCGTGCCAACAGCTTGTGGAGGAGAATCAAGAAGTCATGGACGGGCATCAAATTGATGTGGCTGGGACCTCGTGGTAACCATGGAAAGCCGGAATGGATACTACCTGCAAAACGGCAAAAACCTGTACTTGAATCAGCTACGCGGTCACCAGACATTGCTGAATCCCTAGTCGAAGGACCGCAGCCCACGGTCACAGGAACAATCATTGCAGCTTCCAAGGACGTCGTCACAAGCGAGACCAACGTTCTCAGCAAGGAATCACTAAGCCGCTCTGAGGGTGACGGGCGCGCTGCAGTACGGCAAGAGACGACCGACAAAGAGAACCCCGCAGAGGCAACTGAATTATCGCCTCCTGAAGTAAAGACGCCGTCACAACGCTCGAAACCACAACTACAGCCCGTCGTCCCCAAAGGAGATACTTCTGCAGATGACACAAAGACAACTGCAAGTGGTTCTCAGGACCCAAACAAAGCTTCCACAGATGCGCCAGCGCCAAATCCACCGGCAAAAGACAATGCCGTGAGTGGCGCTGAAATGAATGCCAAGCGTCAACCCCACAAAGCTCCAGAGGCTGAGCCGGTTGAGGTTATGGAAGCAGGCGATTCACCGGAAAATTTGAAACGATTAGTACAGAAGCTGGAAAAAAAGTACAAGAGACTCGGAGATGAACTGAGGGGGATGGAGCTAGCATTTCATGATCTCAAGTTGGCCAAAAAGAAGAAAACTCCAGAACAGGGCCGGGAGCTCAATAATCTGAAGCTTCATCGGAAGCAGGTCGCACAACGTTTATTGATGTTGAAGGGGAAGTTGGTAGGGCAAGAGGAGGTGGTGTAGCTGATGCTGCCGAGGTCCCAATGCCTAGATCTCAGGGGAAAGCCGGATTGCAGGACAAAGTAACACGTGAGGCCCGTGGAGGTGTAGATATATACCCAGTGTAATACCTCAGCATGGTTGGAATTGAAGGCATCATCATCTGAAACAAAAAAATACACTACCACGATAATACTACAAACGAATCTTCGCTCTGCAAAGCTCGTCCGTTCCATGAGCTCAGCCACCCCTTGACCTATTAGACTAGTAAGGCCCCTGCTCGCCGCCATCAAAGAGCGCCGGCAACGGGATCCTGACGTGGCTTGCCTGCCCTATCTTGGTGATCTGCTCCCTGTCCTCATCGCTCAACTTCAGCTCCAGCGCCGCAAAGTACTCCTTCATCCTCTCGACCTTCTTGGTCGTGTTGAGCACCAAAAGCCCCTGGTCCAGCTGCCAGCGGATGAGCACCGTGCTCTCGCTCACGCCGTACTTGGCCGCAAGCTCCTTCAGCGTGCCCTCGAGGTGCATCCCCTTGAGCCACGTGATGGGCGCCAGGCCCATGTACGTCTCGCACGCGATCCCCTGGGACTGCAGCCATTTGGCGTACTCGGGTGCGCCTTGGATGTATGCGTTGAACTGGATCTGGTTTACCACGGGCTTGATCTCGGCTGTCTTGAGGAGGTTCTCGACTTGATGCTTGCGGAAGTTGGAGATGCCGATTGCTTTGGCCTTTCCTGAGCGCTGGACGGCCTCCAATTGCTTCCATGTTTTGGCGACGTCTTCTGCAACGTACTTATCCCCGGTGAGGTAGGGGCTGTGGAGGAGGTATCTAGGGAAAGATAAATTTAGCTGGAGTTGATCCAGCGAGTCCAGTTATATGAGTGACTCACAAATCGACATAGTCCAGCTGGAGCCTCTTGAGACTGTTTTCAAGGGCGGTAGGGAGGTCCTCAATCTTTCCCTCCGTGATTGTCTGGACGACCTTGGTGGCAATGAACAGTTCCTCTCGCGGGACGTTGCTTTCTTTGATGGCCTGGCCGAGCTCCGCCTCCGTGCCATATCCTTCTGCGGTGTCTAGGTGGCGATACCCAGCATTGATCGCGTCTTTTGCCATAGTTACCATCTCTGGGTTGAAGGCGGAAAAGCGATCCGGCTTATACCAGGATGTTCCCGTGCCAAAGCCCAACTTGCCATTATTAGTGCACTGTCCCTCTTATCGGCAACTTATCGGGTATAACTTACGATGGGAATTTGCGTGCCATCTTGCAGCTTTGCCAGTGGGATCTGAGGAGAAGAGACCATGGTTGGTGATAAATATGAGAAGAGTCCGACACAGACGCAAACTTGGGCGTGACCCCAAAATTCGAGAGTACAGGTTGGAGTCTTATGTATCCTTCCAGAGCAACCATATCCGTATTCCAATGTCTACATGTTATCAACCAGGGAACCTAGGGAACCCCTTTGACAGGGCCCTTTTGCAAGTTGCATAAGCCGTAATCCGGTGGCGCCCATCGTTGCGGGGCCAAAGTGGACAGGCCCAGTAGCGTTCCCGCTCACCTGACTTGTGTTCCATCGTTTCCGTGTTGATTGTTGCATGGAAGTGCTAAAAGATGACCGAAGTTGTTGATTGGTTCTGTTTGTCACACAGCATCCTCCAGAGAGGGCAAGAGTGCCGGCCATCTCAGGAAAGTCAGCGCTCCGGGAACTTCGGACTGGTTCAGAGGTAGGCGATCCCTTCCGGCCGTGGGACGGTGGGTGCAACAAGGATAATGGCCCGTCCTGCTTTGCTTGGCCCGCCGGGAGGATCGTGGGTCCCTGGCCGGAAGGGCCAAATACCACCTCAGAATCCTTGAAAGACCGGAAGATGGGTTTGGGCATAGAACCGGTTTGTATATCGTTACACATTCGACGATGTCGAGGGGGTATGCGACGTTTGTTTTCCATCTCAATGCCAAGGAAACGCCTTTTCTTCTTTCATTTTCTCAGAAAGCTCGCATCCTCATTTACCACAGTAATCGGAAGCGCAAGAGACGCAATTCGATACTTATATATCCTTCGATGGGACTCATGGTGGGCAGATGGTATCTATCTGTTGAATCGTACCGGTAAGTATCATGCCAGATGATATGGCATACGTGAGATGGTTGCAGAAAGGCTTACCTTCCTGCGACCCTCCTGCAGTCTGACATGTGAAGCACGTGGTGTCGAGAAGTGGAGTAGCCACGAAGACGTCAAATGTTCCACCAGGCAAATCTTGGCCTGAACAGTGTGAGTATGACCAGTCATGTCAACATTCTGCGAATGTGACAGGACGAATAACGCCTCTTACCGCGACAGGTTTGCTAAGATTGATCACAAAAGGTGGCTAGCAAAGAATAAGGAGAATTGAATTTTCAGACTCGCGGGAACATGCTCCCAGCCAATACCATCGTATAAATAAGGTGTATTTAGGGAAAGCGAGACATTTAATATCGCGAATTTGTGTAGTGTTCGCGGTGCCCGGGAAGTAGCATTTCTACGGCCTCGGGATTTGACTGGACTTCTGACTTCAAAGGACAGGGTATCCAGGCAAGAGCAGAGAGCTTCGGAGCGGTCACCGGCGATTGATTGGAGAGCTGACGGCAGGGGTGCATCACCGCACAAGCCGACAAAGTATAAGATGGAGTTCAAGCATGATCTGCAGAGTTGATGATCAAAGAGCCTTGCTCGAATGATCGGACTCTAATCTTGCTTGCGGGGAACCAGGGAGAGAAGCCGAAAACAACATACAAGTTCGTGCAAATTCAACCGTCGCGAGAGCTGCGTCAGAGACTATCTGGTACGCGGGCCCTAGCTACGTTGACAACACTAGATGCCTAGATAAAAGAACGACGTATCTAGGGCCTCTGCCCCAGAATGATACTTCACACGAGAAAACGGCCATGGATTGGTCCTCTTGGCCTCCCCACAGAATTTCAAATCGTTTATCCGGCGAACGGGCAAGTGATGATGTCGCACCCGCGCGGGGTGGAGATGTTCTCGTCAAGCAAAGTCTATTCACCGAGAGTTCTGCCCCAAGCCAGCCAAACCGGGCTACAAATCCTACTTCCGGCCAGCGGGCATGAGTTGGCGCCGCGATTCATGACGTGCGTCTTAGGCCCAACGTCATCCAATATGTCCGTTCTCCAGCTTTCTCGGTCCGTCGTGGCAGTCTTTGTCGCAATTCTCCACGCCTCCAAGCCGCCGGGACAAAAAGTCTCCTCTACACACAACACCAGGTTTTCCCATCTCTGACTCGTTGATGCACGGAAGGCTTCTCGACGGCATTGTTCCGAGTCACGACGGTCGAGACATTCCAGAACGATTAGACTCCTCGCCTAGGTCTCCTCATGCCGGTCTTGTCCTCAGCTCGATGTCGGTTCAGCCTGCGGCCCGGCTCGACTGCTTCCTCCTCAAGCGGTGAAAATCACCAACCTGCGTAACCGAAACGCCAAAAGAATCCGCCGCGAGCACGGGAGCGACCCCACTCAAGCATGCGCTTATGTTTGCAACATGCAGACGCGGCAGCCGGAGCTCTTCGTCGCTCTCTCGATTACCTGGTCGTTTGCGACATTGACTCTGGTCCTCCGCTTACTCTGCAGGAGGCTTACGAAAAACCGGCTGTGGTGGGACGACTACTTCGCTATCATCGCATATGTGAGCAGTATTCGGAGATGCTGGCATGGAAGTTCGTCAAGCCATGGCCTGAATCTGTTGCTGAAGTTGTCTGCAGTTACTCGACGTGGGAGTCGCCGCTACGATGATCAAATGTAAGGTCAAGTATATACGCCCGTAATTTCGCGGTGACTTTTGAGTTGAAAATGTCTAACGCCTCGTCAATTAGGGACCCAGGATGGGTTCGGTCTGCATATGAAAGACGTTCCCCGACCTGACCCGGACATCCTCCGTAATGCGAGGATTGATCTGTTTGTCTTGGAAATGTTCTACATACCCTCGCTCAGCTTCTCTAAACTTGCTGTATTGGCATTCTACTGGAGAATCTTTAACAGCGTGAGAAGCGCAAAGATATCAATTATCATCTTAGCCGTCATAGCGGTTTTATGGCTTGCGGCGCGGGTGAGTGCCCTCGCGTGGTTTCTCAAAATTTCACCAGCTGAATGAGACGCGCAGCTCGTTCTAAACGTACTTCACTGCATACCGGTACATGCCTATTGGGATACTTCAGTGCCTGGAGCAAGGTGCCCATATCGAGACCAGTCGTTCTACCACGGCAATGTGTCGCTCCAGTACATACATTTATTAGCTGATATTGCTCTTCTCATCATACCTGCTTTGCAGGTCCAAAAGCTACGACTGAATCGGGCCAAGAAGTTTGGCCTCACCGCCCTTTTCATGTTCGGCATCTTCGTTTGTGTGGCCACAATCGCGGTGATTGTGTATTCGACCAAATACGACCCTACGGTCACCGATGAGTTCAATTTCGCTGTGGCCAGCATCTTCATTTGGACTATCGCGGAGGTGAACTTGGCCATTGCATCAAGTGAGTTAAGATCACCACGTGTCCTGGTGCGTAGCTAAAGCTGTCATTTCTTGAAGGTTGCCTTCCTCTTCTGCGCCCTCTATTCAGGTCTGTTTTCCGTGGGGACTCGTCACAAAAGTCGAGGGGGCCGCCTAGATTACCGACGCTGCCTGGCTATCGAAGGAAGGATCTGAGCCGAAACGCACCACATAAGAAAGTCTCAATCCGGCGCTTGCGGAAAACAAACATTTTCACACACCTGAGAAGGGCGAGGGACGGATCAAGGCCGGATGAGATAGAGATGGGGGCTCCTGGAGCGAATGACCAGGGTCAGCGGGGGATTTTCGACGGGACCTGCGGGTCAGATGTAGTTGTCACTACACAACAGCGGTCTACAGGTCGGGAGTACTCGACTTCAGCGATAGTGGTGAAGAGCGAGTTATCTGTCGACGTAGCAAGAGCGATATCAAACTGAAAAAGCCAGCGTCTCCCGCTGTATTATTCATGGCAAAATCCATACGCGGTAGCGTAATTCCTCATGTACTGAGTGAAACGGTCTGTCAAAAGATATTCCAGGCTTTTCTCGATCGCTACAAACAGGTCAGTATAATTCAGATTTCAAGAGTGATTGTTGTATCACACCCTCATGGTTGTGGAAAAGAGCATTGTCTCAGAATGGGATGGTCGATGTATCAAAGAGATGAGATACCGCAAGGCCTCAGAACCATGCACCCACCCTCTTTGATGTGAACGTTGAAAGTTGTCGCCTAGGGAGTCTTTGGACTGTTGGTAGCAGGCGCCCCAGACTCAATTTGCTGGGACGTCAGCACTTGACATTCAAACGTTCAAGCGTCGATCTGGAGTTCGAAGCACAAGCACGTGGGTTTCTGGGATGCGTTCCCAACACTTTCAAGCAAAACGCTGCGAGGCCCTGAAAACTTGAACTTGAGTAACTTGAGAGGTTTGTGTTGTCGCACATCCTACCACCGAAGTTCGTCAACCATTGCAACCTTTGCAGACACACAAACTTCCCTCCGCTGACACATCAACGAACGTGTCACCCCATCCCCCTGAATACTTGTGCCATCATATTACTCCATGATGGGGCTCACGATGCTGCTCACGCTCTTTCTCGGTCTGCTGCACCTCTTGGCGGGTGTTTGCGATGCTGATGTGGTCGACGACGACCTGCTCAACCCGACAACTTTTATCTACGCCAACCCGTACCCCATAGCCAAACCGTACGACTGCAAAGTTATCGCCGGCCTCGCAACAAAGGGACAATGCATGAGTTACATCGGTGTTGAGAGACCTCCCTCAGAATCACTCGCTTCTTGCGAGCTGTACTGCTGGGAGACATTTTATGCCGACACTTGGGACGTAAGTATCCAGTATCCTTCCCTGTTTTTTGCAGGCTATGCAAGCATATTCATCGATAGAGACATGACAAACTCGATTGGCTTGGGAACTTTGGACGCTGACAGCCCTACGCACAGTGCACCGCGCCCGCAATCGACGAGAGCAACCCGGACTGGAACAACATCTTCACGGACCAGAATTTGTTACATTGGACTCCCGGCACCTGCATCTGCTCCAACTCGACAAACCCTTCGGCATCTGTGTACGGCGGCGGTGACTACTCCACCGCCAGCCTCTCCGAGGGCGTGGTAGCCAAAGTCGCAGACCGATACCCCCGAGACCTCACGACGTACGGCTATCGAATAACACCGGGGTACAACAACTTTCTCGACCCGCAGCCTGACTGGAACTTCTGGTCCATCCAGTGGCCCGAAGCAGCGGGCACCTCGAAAGAACTAGGAGTCTTCGGAGTCATGAACAACGGTGTCAACAACAATGTCCTACGCGTCCACGAGACCTGGGCTGGGAAGGACACGCGCCCGGTGGGCGTGAGGGCCGCCTTCCACGACGACGTGATCAGCTTCTGGAGGCTCTCCCCGCTGTCGAGGGACCTCAACACGCTGAAGGAGGTGCGGTTCGACAACGTCATCGAGCCCTCGCTCGACAACCTAGCCCCATGGGTGTATGCGGTAATGGGCATGGACCCAGAGTACCCGCTCCTGATACGATACGGCGGTGATCAAGTCAGCGAAGCGGATTGTTTCAGAGTGATTCTCTCCGAATCCAAATTCGCGAAGAGAATGCAGCAAGCAGTTAATGAGTATGTTGAGCTTGCGCATCGGAGAATCGTGGCATTCTTTTTCTCTGATGGCATGAAAGCCTCAGGATTTGACTTTGCCATCTACTTGGATGGATACGACCCGGCGACCGTTGGAGACGACACATGGAATTGGGGTTGATTCTCGAAAAGCATTTCACCATCACAGGTGGGCCCTCGGCCGTTGCGGACGGGCTGCCCGTGGACTTTACTGCCTGAAGGCAAGCCTGGATCAACTCCAGGGATTTTGGCATTGGGCCTACCGCATCCATAGAGCTCCATCAAATGAGCAAGGGACTTGGCTGACTTTCGATCACATTCCACCATGATAATCGCGTGATTTCCGTGATTTGCTTACGGTCTGCTCCTAGGTACATGGAATGAAGCAAACCCGGCTTAAGAGGACGCATGGGGAGGCTCTTCAAACCCGTCTATGCCTTTCGGATGTTTCGCAATCAGCCGTTTCATTTCCTCTTTGACACTAACGGAAATGCGCTTTGTTAGATTCTGGGATGAGACTTTTCTGGGGGGTGGGGGAACACAAGCTCTTACGATCCCCTGAGAAATGCACGATGGTCATGTAGCCCAGCATTGATGATGTTGTCCCGCCTGTTTTGATCCAGAGTCAAGTAAGCATTCGGTTTCTGCATAAAGAAAGGACAAGCTCAACTGCCGCGCGCACCTACATTGCATATATTGCATTCCTATCATCAAAGTCCTCTTCCGGCTGTGATGGCCGCATGCTCTCCAAATACTTGCTAGCATGTTCGCTGGTGAATCGGTACCGTGGCTCCCGCATCATGCCGAGGTCGACTGGCAAGATTTAATAATTAGCGAGTGGCGCGAGCGTTTGAAAGAGTAGCATCCACTCACGCTCGTTGTGAGCATAGCAGCAACAAGAGTCGAAAAGGATCACGCGCTGAGTATCCCTATCGATCTGCACATTTCCGGGCCAAACGTCGCCGTGGACTAGGACAGGCTTGATGCTCCTGCCTCCTGTCTGGAGCGGGCGCAACAGTCTAGGAATGACCTTTTCAAAGAACTCATGGCTGATTTCGTCCATTTCAGGGTCCCGGCCCCTGATGCTCTGCTCCCATGCAATGTCGGACCGAAGCTGACGACTAAAGAACTCCTCCCAGGTATCGCACCACTCGTTGACCAAGGGCACAATGCCATTGAATGTGGTGATGTGGAAGCCAAATTTTCCAGTGGGGGACACGGAAGTCTTGTGTAGTCTTTCAAGAACCTCAACCAACTGCGCTGGCTCGGGAGTCTTGTCGCTAAGATTGCGAAATGGCGCCAGGAAGAACGATGCCCCAGAGTCGAGCTCAAGAGTTCCGTAAGCCAGGGGAATCGATGTGTTTTCTGGGAGATACTTTTGTAGTTCAGACTGGCTCTCGAACTCGCCCTTGGCAAGGTCGAGATGGCGAGGTCGTCGGATTATCTGTGGTGATCATCAGCATCAATTGATCTCGTAGGAGTGTCTCAAGAATTAGCAGGACCTTCAGGAAATAGCTCTGCTCGTCTCCGTTGCATTGTACCACGATCTTATAACCTGCCGACCAGCTTCCCTTTCCGTGCACGTTGACCGCGATCACCTCACAATTTTGAGGCAGTACTGTTATGTGATTCAATGATTATACCGCATCCAAATCTAATTGCACGTGTACTATTTGGATTGGGGCCAAACACCGGAGCTCAAAACACAACCTACCTGAAATAATAGCAGGGTCCAGTTTTTCATCCATAGTAGACTCAAATCAGCTACAATTGAAAACCTGAATCTGGGATAATTGGGCCGATTGAGGCAGACAGGCAAACCGACAACTTATCCGGGAGGAGGAAGAGCGAAGTGCTGTCTGTGTCGGGCGGGGTATCTTTCCTTGTCATGCACGCTACTGCTCCAAAGGACTTGGTGACCAACGGCGCAGCCTTGATGCGGCTCTGCGGCTGGGCTGATCAGATGTCGTCCTTGCTGTGCCACCTTGTTGCATGTGTTCGGCAATGGACAATGTCAACAGTCCCAGCGCTTTGATTCTCAGTTGCTGTTTTTGAACTAAACCGCTACCGGTCGTCTATTGTAAGTTTAGGGTGTATTTCAGCTCCAAGCATAGAACTCGTTGCAGTGCAGCGTGACTTTCTTCGCCCTATCATCGCCTGTCCACTTCAATGACGGGATGCTTCTTTGATATCGCTGCCCACTTGTCACTTCCACTCTGTGCCGGTCTTTCAGCAGGTCCAACGCCTTGAGCACAACCGGGTTGGCATCCCAAACGGTCACTTTTGGTAACTCCCATACAGAGGCCTCTTTTAGAGCGTCTAGAAACAGACTAGCCACCTGCTCTGACTGGTCTTCAGCGGGTTCCTTAGGAAGATGGACTCTCAACACGGCCAGCTGCTGCTTTCTGAAATCATGGTACCAGTATATCCAAGAATCCTCGGACTGGTTGATCGCCCCACGATGTTCGTTCACTTTCCCGAATAGTTTGGAGGCGATGAATCTAGCTCTTCCTTGCAGAAGGTTGATGAGATCAGCCGATGGGACAACGGCAGCAAGCGTCTGGTCTGCCGCGACGTTCGTCTTACACAGCTCTTCTTTGACGCTCTCTATATCCCTGGCACAGAGACTCTCGATATCTCCAGCTGTCAAGTAACGGGTCTTGGGCAGGCTCGATTGTCCGTCCAAAATAGCATCTGGGGCACACTTGAGTACCGATTCAAAGGCAGACTGTGGCAGCCAACCCCTTTTGGAATAGAACTTGAAGAATTATCAGGACGTGCGCCGCTCTCTCAGGGGTTTTCACTCACGTCTCCGATGCTGGTGTACAGCATGCTAGCGGTGCCTGCTCCAGGACCATCCATCCACTCGGCTACGTGTTCCATCAGTACAGACGCCAGCCCAGACTTCCTATAATCGGAATTGGTGATGACGCTGGCGATGCAGTAGCCGTCGCCCTCGCTCAGTGGCCCCTGTCCATCTTTGACCAGGATGAACCTGTGGAGAGTTTTGCATGTCGCGAGGATGCAATTCGGGTCGCTTTTCGGGAAGAGGCACCAGTAGCGTCTCCCTTTGTCCACATCGAGCGGGAGACCGCCGAGGTAGTCCTCCAGCTCTACGTACTGGTCCTGTGAGAGTGGTGCAGCGAAGGCTGTTCCGGCGAGCCTGCAGCATTGCAGTTGCTGCTCAGGTGTGGCCTCCCCGACGGCGACTTCGGCAGGTCCGTCTGGGAGACTCAAAGTGGTTGTGGCCAGTATCAGTGCCATGGCAATATGAGATTTGCAGCCTCAATATGATCGACAGTGAGGTGTCAATGGCAGACGGATCGATGCTGGGATCATCCCGAATGCGGGGGATGGGGGGCAGGGCCAGGACAGCTCCTAACCCTCGTCCCGCCTCCAACAGCAAGAAGAAAGCACATGGCGGCCATGGTTCCTGCCACCATTGGCTGTTGTCCATCTCTGCGACGGCGTCATTCTTTCAGCTCAACGAACCCTTTCTCAAAACTTGGTATAATGCCAGCTGACCGCGAATCCGGGTTTGGTATCCATCTTATTGAGTTTGTCTGCCGGGCACGACAACATCTGCTCTACTGGCACGGAGCCGCGTCGCCGAGGGCCGAACGAGGCTCTGCCTGGATCACCCGGATCGACCGATGCTCCAACACACCCAAGAGCCAATTCTGGACCCAAATGAATCAATAACGAATCACCGAGAAGCCGGTCGAAGGTCGGCGGCAGGCGAGGCAGCAGAGGCGCTTCAATTTCCGCGACTCGATAGGGCGTTTCGAAACATCTCGCTTGGTGGTCCCACAGCCCTGCTCATCTCCGTCATGCCATCAAAATCCGGCCAGGCGGCCCAGGCGGCCAAGCGGCCAAGCTCAGCCTGGAGCGCAACCTGGATCCCACGCTGGCCACTGGGCTTGCTCACCACTCGAGAGCCTCAAAGCTTGTGGCCCCCAAGACTTGTATGTCTCGTGTATATCTGCGACACTCTGGACAAACTGCCTACGTTGCCGTCAATTCCTTCACACTTGCACGCCTCGCCAAAACCAAGGCCAGCGCTGGTGGTGAAAACTCCCAATGCCATGACCTACCGTCACCGTTCGCAGCACACTTTTGGCCAGAATTTAGACGAGTGGGTCTCCTGGAAATACTCCCATTGGTGCATTAACCCTGCTGAGAGAGAGGCTGTCCACTTTTCCCTCAGGCCTCAGGGGGCCCATCATCAAGCTCAAACGACACTCCCCAGCAGCGCATCGTCTACCCCGGTCTGTTTCCCCTGATGTTTCCTCAAAACAGACCATCCTCCCGCGCTTGCGGGAAGAAAATAGACCAATGGCAGTACCTCACTATCTAAGTCATGCCCACTGGGGGCCCTCGCCGGCGAGCAGACAGCGTTCTGAATGTTAGCGGTGAACTTCAGGTCATGCTCCTGTAATTACATGAGCATCCGCCCTGCCAGGGGTCCAGAAGGGGCATGACGGATGAATAAATATCATCAACCAAGATACTTCACGCCGGGCTCACCTTCTCTCCTGTTGCTCTGCATTGTGCTGCTCTGTCTCTCACTCACTCTCTTCGACGACCACTCTTTTCGTTCGCTTCATTCTTTAAGCAAATTCGCTCTTTTAGGCTCCGGATAGCCCAACAACAAGACAAGGATCTTTTTTGCAACACAAGACTCTAGTAGTTTTACACAAACCAACCAAAAGGTTACTCCTCGATCAAGATGATGAAGCAATCCGCCCTCGCTGTCCTCGCCGCCCACCTCGTGGGTCTGTCCGCCGCCGGAACAAAGGTCTGGGATGGCAGCTTCGACGACCTGACCGTCGCCTCCCTGGCCGACTGGTCCTGGTCCAACCAGGCCGGCCCCTACCAGTGGTACATCCACGGAGACTCAGACACCTCCGCGTACCTCGACTTCTCGGCCGACGCCGCTGGCCCAGGTGCCACCAAGGGCGCCAAGGTCACCCTCGATGACACCGCCTACTGGAACGGCCAGAACATGCGCCGGACCGAGCTGATCCCCTCCGTCACGGACACCAGCTCCATCACCTCGGGCACCCTGTACTACCACTTCTCGCTGAAGCGCGAGGACACCAACGCCCCCTCGACCGAGCGCGAGCACCAGATTGCCTTCTTCGAGTCGCACTTCACCGAGCTCAAGTACGGCGGCTCCTCCGCCGACAAGCTGCAGTGGTTCGCCGCCTCGTCGAGCCAGTGGGAGACGGCCTTCGAGGCCGGCGTCTGGCACAACTTTGCCTACGAGATCGACTTTGACGCCAGCACCGTCGGCCTCTGGCACTCGACCGGAAGCGAGGCCCTCACCCAGGCCGTCGCTCCCGTCAAGGCCAGCGTCAGCTCCAACGGTGCCGACTGGCACGTCGGTGTCCTCGAGCTCCAGGGCTCGTCCGCTGACACCACCGAGGACCTCTTCTACTCGGGCGTCTACATCGAGAGCGGCGACCTGAGCACCTCCTTCTCGAGCGCCGGCTCCTCCTCGTCCGGCTCCGGCTCCGGTGCTGCCAGCTCTGCGGCGGCCCCTTCGTCGTCCGCTGCCGCCGCCGCCTCCTCTGCCCCGGCTAGCTCCGCCGCGCCCGTTGCTGCTGCTTCATCCTCCTCCGCTTCATCCTCTGCCGTTGTCGCTGCCCCCACGTCGTCTGCCGTCACCACCGCTGCGGCCCCCGCCACCACTGCCCTGGCCTCCAGCTCCACCAAGTCGTGCGTCAAGAGGACCAAGACTGTCTACGTCACCCAGTCCGCTTAAGCGGCTAGGACGGCGATGGTGACATGTGTCATCGAGGATGATGAGGAGATTTGGACGGTGTAGCAATGTTTGCATCGGCTCGGCGCTGGATGGCGCAACTTCCTGTACATAGACTTAACCTTGGTGTGCTTCGTGTCAATACTACTTGCTTCATGCTTCGATATGTTTTTCCCAAAACTCATGTGACATTGTCGTTGCTATCCTGTGTAAGATGTGTGACTAGGTAGCGGTCCTGTCCAAAGCTTGGTCTAACAATATTGTCGCGTGGTAGATGTCCCTAGCCATTCCCTTCCCCTTCGTGCTGACCTCGTTGACGCCCATATTTTCCCCAAATCCACAGCCTCCAAACCCCTATTTTCGCCTAGGCCGTTGCTCAGCCCTGTCTCCTGGGCCGAGTCCTCGGCAACGGTCACAACTCAGACATGTGCCAAGGTAGAAGATTCTCATTCATCGCAATTAAAAAACAAACTCCTCCATTCCACTTGTAGGTGTGTCTCGCGACATCTTCCGCGCGATCAAACTCAGCAACCAGCTCATTAATTGAGGTAATTGCTCGCCGCGTCTTGTAATAACCGCTGCTTCCAGTGGGGTTCTTTTGGCGATGAGGTAGTTCGCTTGATTTGGTGAGGTTTCATAGGGCCGCTGTGCTAAGTGAATGCGAAGCCGGAGTTGGGACTCTCGTCGTCGAGCTATCGAGCCTGCGAGCTGTACCTCACGCAAGCCAGGAACCTCACCTTTGCCTTTGGTAGAGAGCCAGTTCTTTTGCGTCGGTTGTAAATCGCGTCCTCCTCGCGACTATTGGTCATGCGGGAGAAATGCGGGGAGTTCTGCATCCATCCGAGAATATTCGAAGAGTTCTCAGAGATGGTCCAGAATCGGACTGCCTGTTTGTCCTCTGGGTCAATAGCCACGTACTTGCTACCATGATGGCCGTCAAAAGCCTCGGTGTACATCTCAGGGGGGATATTTTCCTGGTGACGGTAGTGAGATCGTGGCTTGATGTTTCGGTCGAGGAGGTAGATTGTCTCGAGTTGATCGAATCGCATGAACTTCTGATAGCGGCCATAGTGAATTAGCCACCGTGGCATGACTCTGTGAAATCGACCAGGGAAACTTGGGTCGTCTGGGCGTATTGGGATCTCGAATGCAAGTCGGCGCGGCGAAGGACGCTCATTAGGATAGCAAAATCCAGTCACTCTTTCGCGAGAACCTTCAGTGAACGAGCCGAGGAAGGGAGCACGAGTTGCAAATCCAGAACGAATACTGATTACATCCGTAGTTTGGTCCATGCTCGAAAGTCTGCCTCGAAGCTGCTCTCTGCGCAAAGTAGTCTCTCGGTCCAGGAACGCTTTTCTCGCCTCCTTGCAGACAGACAGAAGCTTCCGTCCAGACAATTGGAAATTCCGGTCACTAGTGGGCTCCGAACTCTCCCAGTGAATTCTGGGGGTGTTCTCGAGTCCGAGGCAGTAATCCTCTCGCCAGCCTCGACGGTACTGCCAAAAGGGTCCGCGGCCCTCTTGATTCTGGTTGGCTATGGACTCCAAGAAGTGAATTCTTGGTCGAGTACATGCGAAGTCCCAGATGAGAAGTCGCAGCTCGGCTGGGAGACGTTGGAAGAAAGTGAACACTCGGTTCTGAGGTTGGCGTGCCGGGCCGGGTTTGACGGTGTCGTCCGTGACCGCCGAAGTCGAGGGAACAGGTTCTCCAGATGACTGATCAGAGCGGTAGGGGTCAAGAGAGCCCTGAGAGGACTTAGTGGTGGATGATTTGGAATTCATGATGTGGACTGGCACAAATGTGGGCTTAGTAAGGGATGTGCCGTGTTGTGGTTGACAGAAAGCTGTGGAAGGCGGGATGATTCATGTGGGAGGTCAGGCAGTCCACCTTCCACCTAGGGGCTCAGAGACATTTGCCAAAGATAAATATCTACCTGCCTGTCTAGGCGGGTAGACAGTCTTTTTGTGCGCCAACGCGTCAAGAGACGTTGTTCAGCAGGTCAAAGGCAGCTAGCTCCCTTCTACGCGTGGTTTCCCGAAGATAACAGAACAAGGTATCCACAGCAACAAGTCACCCAAGTTTCAGGCACAACGCTTGATAATGAATATTTACTCTAAAATTGCATCTACCAGCTTTATTTCGTCTGAGTACGATTCCAAGCCCACAAAGTGCAGAAAGCGGTTTGATACGAGCAAGACGCCCATTTGGGACTATTTCTGTGAGCCGTCCCGAAGACCTCACCATGGATATACATCCAACGCATTGTCTTCTGGAAGAGGAGTCTATTTTGGTATGCTGCGTAAGCTACGACAGCTGAGCTAGCACTAATCAAAGTCCCCTGATGTAATATCATCATCATGAAAATGGAGATTCGCAGGGCAAAAAAAGGAGGGTATAGGGGTACATGTTAGCCCCTAGTGTATATAAATTTTGACATACCTAATTTGGGTGCGCAACGTCTATTTTAACTGCCCTGCTATCATGTCTGACTGTACTGATTACTGCTAAGGATGTAGCTATTCCCGTATACCCTAAGGCGCAAATTACTTAAATCGCTAGTGTTTTAGTGCCTCCTTGCCAGTAACGAGGTCCCTATACGTCAAATCCATCTGTGGTAACTGGTTGATGGTCCTTGTCGCCCCTGTACCCTTTTTCTTGGCTACTAGCGCCCTAGGTAAACAAATTAGGCATGCGGATTGGGTATGCGAATTGGGCGTGCAAATAGGTGTGAGTTAGGTGTGCGAATTGGCACTGGGAGATGTGCTGTGCTGATTGGCTGCAGCCGCTGGGTGGCTGCTGACTAAGCGTTTCTTGCCCTGCGCCCTCCGAAATCTGCCCTGCGAATCTCCCTTTTCATCATCATAACCCGAGCTATTGTGGTTCTCACGTTGATACGAAGCCCGGAGGCGTTCAAAGTTGGTCAGCTCGGGGATACAGTTTGCCCTCTCCTCACGAGCCTTACATGAATACATCATGACCAGGCTCAAGCTCATGTGGTCTTTGCTAATCCTCCACGTCAGAAATCATCTCGTCCCAAAGCTGGTGTTCGAGGGTCCGAAGCACGTCACAAAGGTTTGTTTACTTAAGCGTCAGCGTGATTTCTGGCGCATGGAGGTCATCAGATAAATGTTGACCTTCCAGCCGTCAGAAGGCGCGATGATCTTCTCGGTCTCCTCCAACACGGGCCAGACATGTGCCGGCACATCCCAGTGTTTCATGACTTCCTCGTCTCTTGGTTTGATTGCGTAGAAGCGCTTTCTCATGCCATGAACGAGAGTGTCGTACTGATTGGCCGAGGGTCGTGCATTGGCTCGAGGTCGCCCGCCGCTCTCAGGGTGTCGAAGCTTGATGCCGTTGTCGATCAAGAAAATAGCTTGCAGGTTCTGTAGATTGATCATCACATCATCAATTGAGGGGGTCAGACTTGTCGCGGGACTGTTGCCATGTCCCTTCTTCGCCTCCCGACCCCATTCGATGGCCTTCAGAAGCCAGCGTGGAAGGTTGTGTTTGGCTTTGTTGTCCTCGTCGACGAGTGTAAAATTGGCTGGTATGAGTCGATAGTCCCTTTGACGATCAACAGTAATTTCGATAGCGAGATTCAATGCTTCAAAGTGTATGAGCTACATGGAACACCTTTCCAAGGCTGAGTTGCCACTGGACACCTGATATAAGGTTTGCACTTACGGCACAATCGTGGTCGCATAGTCAGGAGGCAGGCAGGCACTGCGCGACCAGAGAAGTGGAAAATATCAAAAGAGTCACTGACATGAACTCTTTCCTGGATCTTCACGCGACTCTGCCTGATATAATTGGCGAGATTGTGATAGACTTTGCGGCTTTCTGGACAAACGGCGCTGATTCTGTTCAAATCGCAACACCAAAAGAACTTTCGAAACTCGCGACGTCGTTCAACGGTCCACTTCTCCGTAAAGTCTGCGGAACATGCGATGAGAGCGGCCAGATCGTCGTGTACGCCGGGATAGTTGAAGTCTGGTGCGTCAGCTGGGTCCTGGAGCAGGCCGACGCGTGGGAGAGCGCCGAGCCCTGCGAAAACGAGAAATTGCATTTTGACCGGGATGCAGGCTTGCTCCCAAATCAGTCGACGGATTTCCTCAGGTAGGAGCGCGAATCGATGAAAGCTTGTCGCGATGGTGGGTTGGTCAGCACTCGCCGTCACTGACGAAGGCCGCAGGGGCAATTGGCCAAGCTCGGCGGACGGTTCGTTCGCCGCCTCGTCAGCCATTGCGATGAATGAGTCTGTAGAAATTGTGGTGATGATGTCTGAAGGTAGAGGACCCAAAAGGTATCAGGCACGCGTCAGCAACAAGTGGCGTTGACCGGTGGATGACTGTTTGTGTGGAAGGTATGCAGTAAGGGGTCGGAGCGTGGGGGATGGTTGTCACATGTTCCAGAGCTTCAACAATACTATGGCAACAAGCCTGCCTGGGCGGTCCTGGCCAAAAGGCAGATAAAGGTTTTCAGATGGTAGAGACAGCATACATGTAGCACCATTCATTGTTCGAATTGCAGGAACCCGCTTCTTGAGATCTCAATGATACTCAGTCACATGCATAAGCATGAATGGAATTTCAAATTATGATTTCAATATCTACAAGAAAAAAAAATAACTAGCCAGAGAAGACGGTGGTACCATTGTACGCACCGAGCTCATCCCGTCCCAGAAGGAAGCTCTCTGGTGGGCCAAGGTAGCTGGGCCTGACACCTCCCATGTCGACCACCACCTTCTGCACAATAATACTAGGCATCAATGCCCAGATCCGCAAGGTGTAAGCACCCTCCTGCGGCACCTTGAAAGAACTTGTGGTATAGTTGCCCGTCTTGCCCCAGACGCCATCCGCAACAGCATACCCCCAACCAGCGGGCAGGTTCTGCCCAACTGTAGGCCCAACAGGCGAGACGACAGTCAGATTTGTCGGCCCGTCCGATCCGGCCGGGGACAGGTCGATGGCATACTGCAGCGGGGTGCCGTCGCCAAGGTAGTTGTGAGACGGCGAGATCCACACCGTGACGTTGGCCTTGGACGAGTTGCTGAAGAGGTACATCTGGTACTCGAGCGCCGGGGCGGCGTCGGTGGAGAGCTTCTCCAGGTCCTGGGGCACGAGGCCGACGCCGTCGCCGGTGCGGCCGATGCCCTTGAATGTGTGGTAGGTAACGTTCTCGGCGGCGGACCCGTTGATCGTCGTTGCTGAGCCCGATCCGGGGACGATGGCTTGGTAGCTTGTCCCGTCGATGGCGACGTGTCCGTCGGACTCGACGAAGCCCTCCGAGAAGTTGGACGGGGGGAGACGGTTGTACACCGGGACCTGGACGAGTGGATCCTTGTATCCGTACTTGCCAAGAGATGGGCATGAGTTGGTGACGTTGATGTTCACGGTCGTCATGTTCGGAGCGGCAGGCGCACTGGCCCAGTCGACCGTGATGTACACCCTGGTGTCACCACCGTCAGGGCCGACGACGCCAGTGTTTTGAGAGAGCTTGACATAAGGGGCCCAAGGTGTCGCGGTCCATGTGCAGCTCTCCGTGCCGCGGGAGAAGACCTCGAAGTACCGCGCGGCAGCGCCGTACGGCTCCAGCGGTGGGACTGCGAGGCTGTTGCCGCTGTTGGTGTGATACTTGTCGTCGCCCTGAACTGTGGCGTTGGATCCTTCGACGCCGATGCCGACGTGCCCAGCAAGCGACACGCGCTGGGTTTGGACGTAGCTCATTGCGGGAAGGGTGTTCCGCATGGGCTGCTGCCAGTATCCGTCATAGCCGAGATGGGTTTCTAGAGTAGTGGTCAGCCAGCATCCTACTAATTGTCTGGTTACCCAACGCCTATCGAAGAGACTTACGATCCATCATATGTGCCCATTTACCATCCAGCATATCATCCCATCTGTCCGTCAGCTCCGAGTCGGCATCGCTGAGTTTGAAGACGTCCATCATCTTGGGATTGGCCGAGTTGCGCTTCTGACCAGCGTACAACATATTCTTAGCAGACTCGATGTAAATCTGGTTCACAATGTTTCCTCCCATGATGGGATGCAGCACCATCTGGAAGAATGCCGGTTGCGCGGTCTCGTCGAGAGCATCATACACAGCCTCGGCCTGGGCCTGGACCTCTGCCCATTCCGCGAGCAGCGCGTCGCCCTCGTTGTAGTTGATAACGCTGTAAGACTCGGGCTCGATCAGCTCAAACTTGCGGCGGTTCGCCATCGTTCCGTAGTGTGTCATCAAAGTCGAGATGTTTGCCGCCAGGTCCGGTCCGAACTCGCGAGCCGCCCAGGCTGCGGCCCAGTCCGAGGTACTGTCAACATTCCAGGTTTCTGCGTCGTAGGCGATGTCTAGGAAGTGGCTGATCGGGATCTCAACAGGCTTCAGGTCACCGACGTTGACGATCCAGATACGGTCGGCGCCACGTGCGTAGGCCATGTGCATCTATTTGCTGTCAGACACGATTTTATGACCTGGAGATTGAAAGACTTACCTGCTCCGCGGTCTTGGCCAACTTCACCGTGTTGATCCACTTGTAGTTCCTCGGGTCACCGACATAGTCGAAATGGTAATACACGCCAGCACCACCAGCTCGTCCAGTCTCATTCGCAAGAGGGAAGCGCCTGACATTCCCCCAGTTGTCGTCGGCCCAAAGTAGCGTGATATCGTCTGGAACCGACAAGCCATCGAAGATGTACGTCTGAACCTCCTTATACAAGCACCACATCTGCGGCACAGTGGAGATATTGACCCCGTCGAGGCCCTCGCTGATGATCTCCTGCTGATTGTGCACCAGCGTCTCGAGCATAGTGACAATCTTATCGACGCCCAAGCCCTCGATGGCCGTGTCACCCGTGCCGCGCATGCCCATCGTGAACAGCGAGTTGCGCGCGTACGGCTTGGCGCGCTGGACACCGTAGCGGAAGTACTCATCGATGGTGGCGTTGTTGAGGTTGTAGGCCCAGGCGCCCGGGTAGAAGTTCTGGAACTCGTTCTGCGCGCGCATCAGCGGCTCCGTGTGCGAGCTGCCCAGCACGACCTCGTACGCGTCCGCGAGCGGCTGGTTCTCCGGGAAGTCGACCTCGTACATGGACGCCCACACCGTCGGCCACAGGTAGTTGGCCCGCAGGCGGAGGATGAGCTCGAGCACGTGGCCGTAGAAGTCCGGGCCGTAGCCCGCCGCGCCGTTCTCGGCGTCGGCGAAGTTGGTCGCCACCCAGTTTGTCAGGCCTGGCTGCTCGTCGTTCAGGAAGATGCCGCGGTACTTGACTGAGGGCGGGCCCTGGACCTTGGTGAGGTTGCCCGGGACGAAGATGTCTGTGTTCTGGCGGACGGGCGTGTCTGCCCAGAAGTACCACGGGGACACGCCGATCTGCTCGGAAACGTCGTAGATTCCGAATATGGTGCCACGGGGATCGCTGCCTGCGATGACCAGGGCCTGAGCCACGCCATCAGTTGGGTTCGACACCAGCTGGGACGTGAATGATTCCCATTGTCCCTCAATCTCTGATACGTCTATCGCGCCCGATGAAACGAGGGCATCGATAAGAGTGCTGTTGCCAATGGTGCCAGCAATGACGACCACCGACGATAGATCCGGGTCAGAGTAACTCGGCCCTGTGAAATGCTCAGGCTCAGTCGTGGAGTACTACATGTGTGGTTAGTAAGTCTGAGATTCGAACTCCGGGCGCGCACCTCAAAGGCCACTCACGACTGTATTATTCTTGTTGTTCACTGGGTTGAACGAGTACAAGGCGGCGGAAGCACTGCTGGTGCCGTTGGCATATGTAGAGTTCGAGGTCCTGGTACCCGTGCTCAGTGTATAGTTGGTGCCCGTGACTTTGCCAAAATCGGTTGCCAGATCCCCAGCTGCTCTTATGACGCCCCAGTAGTCGTTGTCCGATACTAAGATCTGTCCGGCCGTTATTGGGCCTCCAGCTATTTGAAAGTCCCCATCTGAGCCTTGAAGAGAAATGACAGGCTTCTGACCAAGAGCGGAAACAAGAGACGATGCGCTGCATAGCGCAAGAAGGAGTTGTGACTTCATCGTTGGCAACAAGCTCTGCGGATGAAGGTCCCGCGTTGTTCAGAGCTGGATGTCTCGATGAGAAGGGTGAGGCTCAGGAGCAGCCTCACTCACGGTCTTGTTTGCCTGTGGGGTTCAGAAATTCCGCCACTGGCTACCGGTGACGAGAAGAACATCACTCACGCAGGGCAGAAGCATCACGAACGGGCCTGATATATAATGTTGCCGCTATGGCCCAAGGAAATACTAGGGAGTCTCCACCCCACCTTGGGGTAAATACCACGTCCCGGGGGGACCATGGCACGACGCGGTGAGGTTAGGCCAGCGGCTGAGCAGCTCGCCTAGCCTGCGGGTGTATCCTCGGTCAGGTACCGCGCTGCTGGGTAAAAACAAAGAAATGGAGAAAAACCAGCGCACTAGTGCTGGCAATCTTGGAAGTTCCCTCGAGCTGAAGGCGTTGACAGAGCCAGGCGCCATGCCGGAATGGCGGGTAAAGGGAAGGTAAAGGCACGCGTCAAGGCGGGATCCTGGCCTCGCTTCCGCAGAGTGACAGCAGTCTATCGCTTCCGGATCCCCGTCACGGGAGAACCTCATCAAAATTTGGCTAGGGCTATCTATGATGACGATGCTGTCGATCTTGGAGATGTATACTGTACATCGGGAGCGTCCCGAGACTCTGGACTCCTGATCGCATGTCGATGCGACTGAAACACACCCACATGGCCATTGGTCGCGGAACCCAGCCTCGAAAACGTCCATCAAAAATGCTGCTCGGATTTCATTGACACGAAACGATGTTTCTCCGACGCTCAAGGATGGACGTCAGTCCCGGAAATGACCCCGATGGAGAACCAATGCGGGGGAGCATCTGGGGAAAACAGTTGTATTTAGCCGGAATGCAACACCCCCTGCCATTTCTCCATTTCCCCACGGCCGTTGACCTTGGCGCTGCATGGGAGATCTGGGATCAGGGGGGCGAAGAAAAGGGGCACTATAAGTCCAGACCATACGAGATGAGATAGTCATGCTGTGAGCGTGACTACTGCGAACTATCACGACTCAGGTGTGCCACTTCAGCAGATGTATCGCATGCAGTTCACAGAAGGGCTGTTGGGTCAAGTGACCCTTGATTTATGTTTTCGGATCCAACGCGCAGAGATGACATAATAGATTTCTCCTGATGCGTATTGGGGGTTGGAGGCTAACCGACCACGAATACCAAGGTACAATGTAGTGTACTATACTCGTTCCCGGACAAGCACAATATCAACTTCATCAGCACCCACCTCAGCAGTCACGTCAAACACATCGCGAGCCTTCACTTGTTTGACTTGTGTAAGCTGACCTGATTGGTACAACCCGTAGAGTCCAGCTGGGAGGTTGTTGATCTTCAGGTCGACTCTAGACGGACATCAGTATTTACTTGTTCATTGTAATACCCATTCTGTCGGGCGCTCTTGAGTGAACGATATACGTACCTGCTGTTGCCACCATCCCAAGTTCTCATCGTCACAACAAATACTTCAACCTTCCCGTTCCACTCTCCACGGAGGAAGTCCACTCCACTGGACAGGTCGACTCCTTCGATATACGGGTATGTTGCATGGTGCCCATCTTTGGTCCAGGGCTTCTCCCACATCTTCTTCTGCCCGTCCCTGACGTTCAGGCGGCCGTAAGCAATAGCAGCGTTACCAGTGTAGACATCCATGGCGATCCAGTCCCCGTTGTCGTCCTGCAGCTTCCCGTCTTTTCTCGGGTAGAAGAGCCCACCATTCTCCCAGGTTGGGCCCAGGCATGCGTCCGCATGCTTCAGCAAGCCTGCAACAACATCCCTCTCGCCGTCCGCCGGTGGTGGTGCCACCTCGGAGACCCATTGCATTGTGAAGCCGAAAGTCATGGAGGCGTTTGACGGCCCCATCGGTGTCCGCAGCTCGCCTGCTTCCAGGCCCTTCTGGACTTTCGATGCCGCCCTGGCGAAGGTCTCGGCCGAAGCGGTCGAGCTGCGCTCGTCCAACTCCTCTTCCGCGTTCTTCAGCGACGCTCGGATCTGGTCGGCAACGAGTATGTTGTTCAGGTTGATGCGCCCGTCGGGGTGCCACGTGAGATATCCCTTTACGAGCTTGGGATACCAAGCATGGACGAACTCAGAGTTCCACGAATTCATGAACGCGCCGGCCCAGGCGTTGCCGGAGATGCCACCGAGGTTGACCATCAAGTCCTGCTTGATCTGCCAGTAGAAGACGAAGTTCTCATCTCCCGCCATATCCGGGCCGACGAAACCACCGTTCTTGGCCTTCCAAGCGGCCTGGTACTTCTCCAGCACGTCCGACACGACATCCGTGCCGTTCCGCACGTCGTTGTACCTGATAGCGATGATCGGAAACTGGTTGCAGATGATGAAAACACAGTTGGGTTCACAGCAGACGCCCATCCAGCCCGTCTTCTCCATCTCGCTCACGATCGTCTGCTGCAGGGTTGTGCGGCTGTAAGGGAACTTCTCAGGCCCCAGCCCGAAGAAGACCGGGTTCCAGTCGAATGTCAGCGCGCCGGGCTCGTCGTACTTGTCGTCGTCGAATAGCATCCCGTACAGGCTGACCATCAGAAGCAGGTGGCCCGAGTACATGATATTCTCCCTGCACACAGGGTCGGGCCAGGGTTTCCGCAGCTCGGTGATGTCCGGGTCCACGACCTTGCCGGACTGGCTGGTCAGGTACCAGTAGCCCCAGACGTCCCGGTTCATCATCTTGTGGATCAGCTGGTCAAACAGGGTGCGGAAGACGGAGCGCAGGGCCGGCTGGCGGTGGTAGTGCGCCACCCCTGCGGCGTAGGCCATCGTCGCGATTTGATACCGGTAGGCATCGAAGAGTTCTTGGCCCGGAACGGCACCGCCCACTACAAAGAAATAAGTAAGTTACGAGATTCATGGCATACTGGCGGGGCAGGGCGGTCATGTGGCCAATGCCTTGCTCACGGCCACAAAGAGAAATTGATGATAAGCTTTGAGAGGGTCAGATGGCATGTGTCCAAAGACAGAGGCAATGCCTGGAAATTTGCTTACTGTGACGCCATTCCCCGTCCAGCTGTGTTGCAAGATTATGAAAATGGCGGATATGCCCAGCTTGGGCTTGGTCGAGTTTGCTGGGGAAGTGCTGGATAATGTGCGCTGGGAGCTTCGGTGGGAACGAGGACGTCGCCTCCAGTGTGAGGCCTGGCTCCAAGGCCGTGGATGTCGAGCTCGTATGCGTTGCCATAACTACTCGTCGCAGGTAGGTTGTGTCGCTGAGAGAGAAGTCGGGCTCTCGTGCACACTTCCGGAGGTAAATTCGACTTTAAGGCTAGGTCAGCTTATATGACAGCGCTGGTTTGATACATAACGAGTATGACATGACGGCGCCGACGTCTGACATTCCGACGGAGGCCCCGTTGGTGCAAGTTGGATTCCGGACTTCCGTCCGTGCAAGAACGGGGCCGTTGGGACTAAGTTGTGTTGGTACGTGGGCCGCCGCGTGAGGTTCCCCTCTCGGCTTCGGGTTTGGAGTACAGCCCGCAAGCCGGCACAATACATTGAAGCCGGGTGTTGATCCCACCGACAATTACTTGATTATACATTTTCTTACATTTCCTTTTACTCTCACTGCGAACTTCCGACTGCTCTGCTCCGGAGGCGTGACCTGTGTAATTTCTTCTCGGCCTTACTATCCTAGTGTATTTATACCGGCTTTCGCTACCTGGCTTACGTTGGAAAGCGGAACGAGACTAAATTCCTTAAACCTTCCCCTCCCTCAAGCTGACCGCATTGGCGTGAGAAACATCACATGTGCACGCTGTCAGACTGTCGCAGGGATGAGCCAATTCTCAGGGATGAGGAGGACGAGTCTTCCCAAATCCAGGATCGGATCACGGCAGAATACCAAGTCAACTTATGCATGTATCGTGCGAGAAAACCCGAATTCTGATGAGACCGGGTTGCAAAAGTCCCTCGCAGGTGGCATGGTACAATTTCAAGGCTCTCTGTGGCTATGATTTATGAGAATTGCGATTTGGTTGTATACTACGTTTTGAACCGTGCTGAGCATTGCCAAATCCCATTGCAGCTCTCATGGCCTAGTTATCACGTCATGTGACAATGCTTACTCTGAAATGGAAAGCATGGTCGTCAGTCTGATCGCGTATCTGAAGGTTTATACTGCAAGCCTTTGTCAAGTAATCAAGGCGTATAGCGGACAAGCCGTTGCTCGGTGCTCAAATGCCCGACAACTTGTTGCGGGAGTCTCAGTGAGAAATCTTTACCGGTGTAGCGTACAACTTTGGACTGTCGCAAAGCCCAAGGAGTAGCTCTAGATATGCCTGGAATACCAGCTCATGGAACACGCAGCAGTCCCGGCGGTGACTCAATTAAAGGTTAGGCTAATGAGGCATATAGGCTTCGACAAAAAGAGCCGAGGACGCCTCAATATTCACCAGGACCCAGCAGAAGTTGAAGAGTGCCACCTTACCACTTTAACATACATTGAAGCCTACAGTTCCTAATGCTTAGTTCATGCAAGACCCCACCAGCAGTCAATCCACCGATTTCCGAATTAGGCGGATTTGTGTCCATTGCCAACCTCTTAACAGCTCCCCTAGACACAAACTAAGCTGGTACAGTAGGCGTCCAAGCGTATTTGGGCAGCATTGCCATCCTCTCCTCGGGGCTGAACTCGGTATCGGAATACACCATCCGTCCCTTTTCCTTCTTCGACTTCTTTTCTCCGCCCTCGGCTGGTGGTGGCGCAGTGGGCGCGCCGTCCGTCGGCGTCTTGGCCGGCTTGATGCCGGCCTCAGCCATACGGATAAGCTGGTCGATATCATCCCCCTGTCTCGCGTTGGCAACAAGCTCGTCCACCGTTGATGCGCCTCCAGCGGCAGGGAAGCCTGGCGCGCCGGGCTGGCCGGGATAGTAATTCCCAGCCGAATAGCCTGGCCGTTGGGGGAGATTTGGTGCAGTCGGCAGACTTGGTGGTCGGGCGGGAAGAGAGGAAGCAGGGTACTGTTGGAAACCGGCAGCAGGAGGAGGACCGGTCGGCGGGTAGTTTGGGAAACCGGGTTGGGCGTAGGGTTGTGGAGGGGCAAAAGGTGAGTTCTGGCACACGCATGTTAGCACAATCATGATGCCGGTGCCGCCCGCAAATTGTACTTACGAAGGTGCCCGGGCTGCCATTCTGCGCGGGGCTCTGTACGCTCGGCGGCGGCGCATTCGCGTTGCCGTTTGTGCCCGTTGGTATTCCTGCCGCTTTCTTGGCGCGGAACTCTGCGAACCTCTTCTTCAACTCCTCCGGGGTCTCTATCCTGATCTTCTTGGAAGGTCGCTCCTGGCCTGGAGGAGGATTTCCTGTCGCTTTGAAACGCTCGTCCTGAGCTGCCCAGTAGTTTTGGTGGATTCTCTGTTTGTGCTGCTCCCTGACCTCCTCGGGAACACCTTCCATGCCGAAGATCTCGACGTCCAGAGCCTGACGGTTGGGGAGGGCATTTTCGACGTGTGAGAGTGTCTCCTTGTGGACTTGGTTCATGTGGACGGAGAGACCTAGAATTCGACAAGAGTCAGCGACGAGTCACACGAGAACAGACGACGGACTACGGTTGACCGACCTCCCGCTGTGTTCAGCCTACGGCCGCAACGATCGCATTTGAAATGCTTTGCCTTCTGATGTGAGATCAAGAGCTTCAGATCCTCGAAATCACGCTCGCCTTGGAATGATCAGTCAGTATTTGCCTAGAGACCGCAGCCCGATTGGGGAGCACAAGCTCACAGTAGTAACACCAGGGGCGCTCGAGGAGCTCCTCGATGTTGGGGTGGGAGCGCTTCTTTTTGCCCATCTTGTCCGATCAACACAGCTGTGCAGGCTTTTTCGGGGTCTCCAGGTGCTATTATCACGAGTGATGGGCGTGCGCCGGTGAGATTGATGGCGGCGGGGGCGATTATGGGAGCTGATTGATAGCTTAGGCGATGTGATCGTTGAACGAACGCAGCTCCAGACGTCGAAAAGTCCAGCCTCCCACCGCGGAAGGAACGCGACAAATCTGCGCTAGGACGAATAAATGCTAGCGTATCCCAGAGGTACCCAGGTACCGCCTGAGGTGGGTACGTCACCGACAGAAGCCGCCCCCGGGAAGGACCCCTGATGATGATTGATGGGGAAGGCACCCTCGCACCCAGAGCTCGCTGTCCTGGATGTAGCGAGGCAGCCCCATCTCTTGTAGACCTGCACTTGACTTCACGCTGACGTTGCCCTGGGCGTGATTATACCGAGGGTCCAACGATTTGACCACATCGGCTTTTTCCATCTTCGCCCTGTCGTTGAAATTTGGGTCCCCTGTCAATCGCATGAATCCCCCAAGCACTGAGAGGTCGGCCAAGCACAGGCCTGGCGACAGCTTTGCAGCATCACAAAACGCAAAGAATTCCCCGTTTGGGCCATAACCCTAGCCTTGAGCCTCGATGCTCTGGGAGCTACACGGACACGAATTGTTTTGCTGATCTGGTTGAATCTCGGCTCAGCCAGAAACGACCTAGGGTGCACATGCTATTTCACGCAAGATCGCCACGCCACGGACAACCGCAGTTCAGAGCTCATGTCCCCTTTTTGACTCGCGCCTGTCTGATATCTACCTAGGCAGTCCGCCGAGCCGCCCTTCAAATCTGCCTTGACTTGCCACACCTCCGAGTCTGAAGCTCACCATGGGTCGCATCTAACATTTGATATCTCATCATCCCTGTGATTTGGTCAATAAGCATTGCTTCAACTATTTTCATGTGATTTCAGGCTCGCTCGTCCCGCATCGTACTCGTCTGGGCCCTCTGGTCTCTGCGCATTTTCATGCCCGCTGCTTGAAAATCTAATTGCGTCACTCACTGTCAGCGACAGGACGCTTGTCTACACAATACCCGGAGTCACTTTTTCGCAGTGACTGGTTCGAGAGAACGCTTGTTCTATATCTTAAGAAAGCAGACATAGTTTTCTGTCCGTCTCTTCACGCCTCGACTTCCACTCCAGCCAAGAGCAACGGCTACCTCTTCCTGGATCCCGCAGGTTCACCGAAACTCACGACACGTTTCCAAGCCCGAAGATGGCTTCAGACCCACCACCACCAGCAGATGTGACCCTCGACTCAACACAGCTTCACGCCCTGTTCGACATTCTCACTCACGATGAGACTTATCGTGAAGCCGAAAGTTTCAAATACCCAGATGCAATGAAAGATTACGGGTATCCGTTTAACCACGACATATCACAGCCCGGCACTCCGGTGTACAACCCCAAGTCCGCCTCTCCCCTGTTACAGCTTCTTCTCACCCAATGCATCCTCTCAGTTCCCGGTCTGGGCGATCTGCCCTCGGAGTTCTGGCCTACAAAATTCCAGGGCATCCTGACCAGGCTCGCCGACGTGAATCTCTCAGAATCTTACGACAAGGGCGCACCGGGCACTAGGAAGACTCTGGCTACCCTGGCATGCGTGATTCATGAAGCCGTCACGAGAGGTCTTCTCGGGGGCGTGGCTAAGACCAGTGAGAAGGTCAACTTGCAGAAGGCGCAGTACGACGTCACTCAAGCAACAGAGCTCGAGAGGGCATGGAATGAGTGTGTCCGTGAGCTTATCCACGGGAACCTCGCCGACGAGCTGTTCGATCACTGCGCCAAGAACGAGGACTTTGAGGCTCATTCGCCAGCAGTTAAGGCAGCGGCGGATTATGCCATCCTGCACATTGCATCACTCCTTCACCACATTCTGGTGCTCTCCGCGGAGGGACAGTACTTGGTCAAGTTGATCGAGAATGTCCACAAGTTAGTACCATACACAATGGTACGCCAAACGCTGAGGGTCGGTAACGCGGCGACAATGATCAATGGCATGATGCGTATTTTCCTCGCCAAAATGAGTGTCGCGGCAATGACAAACTGGATTGGATGGACGAAGGAGGCTGACGACGGCATGAATCTGCTGCAAAGGTATGGACCTTTGCCTGATACAGAAGTCCTCCAATTAGGATTGATAGTGTGCTAATGCAAGTGATTTGCAGAATAATAAACCTTGTGCTATCTTGGGACGCCAGTGACTTCCGAAAACAGGCTGAGAAGGTCGAGTCCTCCAAGGACAAACCGAGCAAGGAACAGCTAGCTGCGCTCCGGGAGCACATAGCCTTGCCGCGGGAGACTCAAGAGGAAGCCCGCCGGACCAGCTTAGCAGAGCAAAAGTCTATTGTCGCCGTGATCCTCGACTCAGCCGACCCCAAGCTAACAGCTTCAATGAGTGAAGCCCAGCACAGGAAATGCCTAGAATGGTATTCAGCACAGCTGTCAGTGCGCGACCGGGACGAGCTCAGCAATGTGTTCTGCAAATCGACACCAGACTTCCTGACGGGCGTTATGCGTGATGCCGTGTCTGCGTACGAGCCATTCATCCGAAGTCTTCATGGCAGCTTAGACCTTCGGCCTCATATCACCTCAGTGGAAACCTTTCTCAACGACTTCATCGAGACGAGCAAGCCAAAGCAGGTGAAGAACCGCAACGGCGGCAAGTGGATGAATCTGGGGTCCGGCAGCGGCAAGAACACCCCGGTGCAGACGAGGCCGCCCTCGGTTGAGGACTACGTGGCGCTGCTCCGGCGGAATCGGCATCTGCTCTACATGTACATACACCAGTTCGCTGAGAACTGCACCGACGTCCGGGAGAAGTTCCGCGATTGGGCCAACACAACAGTCAGCCATTTCAGAGATGCCAACGAGGCCAAAGCAGCGAACAGCACAGGACCGGTTTCAGGTGCAGCCGGCGCCATGAGCGACTCCCTGCAAAGTATATTCAGTCAGCTCCCGCCAGAGACGCAGAAGTCGGTCCTCGCTAGCCTGGACTCACACGCGGCATATCTCTCCAAGGCTTCAGACATATCCACCCAGCGCATGCAGCGTATACTGGACGCTCTGAATGCGGGCGAGAAGAAGAATGGCGAGAAGGAGGACAGCAGCAAGCGCAACACCCCGCGAGGTAGCTCGGAAGGTGATGACATGTCGGGCCCAGGTGTCTACCTGATGCGATGGGAATCGTCCCTGGATGGCACACTCATCACGCCCGCGACTGCGAAGGGGCCCGTGAGAACAGGCAGGGACGTCAAGGGTCAGAAGACATCGGGTAAGACTGGCGCCGACGGCGTCAAGGAGGGTTGGGACGCCGGTGCGCTAGCCAAGCAGGAAGACAGTGCTGTGCCCCAGGCGCCGGACGTCAGCATTGTGATGGAGGCGCTGGGCGAGAGCTTCCGGGAGGTGGTCAGGGAGGCCGTGGGCGAGGTGGGACCGCCGACGCCGCCGGACTCTGCAGCCTAGGGTGGCGATGATTCGGCTTCAAGACGGGAGGGACGAAACCATCGATGGGCGCTATTGAGCAGGCGGTTTGAAATAGAAGCTTTTATTGTCGAAGACCACATCTGGACCACATCTGGCATTGTGTTCCATGGATTTAAATGAATACAAATGCATAGGAATTCAGAGAGCCGCCGACCCCGAGATGAAAAGAGTCCTTGCACTTCCTCTGATGCCACTTGGGTATGTTCAAAAGCTCGCAACGGCACACATTATGGTGTGGTCACTTTGGAACCATTCCCGCTCAGGGCTAATTGAGCAACTCAAAATCAACAAAGCAGCCCAATGTTTTTGACGGGACGTGGGGGATCTGCGTGCGAAAACATGTGCAAAAATGGCTCTTTTCGCTCTTGTTTCGGGTTGCAGTCTGGTCTGGTCTGCACCTGGCCAACGGCATGTAATGGGAAATCACTAACTTCAAAACAGTCACTTCAAATATGGCCTGCATGACATGGAAAGAACAAAGTGGAAAAAAGCAAAAGAAACAACGATGAGCCACCCTCACCAGTTCAGGTCGGTGTCATCCGAGTAAGCAGGTAGTGGCTTGAATTGACAGTTTTGAACCTGCACAACATACCACTCCACCATCTACCCTTGTGTTCCTGTTCAATCTCCTAATCTGCCACTTGATATACGTAAATCAAAGTTGAGAAGCCCTGGGGCTTTCAGCTATATTCGCATGCCCTGAGCAAAAGTAAGCCCAACTCGGTAAAGTAAACAAATCGCCTCACGCCGCCGCCGATGCCCGGGAAGGCCCTTGGCGGCATCGGCCCCGGGAACGGCCTTGGTTGTTGGCCCACCCCACCCCTGA
>JACBFG010000019.1:1972225-1988118 GCA_013435955.1 Diaporthe sp. HANT25 | reverse complement strand
TAGGTCTGGGTGTGTTAGGTCTGGGTGTGGTAGGTCTGGGTGTGGTAGGTCTGGGTGTGGTAGGTCTGGGTAATGGGTCTGGGAAGATATGTAAATTGGCTATGGGTACTATATGGTGAGTGTGTTGTGGGTTTGTAGATTGGCTATGGATGAGTGAGTTATGTACTAGTGTACCCTCCGTTTTTGCCGGTGTGAATATCCGATTTCTTCAGTAGGGAAGCGGGAGTGTGACTCGGATGGGCCCGGGTCTTGTGAATGTGAATAGTCCACACCAGTGCAGGTGTCATATTTTGATCACAACATTTATAGTAAGTCGCAAGTGGTATACAGCTCGTATGATTAACCAGAAAATGCAGTATAGGTATAATGTGTTGGTATATAAAATGATGCAAGGCGCTTCCGTAAACGCCAGTATGGATATCTTCTGTCCCGTCCCGTCCCATCCCATTTGCCTTAGCACACCCTTCGAGGGCTCTCACAGTCATCGCCCTCCCATTAATTCATTACCGATCTTTCCCCTCAAAGCCTTCGATCGCCGCCGGCCCCTTAGAACCACCTGCGTCTGCGGCGGGTGGTCGCCGGGGTGCCGTAGTCGCTCTTGGGGATAGTAGCGGCGTTGCGGCTCCTCCTCTTGTGCAGGCGCGCCGAGCAGCACGTGAAGAAGACGATTATGGCGCCGAAAAGCGAGCAGATTCCGGCGACAAGAACCGTCCAGATGCCAACGCTGTAGTAGGCGTGCGCGTCGTTGTTCTGGTCGTTGACGTTGTCGCGGATGAGCGCGAAGAGCACAAAGTCGCAGATAAGCACGACGACCGTCACCACGAAGGTCACGAGTGACGTGAAAGCCGCCAGGAGAGAACCGAAGAAGCCGGAGCCCAGAGCCATGAGGAATGCGAGGAAGGCAATACCGGCGGCGACGGGATGCAGAACCATGACCTTGGTGAGGCCATCTGGGAAGGGTCAGTAACCTGTTTCAGAGACTTATACGGAAGATTTAGTAAGTGCAGGTACAAAAACTTACAAGTAACTTTACGGCTATAGTTTGAGTAACTTGTCTCTTCCACGTCGGTCATGACATCCGCGGGCTTGTAACCCAGGTGCTTCCCGGTACAGACATCTCGAGAATCGTCGCTAGGAGGCAGACGTTAGCAAGCGCGCTTAATGAAGATGAGCAGCAAGTGTGAACCTACGCGGTGTTCAGGACGCAGTAGCCGAATGTACCAAACGACACCTCCGAGTAGTGGTCATTCGTGGCATTGCTCAGCTTGACCTTCAGCAGGCCAATGTCATTCACGACAGGTGCGGAGATTGACGTGATCATGAGCAGGATTGCTGCCGCGAACAACAAGAATGTACCGATGTGGTGAAAAAAACCGGTGACCGCCATTTTGTCGACGGGGAGTCTGGTCTCAGCAAACTCTTGGCTGGGTTAGGTTGTTTATCCGCAACAATGCTGTTGGAAACAAAGTTAGAGTTGTTCGGGATGGCCTTGGGAACACATGTTCGTCCGGAAATTCTGGAGAGCTGGTCCATCATATAATATAGGGAGACATGGGCGGCAGCATGGTCGACGAGGCAGGGGGTGCAAGACCCTGTGAATCAGGATCTGGGGTAACCGGCACAGCATTCGACAGGGAGCAGGAGCAATCGCGACGTCATCGCCTGTGATTGCATTCCCATGTCGCACAGCAGCACTGGGGAAATTGGCTGATCTAGACCACCCTCGTGACGTTGCGTCGCAGGCTCGTGGGTTGAGAGTGTTATTAGTCCACGACTGAGCCGAGTCCTGCTTCGTCCCCTGTCGTCGCGTTGCTAAGTGACGTAGCGTTGTCGCTTTTGGCGCGGCCTGGTTGGGTCTAGATCCCCCCTGCACAGGCACATGGGCTGCCTCGAAAGCGCATTTGCCCTGATTTCAGGTACCGAATGACGGCAGACCACCCAATTCAACCCGAGGCCATCATCTCTTTTATTTTCAACCTTATCGCCTTCACGTTCCGACTAACCGTGAATCTTGTGTGCCGCAGAGATCCAAGAGATAGCCGGCGATCCACAGGGCCAATTGGCGCCCCTTGTACCACGCGATTTTCGTCGCGTGGCTGACGCAGAATCTGATTGATCCAGAGCCGTTGGCCCTCACAAGTAGCTCGTGGTGATGGAAATGATTGCGGTTTCAAACCCCGGTCATGAAGGCTAAGGCTTGAGTGCGCCCTCGCAGATGTCACCCCAATCCCGTCTCACCTCTCGCCATCCACCGGCTCTGTTGGTGGTTTCGGCAGGTTGATGTTATCAGCCTCGCTGTTGAGGACCGATTTCCATTGCAACCAATTCCCCTGGGCGTGGGATGAGGCACCTTCCTTTTTGATGATCTTGCTGTGCGTCTTATTTGCAAGAGGATTCAACTTGAACTGTTTACGCCGAACCCAGGCTGGGACCTTGGGCGGCGGTGGAGTCGTCGACCCAACCTCCTCGGCAGGCTCGCCATCGGCTCCGTTCTGAAGGTCGGCCGGCTGCCCTTGCTTCTGGGCCTCGTTCGTAGATCCGCCCAGCGCATCCAGGCTCGACACGGCCGTGAGATCGCCGCCAAGTCGGGCCTGCGTTTCCTTGACCCTGTCCCTGACCCTCTTGCGCTCCTGGCGCTCCTTGATGTGCCAGAGCTTCGCGCTCGTCGCCTGCGCCCGCATCGAAACCGGCTCCCCGGACAGCTGGCCCCCCGTGTGCCAGTCGCACAGGCCCGCGCGGGCGATGCTGTCCGGGACGACGTCCTTGAGGGCCAGGTACAGAAAGTCCTGGTCCTCGCGGCGGGTCTGCGCCGAGTCGACCTCGGGCCACGGCCCGTGCGTCGGCGATAGCCTGATATTCGTCTTGTGCTCGTAGTATTTCTGGCTGGGGTTGATGTGCATTGTGAAGGTCTTGACGATGTCGGTTGGCTGCGGCTGGGCGGCTTTCGCGGTGCTGACGCCCCTGCTGTCCCTCTCCTCGTGTATTTTGATGGGCGATGCCACACCGACGGCATGTATTCCGGGCTTGGTCTCTTCGTCGATAGACTCTGACGTCTCCGAAATGAACTTGAAGGTAAGTGGACTGCGCTTGATTAAGGACGTCGCATGCTCAGTCTTGGCCGGGGCGCAGACAAAGGTCTCGGGACTCTGTGAAAAGACGCATTAGCAACGGTGGTGGATGGTGGGTGCAACGGCAAGCAGCGTTCAACTGACCGGAAGCTTCTTGAAGACCTCGATCTGGCCGTGCTTCTTGAGGGCGTGCAAGACGGCGCGGCGTTCGGCCAGGTTCGTCGGGGCCGGAGAGACATTGACGAAGAGCGACCGAGCCCTTATGAGCTCAATCGCCTTGCTGCCAAACCAGCCCGAGGCCATTGCGCCACCATGAAAATGGGCAGCTGACGCAATGGAGGGCCAGCCGAGATTGCGGCTATTTCGAAGAGGGAAAAGTGGTGGTTGTTGGCGGGCGCGGAGTAAATGCAGAGCGAAAGCTTCAACGTGAACAAAAGCTTGGGTGGGAGCTTCTAAATTCAAAAGCTTAGAAGCTCCCAAGCTTGGCGGGCAGCGGGGCCGACAACGCGCCGGGCTCCGGGACCCACCACGGGCCGGTTTCCAGGGAATTCGAGGCCGACACATCGGACCTCAACTTGATGCGTTTCTATCCGTTCCCACTTCTTTCATTTCATCCCATCCCAACCCACTGGATAAGATGAACTCTTAAGCTATTCCCTGAACAGAAGCATCGTACATATTGAAGTGTATGCTTGCACTACTAGATCATCCACCCATTTCAGATGATGACGACATGTCTTTCTGCTACTGCTCCCTCGTGTTGTAACATTCTGGACGACGCTTCACTGTTTTGAACATATATACAATCAAAGGTAAGAAGGAAGTGAAATGACCTAAGATTGATGATGGTATTGAACCTTTACTCCGTCCCCGCTCGTATGCCCTCGCTTATTTATTAGCCAACGCTGCACCAGCGTTTTCTTCTCAACGCACTCATCATCCACTTCATTCATCTCACACATCGCTCATGCAATCCGTCGTCACAACCGCCCGCCCTAACGCTTCACCAACAGCCAACAAACATCAAACCTTCTTTGTCTACCAGCCCAGACACAGACACCAAGAGAACCCAAAAGATAAAGAAACACGCCCGCCCCAAGAAAAAAAAAGACGAAAAACCCAATTAATTTTACAAAACATGCTCTAGATGACGATGCCCTCCTGCTTCAGCAGGTCAACATCAACCCCGGCGTCAGTCATGGTCTTGACCATCGCCTCGCTGAGCTTCCTCTGCCGCTCGAGCGCCTCCTTCTCCCGCCTCGCCTTGGTCTTGGAGCTCCCGCTGGGCGCCACCCCCGTCATGAGGACCCCGTGGTCGTTGGGCGTGTAGTTCACGAACCCGACACCACCACCACCTCCTCCTCCCCCTCCCCCTCCTCCACCTCCCGACGAGCCTCCACCGCCGTCGAAGCCGCTCCCCACCGACGACGAAGTCGACGTCGTGCGCCTCTGGCCCTTCCACGACGACGTGCTGCGCCGCTTGCGCACCGCGTGCGTCTGCGCGTCCGTCGTCGGCACCGTCATGATGTCGCCCGCCGACGCCCGGTGGTGCAGGCTCCCCGCGCGCCGGCCCGTCGACCGCGACCGCCTGCCCCCGGGCGTCGGGCTGGGCGACGACGACGAGCAGCTGGGCTGGCGCGTCTTGCGCGGCGATATCGACGACGACCCCGCCGGGCCTGGCGCGCCGCCCCCGCCCATGTGGTGGTACCTCGCCCCGCTCGACGGCGCCCGCGGCTTCGGCCGCCGCTGCGTTCCCCCGGTCCCGCCGCCGTAGTGCCCGTGGTCCGTGTACGGGCCCCGGAAGGAGTGCATGTTGTTGTTGTGCTGCGGTGTCGTCTGCTGCTCCGGGAAGGGGTACTGCGGGACGTTGTTGGGCGGGTGCATCGGCCCCACGGCCGAGGACAGCAGCGGGGCCGTGCCTGGCGTCCGCGGCTGCGGCATGTGGATCATCAGGCCGCTGGTGGCGAGGTCGTCGGAGGACAGCGGGGTGTGGTGGTGACGGTTGTCTTGCACGTACGGCGGCACCTGGATGGTGAGGTTGTGGAGGTTGCGTGTCGAGGAGTGGGCGTCGTCTGTGGGCGCTGCCCAGTCGGAGCTGTCTGATGACGGGTCGAAGCCCCATGTGTCCATGCTGATCCCGTCTGCAGAGAGGAACGACGTGGTGTCCATGCCCGTCGTCGGCCCAAAGCTGCTGTCCAGATTCCACCCGTCGTTCGCGTTGAAGTACTTCGTCAGGTCGTCGTCCATTGCGTGATCGGTCTTCATGTCGGGGGTGTGCGACGGCGTGTTGGGAGCATTGCAGCTCTGGACATTGCCCTTGCCGACGATCTGCGCCGCAGGGGCGAGGCCCATCGAGTGATTGAAGGATGTAGCAGGATCAAAGAAGGGATCCTCGAGATATCCATTTCCAAATGTCGCCGGGTCACTCGCGTGGAGATTGTTCAAATCTGTCAAGGGCGGCGAGATCGGAAGACTATCCCAACTGAGAGAAGTAGCCTGGCCAAGCCTGGTGGTGGCCTTCTTGGCCGACTCGAATTGTGAGGACGTCATGGTCTGAGGGATGGGAGCTGTGCTTGGGTGCTGCTGCTGCTGCGGCGGCGGCGGCGGCGGCGGCTGCTGTCGCCCTCGGTGCCCTCCGACGGCCCTCTTGATGGTCGAGTAAAACGTCTCGAGCCGACTCGACTTATGATTGCGGGTGCTCTGTGCCAACTGGTCGAGGTTAATGTCCTCATTTATCCCAGCAATGTTAGGAGCCACCGTATTTGGGGGACAGTCCTGTAGCGGCGGCGGCGTGGGTGGGCCAGATGGTCCAGATGTCTGCTGAGCTGCCACACCACGGGGCGAATTCACCGATAAACCCTCGATCTGGAGCAGCTCCGAGTCTGTAATCGAGCCACCCGCGGCCTGATCCTGCCCGCGCCGGCCACTTAGAAGCCGCCGTCTTTGTTCGAGCGCGTCGGGGTTAAGCTGGCCTAGCACGACGTGGTGTGTGGCCTCACTGTGGCTGCCGCTGGGTCGCTCGGGGAGTCTGCCGCGGAGTGGCTGGTGGTGTGCGGTCTCTGCTAACGAAATGGCTTTTAGTGTGTCCTCGACCGAGAAATTCGACGTAGTCTGCGATATATCTGGTGCAGATCCACTGGCGGACGACGCGCTGGTGATAGCGTCTGTGACAGACGATGTAGGTGGCGAGAAATCGTCCTCTGCTTGGCCAGCTTGCAGCGGCATGAAGAAGGTGGCACCCAGACCGCCCGAGTCTGCCCCATCCATGACCACATACTGGTCAAAGAAATCGCTCGGGGAGCGCGGGTCTTCGGCGAAAGATCCCGCAGCTGCTGGGCCAGTAGCGCAGGAGATCTGCCAGAACTCGTCTTTGTCTATTGAGTAATCCATGGCTCGAGCAAAAGCCGTGTCCGACTCGGGAGCCAATGTCATGTCCCGCGGTCCCTCGGAGGTGGTATGTCGAGGCCGAGTTGAGCAATAGCTCGATAGCTTTTTGAGCTGCCCAGCTTCTGGGTCTTGCCAATTGGCTGCGGCTGTCCTTGATGGATGTCGGTTTTATGTATCGAGTAACCAACCGTGTGGGTTGTCACTGTGGTGGAAGCGGCGCCGGAGAAGCGGTCAGAAGGAAGAGTTGCCGCCCAGGGGAAAAAGTATGTGGTGCTGAAAAAGAAACTTTTAATTGCGTAGAAGTAGGCCGTATATGGATGTGTAAATAGATGCTGTCCTGCCATATGCCATGGCAACCACAGATATGCAGGGCTGATCTTGTGTTGGTTGCTGTACGAATGCGTGGATGGCAACAGCTGGAATGCAGCCCATGCACTTGAGCCTCAACTGGTGAGCACTACATCCTGTGAAGATTCCTCGGGCTTCCCCAGATAGATCTATCTTTTTGATAGCTTCCTGGATGCAGTCTGGGTGCGCCCCAAAGTTCCTCCCTTAACTCATCCGACCTGGGGGAGCCACGGATTGGAGCACCATGTTCGAACGCACAAAGAGGCAAGCACAAAGAGTGAGGATATTTCTTTGTGAATGACTTCGAAATCTCCATTTTTCGGGTCCAGGAGGCTTTTCCTAGGAGAGCATACCTTGCCGCCGAGGAAGCGGAAACCCTCCGACCAGTGTACTTTCGTCCATTGCGTGGAATGGGCGTCATTTGGGGTCCCTGTACACAACACCGAAGGGTTGAAACATAGCCTATGATATTGTACCACCGCCGTTGATGATTCGGCCCCACTGTGTACCTGAACTACTGCAGATGCAGACGCAGATGCGGTCTCGAACCCATGCGCCTGATAGATAGTACCAACTGTTCCGAGGCTGTAAGGCTATCATCCTTTCCACTAGTGTTGCTATTTGGGAACATGTCAGCCAAATCAATCACGACCCCCGGATAGGAGGTGTAGCTTATTTGGTGGAGAACTGGCGGCGAATTGACTAGAAGCCAACAGGTGCACGAGTTGCTGCTCAGCCTTCAGCCCTGCCGCAAGGTCCGAACATTCAAGCTATGCTGCTAGAAGCGTCCCTTTGCAGTGGGCCGCCGCGTGATCACGAATTTGCCCCCGTCGAGATTGCTGCCGAGGACACAAGAGATAATCGTATTTTCGAGCACAAAGGGTCGCTGCTATGCGAGCCTTTGTGCAGGCAATCTGTCGCTCGACTGGCCCGACGTGAGCCGTCATTGTCCTAAAATATTGTACCCATGTCCTCAATAAGTACACCGAGGCCGAAAATGGCAGCGGCAGCGAAGTTGCAGCCCCGCGAAATCAGATTCCCCAACGCCATGACGTTGCCGTCGTTTTGTGTCTCCAATGCGATCCAGTGTGCCGAGTGCAATAATGTTACAAATTCCCGACGCCGCAGACTGACTGTCGTCCGGACGCGGAACGCCATGACCATTCCAAAGAAAGGGTATATCCCACCGCACGAAGTCCAAAAGGCCGATGTGAAAGAAACAAGAGAAAACAAAGTGGCAAAAGAATAAGAGAATAAGAAGAGACAACTGAATTGTGCCTGCCACGGCGGGAGTGGCATCGGGATGCATGATGATATCTCTGGGCAATGGGCATGGTAATTTAGCCATGGGATAGCCCGTGATAGTCAGTGGGCAAGTGGGATGACCCGTTGTTAGACTCCAGGAAAGGCCGATCCCTCCGCAGATATCGTAGAGAGGCTCGGTTTTTGCCTGACTTTACGGCGTCTCATTCTTGGCTTATTTCTGACAAGGTTTTGACACCGCATAGCCGTGTCGGTCGACGATCGATAGAGTGGGAAGCCACTCTTTCTGATGCCAAGTGTGCCACTTGCACGGCGTAATGACAAGAGCCTGTCTATGAGCGCGATGTCTGACTCATCGCCGCCGCCGAATTCCTCATCAACTTCCAGGCTGGCTGCTGCCGCTTCGCAGTCGATGCCATCGTTGTCGTCGGCCTCAATGGGAACCACAGGTACCAATGGCGGAGTGTACACATTGCACTGGGTGCCTGTAGATATCATCCCCTCCACGCGTGTCTGGATGGCACTGTTGGCTTCAGCCTCGTTTAGAAAGCGTGATGAGGGCTTGCGACGTAATCGCCTGGCTTCCTGCTTAGGATTGTGTGGATGCCTGTTGTGGTCAGGTTCCGTCGTCGACGCTGTAGATAAAGTTGTAGCATGCCGATCTGGCAGACCGGATGAGGACGCCCGGCAGCATGGGACCGTTCCCAGGGTCGGTTGAGGGGGCTGGCCCAAGGAAGTCACCGAGGAGCAGGCAGAAGCTGAGTAAGGTGACAAAGAAGGCCGGATGCCGTTTTCAAGACGCAGGTGCGAGTTGCTAAACTTGTGCGTGAGCACATCCATGCTCGCTATTCGTTCACGTTGCGGCTCGACTTGTCGTCCGCGTTCGAAGATGTCGTCGGCAGTGAAGTTGGCCATGTGCCATGGCCGTTGGTCATGGGATTGTGTTTCTGGCTGGGCAGCCATGGAGGTGGTGGAGCCATGCTCAGAGCACAACCGGCCATTCTCGTCATCTGGTGTCAGGGACCTCGACTGGGTCCCGAGAGCAGAGTGCCCAGACATGGCAGCCCCCGTTCCAGCTCGTTGGGGCAAGGGTCCCTACCATCAGGGCCAAGGCTTCAGCAACATGCAAGCTGGCGGCGCCGAAGGGGCGGACGGTGGGAGACCGGGCAGGAGCTGTGAAGGGCTGCTTGCAGAGGGCGGCAAAGCAGGGAACGCAAAGAAAGGCACAAGCCTGGCGTGTTTGCGTCTGATGGACCCGGGATCGTGAAGCTAGCGCGCTGTCCGCAAGGGGGGCGGTGGCTGTCACTACACAACAGGCTGGCCGGGGCCTCAGGTCGACGGAAGGGCCACTAGATGCTGTGCCGACTGGTTGGTGGCACAGGGCAAGAGACGGGTTGTGATGACCCAGGTGCGTACTTGTGTAAGCAAACTCGGAGTGACCAGGTTTGCCGACTGTGTGAGCAATAAGGCTGGGTGGTGGCAGTTCTGCCTGCTATGTGGAGTCGTCCATGTCGTGGAGGAAAAATCACATGTGGTAAAAGTCCCAAGGCGTTGTCCTACGGCCAGACCAAGCGTCGACGCAAGATGGGACAAAAGAGAAGGTCTGTCGTGGGTTGGAGTGGGATTTTCAGAGGTATCGTGGGAGAGGCGCGTTGCTGGTATGTAAAGAGTGTCAAAGACGATGGGGCCAGGAAACAGGGAACCTGGCTGAGGGGGCGAGACGATCGAGTTTTGAGAGAAGCTACGATTTGGCGAGCTCGAGCTCCTCCTTGAGTAGGGCGTACTGTGTATTGCACGACACCACCCACCACTACAAGGAACAGGGGGGCTTGGCCCACGGGGATAGTTGGGAATAGATCGAGACTTCGCACCTGCTACTACCTGTTACCTGTTACCTGGATGCCGGGAGCTGGGCGCGCGGTGCTAAGACCGGGCGAGCACATGGAATGTGTTATACCCGTGTGCTATGTCTTCGTCTGTGTGTGTGTGTGTGCTAATAAGGGCCAAGGGCCGTGGGTTGGGGGCCTAGGTCGAGACGGGCTGCACAGACTGTAGGGATGACACGATGGGGCAAGGGAAAAGATCAGGGCCAAGGTCAAGGTCAAGGGCCCTGAGCGGACCTTGAGCCCACGGCGGGTGGCTGTGATACGATATGACATGACATGGTAATAAGTTAAGTGAACACCGTTGGCCCCCTCCCCAGTCACGATGGGATGAGATGGGATGGATGGGCTGCGATGGACTGTGATGGGGTTGCGACGGGCTCAGCTGCTGCAGTGCTGGGAGCGAAACGGTTGATCTTGGCCCTCTCGAACAGGAAAGGTGCTGGAATCTTTGCTCCCCACTTGGAAACCCGCCTTCCTGGGCCTCGGATGCAGGCTGCTGCAGATACCTGCCCAAATACATGATTTAGCCTGGTAGCGCGCGATAAGAGAGACCTGCCGACAGACTAAGAAGTGTGACGCTGACACGATGGAGCAGGTTGGAGACAATCACGGGTCGAATCAAAGACGCCAGAGCCAGAAAGTGTATTACAGTAGATTGGATACTGTAGACGGTGAGCTGACTGACCGTCGAACTGTTGTGATTTCAAGCGGGACTGATCAAGAGGACAGGACGGGCAGGGCGGTTCCTTCCCTTCCCCTGGGACCTGTCCTCACACCCGTTACCTGACAGGCAGGCAGGCTTGCAGCTACCTCGCACTTCCCAGAGAAAAAGCTGGGAGTACCGACACCAAGGAACCGGGCAGCAAAAGGAACGAAAGAGTGGGTCCCACTGCACCCCAGAACAACACCTGAGTGGTCGATTTCCAGGGCTGTTGCAAGGGTGTGGAGCAGGGAACATGGGACACACCATCACTTCTCCAGTGGCTAGGCAGCGTTGCACTCACCCGCCCGAATGACTGAGGAGAAGTCGTCAGTCTCACCCCTCGACCAGGAAGGCAGCACGAACTGGAAATGACTCTCCTGTTTGTTGCTCTGGTTGCTGCTGTTCACGAGTTACGGGCCCCCATTCTCGTGCATCAGAACGTGAGAGGTCTCGGAGGAATTGATTGGCAGCAATAGCAAATCCCGGACGGCAAACCTGGAGGGGGAAGGCCACCACACTTGCATGGTTATCCCATCCGCACCTACCCTTTCTGTGCCTGCACCTTACTAGAACTGCTCCTGCACACCTGGGCAGTAACCGCTCGCAGTAACACAGCCGTCTGCTGGTTGCTATTTGTGATAGACGCGCGTCAAACTCTCCTCTTCCTCTTCATGTGTCTCTGTCTTGTCCCCCACCTCGCTTGATGCCAGTGGCCCCCCCAAAAACGCTTCTCTTCTTCTGAGCTCTCATAGGGCAGCGCGCAAGATGTTCAGGTGCGCTTCTGGGTGCCATTCTGGTGCACCGTTACTGTCACCGTCGCTGTCACCCACCGACAACCCTCCTATGGGACACCCTGGTATGAGATGCCCTCCTGTGAGACACCCTCTCATGGCATGTCACCGTCACCTTCGCCCCGCCCAAGGCGTCGGATTTCGGAGAAATACTAGAAGGCGTCCCAGCAGGGTGGTCTCCCATGTTCCCAGATCTGGCACACGAGATTTCATTGCAGTGGAGTCCTGCCCGGGTCATCAGCCAGGCATGTCCAGGTCCCTTCGAGACACCCGAGCTGGCCATCTCAACATCGAGGCATCTCGGCTCGTGCTCGGGTGCGTCATCGTCCTAAGCCCTCCATCCATGGCCGCATCTAAACCTTCGCGCCCCGGCCGAGCATCGACATGGGGCGGGGGCAGCTGCCAAGTTCCGCACCACTTCTAGCGTACCTGCACTGCACCTCAACTCAGATTCTTGTACAGGACTGGACCCTGATGTCACGGGCTGAGAATCACACCTCGCGAAACTGTCTGAAGACACCTCAGCTCACTGTCGGACTTGTCAAACTGTCACGACAGAACGTGCCAACATCGCTAAGCGCTATGACAATCTGACCGAGTGGGCGCATCAAGGTTTGTGGTCTTCGGCCCTGTTCTGTCTATCTGTCTTTCACTCACCCGCGCCTCGGTGTCATGGTATTTATCTCGCCACGATATATGAATAGAAATTTTCCGAGCGGGATGCCGCACCGGGCCTTTCCCTGGATCCGGAGATTTAGAGCAATTCAAGTGGACGATGTGATGATTGGATTGGCTTCCCACTAGCATTATTCAATCTCAGGTTTTGTTTTCAGCTTTTTCCAACGGCCTCGGTAATAACCCTCCACGCTACCGCGGCGCCGGTATCCCCAAGTTTCATGCCCTTGGACAAATTTAGCGTCAGGGGAGCTCCCAGCACGCCTCACCTTCTCCGGATTGTGGCTCCGAGCCTATGTGCTACGGAGCACTTCATTAGCTACCCTTGACCAATCTCTGTATCAGACCTGGCCGCGCATTTCTCCTCAACCAGACTTTGGTGCCCAGGAAGATCTGGCCGGCTTCAACGGTTGTGCGTCGCAAGAAATAACCTGCCCTGTGGCCGCGGCGTCAGGTATTGCAAATGCAATGCAACTTCGCGACCCCAACACAAGACAACCCCGTCCAACCGGATCCGAAGCTCCAGATGTCATCAGCCTTGGAGCGCACGGTGTGGGTCACACAGGTGGGACATGCCTGCGGCAGTGTGCAGCAATGATCTCCGGCTTTCCACACACGGCAGGACGAGGGCCATCTGTTGCCACGGACAGTGCCTTGCCCCCAACTGCTTCCCGCATGTGCCTGGTCCGCGCGCTTTCTGGCACTCAGGTAATACACAGAGGTCGCCAATGCGAGCATCATCGTGCAGGCCGCGAATTATCATTGGGCGGTCGGCACTGCTGACAACCCTGCGGTCTGCCCACCGAAATCAGTGGTCAACTAACCTGTCCGTCGAAGAAACCTTGCTGCCACCGCCGCAGCATTTGTACACCGACCAGCTCAGGATGCATGGCTTAGACCTAGAAAGAAGCCAATTTAGAAGCCAACCAAGAAACCGATCGCCAGGCCAACGTGGCTACCCGGTGTTTTAGATCCTCAGCCAGCAGATGCAGCATTGGCCAGGCTTCGTCGGGCGATCTTCTGGAAGCCCAAGAGGACGAAGTCGGGTGTTCCTGTTGGCCCTCGCCTTTCAACTTCTGCTTAACCAGAAGCGATGCCATGGCAGCGGATTATCCTATAGGAGACAGGAGGTTATTCCAATCGAGGATATCCTACGGAATTAGGAGGGTATCCCAGAGGAGGGTACCCCCAACGAGAATTCGAGCTCTGCCACCCCGGTCTCTCTGCGTCTTCACCGCGGCTAGAGTGAACACACAAGATCCCAGGTGTTTCGGCTGTGGAGGACCCGCCATCTCTATAACCTTCTACGAGTCTTTCTCTCCTTGTCGCCTCGTAGGTGACAAATCCACTTGTCCGTTTCGCACTCGCACTGATGGTCTTGATGCGGCAATTCAACAGCTCGGCAGGAAACGCAGATGAGAAACGCATGCAGGCTTGATACGCTCTACCAAGCTTTGTTTCACCTGGGCGAATGAGGTGGAGTGGCCAGTGTCGCTCAGGGCAAGTGTCCTCACAGAGATATGCACGCACGGGTCTTTTTATAGCGGACGTCTCTACGCGCCCGTTTCAGCAACATGTGTGTGCGACTTGCGTACCCGGGAGCTTGGGTCTTGGGTGGCGGGGGGATACGTCAGGAATCTCACCAACATCTGATCTTGCTCGCATGCACCCAGGCCAACGACCCCTCCGCACAGCCACCACGATGTAGTGGGGGCGGGAAACTGTTGGTTGTCGAGTTTGCCGGTCTGTCGCGTTGCAAATGGAGAATGTGACACGCCGAGCTGAAATCCAGCCATTCCAGTACGGTCCAGATCTGGGTTCGAGACAGTGGGTCGACACCATCACCGTATGCTGCAACTCGTGGTGATAACTGTCACACGGTGGGAAGGCACACAATGGAACAGGGACTTGTGTCCCGGACCACCGTCCTAGTACCTACAGCTTTCAAGTTGTTCCTTGTGGTCGCGTCGAGTGACGTCTGTTCAAGAATACGGGCCGTGATGACAACCTCGACCTGGATGTCCCTGATCGGGAAGTTGGCACAAAGCAGAGCTGGGCCACACATTTGAGGAATTTACTCGGCATCGCAGGGACTTTTCTGTTCCCGAGAAGATCTTGAAACTTCGCCCAGGGCTGATTTGGAAGGTGCTGTGATCGTTCACGAAGTCGCAGAATCTTATTTCCTCCCCTCACACCTACCGTGCCATCCGTAGAGAATGGCAAGGTGAGTCGCAACGCTTGGCCAGGGCGGATGGAGATATTACACCTGGCCGACGGCACATCCTCCGGCCTTCCGAAGGCAAGGATGTCTGTGCAGTGCTTGTGAGCGGATGCCGCGCTGAGCGGTGGGAGCCAGGACTTAATCAGGGTCTCTCGGGGCATTAGAAAACCCCTCCGAGATTGAAGCCGTGGTTATCGCATGTGAACATGCCGGCATGCCCTCACTCCATCATGGTGCTCCCTGGCATTTGACGTGCTTGTATCAAGCTGTCTGAGCGACCTGATCGTCCGGCGGGCGGCCCGCTTCGGCCTGTTGTGTCGTGTGCCCAGTGTGCGTCGGTCCTGAAAGCGAGCCCGAGGGGGCAGATATGGCGTTCTGCCAGGTGGACAGGCCCGAGACGAGGAGTGTGCACGTCCTACTTCCTCTCATAGACTGCGGACTTGAGACGAACCAAGAATTGAGACAGGCGCACGGGGATACCAACTCAATTCTCGCATTTGTCAAAAACCTACAATGATCTCACATGATACCGGCAAGTCGGGCCTGAGCGGATCCGCACTCAGTGAACCGCGTAAGCAGGTCTGGTGAGGTCCGAGGAAGACATCGGTAAGGCTGAGAGGGTGATCCCTCGTGGGCTCCCTGGCTGAGATCGTTCTGGGGCATTATGAGCACCTGCCACAGAACTGGAAGGAAGACGGAGAGAAGCGCGGTCAGGGGTCGGTCGTTGTGTCCGTTCAAATTAATCCACCACGGACCCGGAGCAGGCAAGGCGAGGCGGGAGGACAATTTTAATGAAGGCGATTGTACGGCTTTATTCTCGGCGACATAGAATCGAGAAGGTTCAACAGGGACTGGTTTCATGAGCCATTATCTGAATGTACTGCGTACTGCTTCATCTTTTATCTAGGAAGCCTGGCTGATGGCAGCCCGTACTTGATAGCAACTCGTGGACGGGTGGGAGCATTGCTTGAGAGTTGGGTTTGAAGAGAGCTCGTCTAGTATTGTGGAAAGATGTATGTACAGAAAAATACTATTCCTCGGTGAATTTGCTTTGCGAGAAAGTGATCAATTGTGTACCTAAACATCAGCGGATTACAAGCGCAGAGACATCTTGTGCCTTGGAAACGCCACATATCCTGCAGAATCTGCGTCTGTGGCAGTAAAGTTCATGTAGTATGCAGGAGGTTGTCCTAAAAATTAGTCTCCCATATGATGGTATCCCAGAAGAAAGTATCCCAGAAGAAGGTATCCCAGAAGAAGGTATCCCAGAAGAAGAAAACCCAGAGTAGTGATTACTGATCTCCTCCTACCACATGCGACATAATCAATATCATTGGCACATGTCATGCTGTATGAAAAGTTCAATCATCAACCGCCATGGCATTCTGGAGGAGAGTCAGAGGAACTCGGAGGAATGCTTCCCGTAACGAGGAAGAGATATCGCGCATACGGCCACTCGAATGGACGAATCATTGTTCAGTACGGCCACTTGTATGACTGGACTTGACTTCCTACGAGGTCACGCGAAGAGACCACGTCCCTCGACCAAAT
>JACBFG010000019.1:1953016-1972205 GCA_013435955.1 Diaporthe sp. HANT25 | reverse complement strand
GGCTACTCCTCGAATCCCCCTCCCTCCCTTCCTTGCCTCAAGCACCAGATACTCCCCCCCCCCCTCGCACCCACTCAGCAATCATCCCCATCCTCGAGACCCACAATCACATTCCACCAGCCATCATCAAACGCCTGCCCCAGCACGGCGCGGCTGGTCGAGGGATGCCACACGCAGCCCTCGGTGTCGAGAACATCCTGCGCGAGGTCGGCGACCGCGGAGAGGCCGACGACCCTGTCGTGGTCCGGGTCGTCGTTGCACGCGTAGATGCCCGCCTTGGTCTCGCAGCTCACGCGGGTGCAGCACCCGCCGCCGGCTTGGTGGCAGAGCGTCGCCTCGGCCGGGTCGTGCTTGCGCAGGTAGGCGATGCCGTCTTCGATGGACGCCACCCTGGCGTGCTTGTAGCCGGGGACGTTGCGGCAGATGACGTTTGTCTGTGTGTGGGTAAGCGTTTGTTAGCTGGAGGTTTTGTTGTTGAGGATAGGTGGGGTTGGGCACGGTGGGATCAGTCTACGAACCAAGTTGCGCTCGTAGAGAGTGCTTGGGGTGTTTATTCCCATGCCCAGCTGGACAAGGAGCAGGAGGATGAAGAGGAGCGTTTGCATTTTGAACGCGTGTTCGTTGTCTTGATGGCTGGATACCGTTTGCTTGCGTCGTCGTAGGCAAGGTCGTGGTTTAAGTAGGTCCCAGCGCGGAAAGTGCAGCACAAGTAAGTCAGTCTTGAGGTTTTGACCAGTCAATTGTGCTGGGACTTGAATGGATGCAGTCGAGACGAAAATTGGCTGTGAATGTGTTGAGTGTCTGGATGAGTCGACCAAATGCCAGAGTGAAGCAGCAACGTCGTGTTCTCGGGCAAAGCAATTAGCATAACAGGCATGAAAACGGCACAAATAGCTTTCATCACAATCAACACTTCTCATATTGCAATAGAATCGAGCGATCTGGTGCAAGACCCTACTCTAGGACACCCGTCCCCCCAACGCCAGGCTTCCAATTGTGCTCATGCCTCCACGGCCCCTGTGTCGAGCTTCGACGAACATACACTCAAATCACGGCCTTCCACGTCAGAACAAAACCTGCAACGGCGGTGACTTGTGTTCCCATCTTCGATGACTTCCTCTTCACATACAGAGAGAGAGTCTCCCAAGTGCCCTCACTCCCCTCCGCTCCCGAATTGTTGTTTAAGATAAGTGACGTATTGCCCGTGAGCACGATCACGTCAGATAAATGTAAGATACAGTTGCAATAGAAGAGAGATTAACGAAGGGGGGTATATGAGTAGTGTAAGTAGTAGAAAAAGGGGTATCCGGGGTGAGGTTTCAAGTTGGATGAATGTGAAGAAAGGTTGAAAAGGAGAAGTTTGCCCGGGAACCCCATCATCAGCCACCCATCATTTTTATCCTGGCCCAACCTGCGCAACCTATGCGCTCTGAGGCAAGTTCGCCGGCGAGACCTCTCCGTTTCCGATGAATGGGAACGCTCTCCTGCTCCCGACACTCTCCACCTTGGAGAGACCAAGCTTCTCTAGCCCGGCGACTGCGCTGTCCTCCCCGTTCCCATTTCCATTGTAGATGCCAAGACCGCCGCCGTCTATGCTCTTGCTCGGATCTGGCGACTCATCTTCACCTGCCTCCATCTTCTCGTCCAGGTTCATCAGCGCAGGCGGCCTGTGGCGCATTTGGCGGGCCTTCGTGAGCGAGATGGTCTTTTGCTGGTAACTGGTGACAATCGGCTGATTATCATCTCTGTCGATGGTAGCTTTCATAAGAGCCGCCATCCAGAGCCGGCCTTGCTTGATGTTTGGCACAGCGAAGTAGTGGACGGTTGGCTTGGTGAAATTGACGGCCCGAGAAAGGCCAGCCCTGGGAGGAACCAGCTTGAAAATGAATATTGAATCGGACGCTGCCGTTGGATCCGCGTCGGCCTCCGTGGCAGCTATTGTGCTTATGTTGCTGTTGACGGGGACCGCGGGGGAGTTTGATGCTCCAGTGAGTGTTGCATGGAGCCCGGTCAGCCTCTCGTTGTCGGCTGGCAGAACCCTGTGGAAGGAAATGTCGATGAGGCCTTTTTCCTGCTCGTCGTCTTCCGAGTAGTAGTATGCGAGACGCCTGCCCTTGAGAACGAATAGTCTGGGCTTCCATGTTGTCATGAGGCCGTTACTCTTCTTCTTCATCCAGCCGCTGTAGTCGGCGTCCACCATCGCTTCACGCGGACTGACCTTCAGCAAACCACGAGTGTATGCACTTGTGTCTTTCTTGCCTTTCTTCTTGTTACCGCGACTGCCAGTTGAGGCCATAGTGCCTGGACTCTTCGAGACATCGGGGGACTCCAGCTCGAGGCTCGGCCCCACTGAGGGCGTACTAGAACCTGTCCTAGAGGGAGACTGCATCGGCGAGTCCCGCAGCGGCGAGTCGAGAGCTGGCGCAATCTTGGCACGCTCCTGTCCCGTCACCGCATCCGATATGGCTCTGACCCCGCTGGTCTTCGCTGGTTTCTGCATCAGGTCGTTGGCCAGGGCTTGGCGGTGAGCTGGTGACACTGGCAGAGACGGCGAAGGGCGTAGGTTGTCAACAGACGCGGTATCAAGTTTTGTTACAGTCGGAGGGCTGTCTTTGCTTGGCACCGCAGGGCGAAGGGACTCGGTCGTGTTTGTCGAAAGGGTTCTCCTATGACTCCCGTTCGCAGCAGGCGCGCCGTAGTACTTCTGGGCTGCAGGCGAAAGCGGCTCACCCCGTATCGAGCCAATGCTACCAAATCTGGAGTGGCGGGCCATGCTAGTCGCGCTCCTAATCCTCTGCTCTTCCGTGTAGCTTGTGTTGCGGGAGTGTGACGCCGTGCTGTCGCGCTTCTTAAGCACGTTTCGATTCCTACTGCTACCTTCTGCACTAGAGAAGTAGCCGCGGTCGAGGTCCACAGCAGAATCCTGCAGTTCATTCTCGGGAGAGAGGAAGTTCGAGCCGGAGACGGGTCTGGTGACTGCAGCGCCCCCCAGTGTCCAGTTCCGGTCAAAAGACGGCTGCTTCTTGTGGGCCGACTCCTGCAGAGGGAATGTTCCGCTGGGCATCAGCTTTGGGGCAGGGCCAGCGTTGCTGACGCTCATCCCTGGAAGCCGGAAATCCGTCGACGAATGTCTCCTAGAGTGATGCAGATCGCGGATTGATGCGGCTGAAGGACGCTTCTCATGGTTGGGGCGGGAGGGGCTGTCAAGGAGTGTTCTTGGTGATACGGGAGATCCTGGCATGCCCGCAGGCTCGAGCTTGGGTGTTGTTGCGACAGACCTTCGTTTTGTTTGTGACATGGGCCGGTCGTCGATTGGAGGAAGCCTGCTTATAGAGGTGATGGTGTTGTTCCTGCTCCTAGTCCGTCTGCCAACGTCCGACCCTGCTTCGCTGCCGTACGTCTGTGTGGTTGGCCGTGTGAAGATCCCATTGACCTCGTCTTGTAATGCCTTGACCTTCTGCCAGGTCTTCAGCCTCCGACCCACGGAGCCGAGATCGAAGGCCTTGATGAAGAGCGACGTTTGATCCATACCCAAAAGCACCTCTCCAGTAATTTCCTGATCCCGGAAGACCTCGCAGTGATGCTTCTCCACCCCCGAGGTGAAGAGATACTCGGCGACCTCGTCCGGCGTCCAAGACTCGACCTCAGAACGAGAATGTGCTCCCTCCTCCTCCTCGTCTGTTTCCTCACCTGCTATGTAAGACAGACGGTGGTCTATGTTCGAGCTGTATTCGCTTCCAGAATCGTTGGCGTGCCGCGAGACACTGCCATGTCTCGGTGTGGATCGAAGGTCGTCAATATGCTCGTCAATGACGTTGAGGGTCTCGTGGAGGACGTGATTGTCCTGACCCTGGTTGAGACGGGAGAATGAGCCTATGCCGGCCGAGACTGGAGGGCTCTTCGATGGGATAGTGCCAGTGTTGGGGGCACTGTAGGAAGACAACGGCAGCGTCACCGGGGTGCTCTCGGCCTTCAAGTCGGGCGGCGGAGACAGTGCAGCTTGCGCTGAATCGGCGATCGGGGCAGCTGGCTGTGGCGGCGGTTGGGCCTGCACCGGGGTAGGAACCTCGGCAGACACAGCAGGCGGGGCCTGAGGTTGTGATTGCGGCTGTGGCTGTGAGGCGGGCGTCGCAGCAGTGCTTGGAGCGGCCTTGATGGCGTTGTTGGTATTGCTAGGAGCCGGACGGGTGTAGACTGGAGGAGGCCGGGGTTTAGCAACAACCAACAAACACTGGGACACAGCAGGAAGCAACGGCGAACGGTGGGCGATGCGGGGCGGGGTGGCATGGGGTGTTGGTGTTTGTGTTGACGGTGACGGTGACAGACAGCAACCACCCCCAGTCTTTCCCCGGTCTCCTTCAGGTCAGGCGAGGGAAGGGGCGACGCGACAGAACAAAGGGCCGAACGTACCTTCCGGGAACAGACCACTGTTGCCATTAACCAGGTGTTTGCCCAGAAACCACCCATCGCCAAACTCGTCGTCCCTCTCTACCAGTTCGACGCGGTCACCCTTTGCCAGGGTCAGCTCATCGGAGCTTCGGGCAGTGAAGTCATCTGCAAGTGGTGCGCATCAGATAAGTTAGCCCACGGAAATTGAAGAGTCCTGTCAATCAGTCGCGCATCCCCGGTGGCTGTAGGCGAGAGGAGGTGGGAAATCGACCGAGGGTGGGAGTGCGAGTGCGCGCCTCGCCTGGGCTCGCTTGATGCGCAGCAGGGCGCGCGGCCAATTCCCGGTGGTCAACACTGACCAAGACCCCCTCTCTCGACCCCAGAGCCGAAACCCACAGCTCATCTCATGACAGATTGGGATGGTTTGTTGGGGACAAGAGGGTCCAGCACTTACGGATGACGAGCAGGATATCGCCCACCTCGGGCCTTGCTGCCGATGTCGCCATCGTGGATGCGCTGCGCGTTGTCGTTCCGTTTGGGCGGTCGCCTCTCCCTGCCTGGGAAGAAGTCGTCGTGGCTCGCGGGCGCTCTGGAACGGGGGCGGATCAAGGGTCCGTGGCCACTCGCAGGCGTCAGTGGCGGCAAGACATAGGGGTGTTTTGTTGTTTGTTGATTGAAGATTGTTTGAAGACGAGGGCGAGGGCGAGGGCGAGGAGGGGAACGAGACAGGCGCGACGGCTGTGGCTGAAAAAGGGTTGTTCGGCGCCGGGGGTGGAAGAATGGGGCGGGACTGATGATGTGATGTGACGGGCGGGCTCGAGTTGGAGTTGGAGAGTCGTCGAGGTCGTCCCAAGACCAGGCCACAAGGGTGGTTAATTAGCGGGCAGAACGGGATGGATAACAGCTGGTAGGCTTCCTGGGTAGGTAAGGTTGGGCTGTTTGCTGTTTTGGTCTGGGTAGCAGTAGGGGAGGAAATGGCCAAGGGAAAAAGAGGCACGAGCCCGGCTGCTTTGACGGCAATAATCTGAGAGAGATTGGGATCCCTGAAAATGGGGATCTTCGACTTGGAGTCTACACTAGGTGCAGCTGTTGGGGGCGAGCCGACTCAAGCCCGGGTTGAGGACTCGCCAGGAATGGAGTCGTAGTGCCTTTGCGAGAGCAGCAGTGAGATGGCAGAGTCTCACAAGAGGGAGCAAAAAAATGAATAAAAAAAAAAGGCCGTGATGAGCTTGGACGAGCAGAGGCCACGCTTGGCCCCCCTTTGAGTGCAGATAATAGGATTGCCACGCCGCAGCCCAGGCTCAGATTTGACAGATGGATCGACCTGAGTTCATCATTAGACTGATGATTATCCTACGGGGCTGACGGCCCAGGCGGGATGCGATACGCAATTCTTGATGCTGCAACAGACGTTCCCACTTTTTCTTCTTTTCCCTTCCGTACAGGCGGATGCCGATGGATTTGATTTCACCTGGGCCCTGCGAGTCACACAAGCACATCTGCTGCTGCACAGTCACTCCCAGTCACTTCTATACGCATTACGCCTTCGTCCGAACTTTGTCTCTATCCCCGCCCCCTGTAATGTGTTGATTCACCGGGAGGAGGGCTCTGCTACGACTGACCACACACACCCACACTCTGACTGACGAGCGGAGACAAGACGGCCGCGCACACACACACACACTCTCTCTCTCACTCAATGACTACACAGCACCTGTAATCGCCACCCGCCCCGCCCCGCAGACCACACCGGACCAGACGAGACCAGACGGACAGGGTGGCAACTGGCTATCTACAGGACCTGCTGGATGTAGGCAGTAGCTCCACTGGTGGTTCACTGGCAGACTGGGTACCGGTAAACCACTCGACAGGACATGCAGCGTGGTGGTAAGAATGCAGGCAATGCTCCGTTGGACGGAACGAGTAATCCGTCGTGCCCAGTGGCTGGGCCTGGTAGGTGCATTGTGTCCGTCCAAAAGGAGGAGGACGTGGGAGTACGGGATCCGTTATTTTAGGTGCGTTCTCACAGTAGCGTGTCCTTTTTGATGCATGTGAGGCGAGCCTTTGCAGGGTCCCCAGGGTCGTGGGCACCTCTTCTGAGATGGCAGTGGTCGCATTCGTCAAAATCAACCCAGCTCGCCAGCTCGACCGGGGACAATTCGATAGAGCGCTTTACCCGTTGGATTAATTTGGACGGGCAAGGTGATGCTGGCACTGGTCGGAGGCCCTTTTACATGAGACCTGGGTGACACCATCCACGGATACCCGTTCTTGGTGAACCATCGTAGGCATTTGGCTGATAATTAGAAGTCATCTGGAAGCAGAGCCTGATGCCAGACAGCCAGCCAGTCCACCGTCGAGGTTCGGGAATCAGAGCTCGGCCTAGATCGGACAGCCTGACAGCCAGCAGGCCAAGCAGCCGCCCAGCAAGGATGGAGGAGTGCATGTTGGCTGGGGAGACCCTGACCTTTATTTAGAAAGAGGAAAGCGGATAGCGAGGGCCAGAACATGGGCCCCGGCCGATCCTACGGTACATCGTCAGTGAACAGATTGACTGGGTACGTAAACAACTGTTCCCTATCTGTACTGTGTGCCATTGCAGAGAGGCTGGCCCTTACCCTCACTCTCAGTCATCATCAACCTGAGGGCTCAGCAGCCAGAACAAATGAGAAAGGGGCCCTCAATGTCGCACCGGGCGCAGCAGCACGCCTTGTCAAGTGAGATGAGCCGAGATGTTGTGCCACCCGCCCATGAGCCACCGGCGGAGCACAGCAGCTAGCTACCTGGATGCTTTGGCGGCCAAAAAGTAAATTTCTCCAGCGACTCGCTGAGCTGACATCACTGCCAAGTGCTCACGAGTTCACGGTCGGCCGGGAAGGGAGGGTTGCAGTCCGGGGCGGCTCGAAGATTTCACATGGGAAGCTGCCCAAGTCAGATACTCCGTTTTGTTGTGCGTATGCGTGTTATCTTTCTCAGTGGCGTATGTCTGAGGCGAGAAGCAAGACCACACATATCATCTGAGTAATGTGAAGAACGTTGCGCAGTCTGATCTGCAAGCGATCGACTCGTGCAACCGGAACCAAGACATTTGCAGACAGAGACAGCCAGATCGTCTAAGCTTAAGTATCCCATAGGAAGGTATCACAGGAAGATGGCCCAGAGGGGATATTCCAGGGAAGGATATCCTGGAGGAGAATATGCCAGAGGACGATAACCCAGGGAGGATAACCCAGAGAGGATGACCCAGGGGGAGGATATTCCAGAGGATGGTACCACGAAGCATGTTATCCCACAAGAGGATATCCCATATGTAGGAAGACATCCCATAGCAGGTAAATGCACTGCATGTACAGTAGCTGAGAGTAGGTAGGCTACCTGCCACCCCAGGTCTTGGCAGGCAGTCCAAAAGATGCCTCGGCAACTCTGATAGCCGCGAATACACCTCATCCGAATCCAGAACACCATACAGCCGACACCTTCAACAGCAGAGAGAGTAAACAGTCAAGAGCGAAAGAAGCTCACTCATGTATAATTAGTCTTTTGCAAATCTTTGTTGTCTCATATATCAGCGCACACAAATACTAGCCCTCCCCCCAAGCCGCACACGACACAACCCCACAGCCATGGCCGCGCAGCCAGCCAAGCCCCTGGAGGGCTACTCGGGCTTCACCCACTTCAACATCACCAGCCCGGCCGCCTTCGTGGCCCACGTCGAGATCAACCGGCCGCGCAAGCTCAACTCCTTCATCCGGGAGATGTGGCTCGAGCTGCGCTCCATCTTCGGCCAGCTGTCCGCCGACCCAGAGGTCCGCGCCATCGTGCTCACCGGCGCCGGCGACAGGGCGTTCACGACGGGGCTCGACGTCCAGGCCGCCTCCGAGAGCGATGCCGCCGTCCAGGGCGCCAACAGTGACGTCGACGGCGCCAGGACGGCGACCAAGATGCGCCGCCACATCTACGAGTTCCAGGAGTGCATCACGGCCGTGGAGAAGTGTGAGAAGCGTAAGTTATAGCCCCTTGTCTACATTATCCCCAGGTCCCAGCCTAAAGGCACACTCGATGTGTTCGGGACAGGATAAAAAGCTGAGCCGTAGCTCATGAACACCTACAGCTGTGATCTGCATCCTCCACGGGATATCCATAGGCCTGGCCATCGACCTGTCCTGCTGCGCCGACGTCCGGCTCTGCGCGGCGGACACGCGGCTCGCCGTCAAGGAGGTCGACATCGGGCTGGCGGCGGACATCGGGACGCTATCGAGGCTGCCCAAGGCCGTGGGGAGCTCCTCGTGGGTCAAGGACGTGTGCCTGTCGGCGCGCTTCTTCGACGCCGCCGAGGCGCTGCGGCAGGGCTTCGTGAGCGAGGTGCACGAGACCAAGGCCGCCGCCGTCGCCGCGGGGTTGGAAAAGGCGGCCCTTATTGCTGGCAAGAGCCCCGTCGCGGTCCAGGGCACCAAGGAGCTGCTCAATCACGCCAGGGATCACAGTGTGGACGAGAGTAGGTCTATTCTGCCTGCCCCTGCCCCTGCCCTGCTCTGCCTCGCATTGGGCCAGCTAACCTCTTGTCCTTGCAGGTCTGCGGTACACCGCGGTTTGGAACTCAGCCATGCTCCAGTCAAACGACGTCTCCTCCGCGCTTCTGTCTGGCATGCAGAAGAGGAAGCCGACGTTCGAGAAGCTATAGACATAGACCATTGTGATCTGTCCTTACCCAGGACCTGTAAATATCTTCAACCCAGCCTGACGCTTGACTACTGTACCAGCCATTGTCCCCGTGACTGATTTGCCTTGGCCATCAAACTCATCCCGAGCATATCGCGCAGGTGGCGCAAGAGTCGCAGGCGACATATATCCGAAGATACTCGTACATGGTTGCGTAGGCGTTGTAGGATCGCCGGCAGGGAAGAGGAAGGCCGTATAATTTGTAAGCCAGCCGCGCGCGCGCATCACTCGGAACCAGACTCGTCGCCTCCGTGCTGCTGGGTCGTCTCCCTCAGACGGTCCTCAAGCGTCTGCTTGAGCTTCTGCAGCATCGTCTCCTTGATGACGACGTGCTCGTCGTCCAGGTCGTCGATGATGTACTCGTGGCCGCTCTTGGTGTCGATGTTGACGATGATGGACTTGATCGACGGGTCGCACTCGACCAGGACGCCTGTAGGAGGGGGCGAGTTAGGCTGGCGTTGGCTTCGTTCCTTTTCTCGTCTGGAAGGGCAGACGGGCGGCGGCGGTGATGCTTACCTCTTATGGCTCGTGCTGGCATGGTGTCGAACTGTCAATGATCACAGTGGCGATAGCGTTCACGTGTTTGAGGGATCCGAGTGTACTGGCGGGACCGAGGGGCTGCAAGTTCTGGGCGTCGCGAAGTTCGATGTGCTTCTTGTGGTGACGCCGAAGTTGGCGCTGCTAGATCTAAGTCTAGCTTGAGCGACTCGTCGAAAGTGATCCGCGTCGGCTACGGGGACCCCTGCAAGCCCTGGCCTGTGCGCCTCAAGGGCCTGCGCAGGGGCCAGAAGCTTATTCGGTGGGCTGCATTTTTGGCGAACGCCCCTAGGTCAATTCTATTTGTTCACCAACGTCTCTGCCTGATATTAGGGAATTGAATCAGAAATCCTTTGTCAAAGCTCCTATCAAACATTGTTTCATTCGGAAACTTCACATATTATTCTGAAGTCATTATTCTCCGCCCGTTTTGGTCCTGTTCATGAATCTCATAAGGCAACCCTTTAGCCAGTGATCCGGACAGAATAGGCAACCTACAACAGCAGCAGCCGTTGATGCTGTTCACGTTATTCAACATTTGCAGAATACCGCTCGGTGGAATGAGATAATGCGCTGAGTTCCTTCGCTAACGCTCTCACAAACTCAACTACGCGGACAGCGAGAGGTTGCTAAAGAAACATCTATTACATAGGAGGTTAGCCCGTAGGTGGTGTCTTCTGCTCAAAGTTGTTACTATTCATGCACAGTTGTGAGGACTGCGAGCCGGCAATACCTTCATTAATGACAAGATCATAGATTTTTCTCATTTCAAGAGTTTAAATCGCTAATACCGGCAATGGCTCTACTCTTCAAAATCACCAGGTATATCCTTCATCCACTTCACCCTTGCCTTTGTATCCTCCCACTCCGGACTCCCAGGCACATACTTGGATCTGTCATAGTCCCACTGGCTCTGGTACCGCTCAGCCCACTCATAAAACCTGTCCCAGTCCCTACAAGTGTGCTTCATGCCCATGTAAGTCAGGTATTTCTTGTTCCTCTCGCTCCACTGCCACACCAGCGGCGTCGTGTCGGCATGGCACATGAGGTACTGCCGGATCTGGTCGACGCAGTGATCCACGTGGCCCATTCTCTCCTCCTCCGTATCCCCCAGGTGCGTCGCGTTCAGGTACAGGCTCTCAGGGGAGCCGCCGGCCCACAGCATTAGCCGGATCATGTTGAGGCAGTGAAGGTGGTGGAACACGTCCAGCTGGATATAGTGCTGGTCCTCGTGGCCGGGCACGGGACTGGAGGGCACCTCGAGTCTCGCGGCTGATGACGCTGGAATCTGGGAGATGCCGACCTTGTTGTAGAGGTCATGCCACAGCGCATTGTTCTCGGAGTTGGGTGCGCCCTGGTACGGCGTCTGGCCGTTCTGGACCGAGCTGTCGAAGACGACTTCTTTGTATGAGATGGCTTCATTTGCTGGTGCTGTATCATGACGGCAAATTCCCAGTCAGTCTTCTTCTGCTTCGTGCTGCTAAGGGGCGAGGGTTTGGGATGGTACACAGGGCAACAAATGGAATTCGGTCTTAACTCACACCATTGTCTCCCAAGACTGGGATCTATCACCGGTCTAGACCAGAACCACGCAAAGGCACAGCACAGCAAGACATTGGCTGCCGCCGATATGCCCAGAGCGATAGAAATTCCCCGTGAGAGCCCACGCACGACGACGACGTCTCTATACGACTCGGAGCTGTTGCGAAGCAGTTTCTCTCTCGAAAGTGCGGACTCTGTCTCCGAAGCTGAACTCATCCCGTATTCCTTGAGTGAAAAGCAGATGGGGGAAGGGGAAAGGAAGAGCGCAAGTTCAATGATGGACTATGGCTTCTCATAGACGCTATCGTCTCGTCTCCATCATATCGCCAGAGGAAGAATCGAGACGATCAACGCCCTCCCATTTCAGACAGTGGAAGCCTGCCACTTTGTTGGCTCCCCTTATGGATTGCATTCTGCAAGGAAGATCTTGGTTCAGATCATCATGTGTGTTTCGATGTCCCCCTTCTCGACGTATGTTGACTCAGTCCATAATGTGAGCACATACCTGAGTCAGCCAGTACTAGCCGCAGTACATTGATCATGTTCGTCCGAGGTCATTAGGTTTGTATCTTTACGGCAAACATGAACCACGATACGGAATCGTCGAACCTCCCGACACCCGAAGTCTACCAAACCGGAGCATCTTCGGAATATTTCCATGTGTTGGACACCTTCACCTACATGCCTTGAGGCAGTGACCCCTGCCCGATTCCCGACCTCTCGGGCCCGGGCGAAACTTCGGGGCCTGAGTCTCCACCGGCCAGGTGAAATTTCGGGGAGCATATTCAACGGGTCCGGAGGAGTCAAGCTTTGCGGGGCCCCGCGTTACCCACCCGGCCACGATCTACTCAGCACCATCTGGGGCCGGGCGAACTCTGGGCAGGACGTGACGAGTGTGTGCCCACAGCGGGAGGGCTCGCTTACGGTCTTGGAGAAAGCTTTGTTACTCGCGTTGCTCGCGTGACATGGTAGATCCCCCTGAAATGGAATGGGGTACCTTGGGACGACCTGATGCTCGTCTTTGGGACCTCACGATTGCTTCACCAGCCACGGATCAGATATTTGAGAGCAACCCAAAACGAGTAATTACTTCTGACAGACTGATGGTGCGAAATTGAAAACCAAGAGTTCACAAGACACAATCCTCTGGAGAGACTGTGTGAAGAAATCGGATTGGGTCACCTTCTGCCGTGGTTTAAGAAGACCTTCGCTCTTGCAATTCCAAAGGCAAGGAAGTCTGTCAACCCGCGACTCGTGATGCTTTTCCGCGACCATTTTTCTGGAATCAAAGTGATACAGCAGCGGTATGTGGGGCCAAGGGGAGCGAGGACCTGGTTGCCAGGGGAGTCATACAGCAAGTTCGACCTCGTATTGTGGGACTTGAGTCCGGGGATAGCCTCCTGATGGAGATCCTCACGAAGCTCTGAAGGCATGTCTTCGGTAGAAGGGAACATTCTCGACGTCGACAGTGGTTGGGGTCGACCTTGCGGCAGCGATGCCATGTCTGGAGCATAAATAGGTCCCATTTTCCCTATGCTCCCTCAATGACTTATATTATCAGATTGTCCACCCTTCAAGCCAGTCAAACAAACCAACAGGCAACTATATCCACCACTTCAATTGGAATAATATTCTCCAATCCGTCAGAATGAAGCTCATCACCCTCTTCGCCACCCTCCTCGCGTCTTCCGCCCTCGCGGTGCCTACCCCTGATGGTACGTCCATCCGGACTGGGATGCTGAATCGTCTTTGCTAATTCACCATCACAGTTGACGCTACCGACTGCAATGTCCCTGGAGGCTGTCATAAGCGGGACGTAGATGCTACAGACTGCAACGTCCCCGGGGGCTGCTACAAAAAGAGGGAGCCCGAGGTTGTCAGTGTTGACGCCACGGACTGCAATGTTCCCGGAGGTTGTTACAAGAGGGACGTGGATGCCACCGACTGTAATGTCCCTGGCGGCTGCTACAAGAAGGAGAAAAGGGATGTCGACGCGACTGACTGCAACGTCCCTGGAGGATGTTATTAGAGGAGTCACTAGCAGTCTCGGAGAATCTCTGGCCATGTATGGAAGTTGAACAATGCTGCGGATGTATTGGTTCAACCGGGCTGAGAACGCATGGCTACTGAAAGTCGACGCTTTCAAGAAAACAATAGCTTTTAGTCTGCTAATATACTCGAGGAAGATGCCTTCATGAGTTCCTTCTCCAGACCACGAAGACCGCTCTCTACTTGGGCAGCTCAGGGCTGTCACCAAAGCACTTGGCCAGCATCTGAGGCGGATACCTCTCTCCCTTGCCCCCACCAACCTTCTCAATCTCGGCCCTGATCTGCGCCACCTCGTCCGGGCTCAGCTTCACCTCGACGCCCTTGGCGTTCTCCTCGAGGTACTTGACGCGCTTCGTGCCCGGGATGGGGATGAAGTCCTCGCCCTGCGCCAGCACCCACGCCAGGACCAGCTGTCCCGGCGTGACGCCCTTCTTGGCCGCGATGCCCGCCAGCGTCTCCACCAGCTTCAGGTTCTCGGGGAAGTGCGTCTCCGAGAAGCGCGGGTGGCGCCAGCGCGAGTCCGTCTCGGCGATGTCGCCGCGGCTCTTGATGGTCCCCGTCAGGAAGCCGCGCCCCAGCGGGGAGTAGGCCACGATCTTGACGCCCAGCTCGCGGGCGGTCCGGAGGAAGTCGGTCTGCTCCGACTCGATCTCCAGGGCGAAGGGGGAGTACTCCATCTGCACTGCTGCGATGGGGTGGATGGCGTGGGCCCGGCGCAGCGTCTTGGCTGAGCACTCCGACAGCCCCAGGTACCTGATCTTGCCCTCGGCCTTGAGCTCCGCCATCGCCTTGACCGTCTCCTCGATGGGCACCTTGTCGTCCACCCGGTGTTGGTCTGGCATAATGTCAGCTACCAATTATCACAGGACACCGGATCGTGGAGGGTCACAACCCGTGACTCACAGTACAGGTCAATCTGGTCGACACCCAGGCGCTCCAGAGACGCGGCGCAGGCCTCCTTGACGTAGGGGGCGTCACCGCGCACTTGCATGTTGCCGCTCGAGTCGAAGACGTTGGCAAACTTGGTGGCGAGGAAGATCTCCTTGCGCCGGCCGGTCTCCTTGAACCACTTGCCGAGGAGCTTCTCGTTGGTGTGCGGCCCGTAGATATCGCTCGTGTCCCAGAAGGTCATTCCGAGGTCAGCGGAGCGCGTGAGCACGTCGAGGGACTCCTTGTCGTCATAGCCACCGAAGGAGGTGTAGCCAAAGGACATGCCCATACATCCTAGACCGAGGGCAGAGACGTCATCGTCGCCAATCTTGCGAGTTGGGAACGGCATGGTGGCGGTGTCAGTTTCTGTACTTTTTATTTTTGTGTTTGGTTTGGTCTACGTGGATAGAAGATGTAAGAAGCTACTGTGGATATTGTTTAAACTTGGAATCTAATTATCCCTTCGAGCGGTGGCGTAATTGCTGATCTTAATGGAAGCCCACTGCGGAGTTACTGGGGCCTTACTGCCGATGCGGCGGGGATAGTTTCACTTTAGCAGGTCTAAGACCGGGTTGTGAAAACCTTATACCCGAATCCCCTAACCCTATTGACTTGAGTTACAATCAAGATGAGCACAGAAACTCATGAATGAGCATGTGAAAAGTCGCTGGTTGTGTTACTGGCAGTTTGTCTTGAGAAGTCCAGGCAAGTTCACCATTGTTCCTGCCGTCTGCCGAATGCCCGGTAGTTCGCAAGAGAGGCCGAGTTCTCTCCAAGCCAGTATCTAAGGGCGATGCGAAGTAATGTGCTAGTGTTCCTCCGCTGTCTACAGACAGAGCAGTTTCATGGCAATATGAGCACGCGGGATGGTGATGATGAATTATTCTTTCATAGACGAAGGAAATCTAAGCCTTTTCTTGAGAACGTCGCTTGTGATATGCAGTAAAGGAAAATTGAAAAAGCCCAGCAGTCTCCTAGTTGAAGACGACAGACGGGAAGCACTGCTCCTTGGTCATTCCATTATGTGTGCCAGCATGGTCCATGAGCGGCTTGACGTTGTCCTTGACCATCTCGCGGCGGCAGTTCATGCACTATTTTCAAATGTCAGCCCGTTTTCCGTGCAAAACGGTGTGGCTGTCTCAACGCACAATGACCGTCTCCTTCTTCGGCTTGACGGGGAGACCGTTGGCCTTGACCGGGGCACGAGTGCCGGCGGCTTCGGCCTTCTTGTGCTCGCGTTGGATCTGGAAGGGTCAGCATTAGGTCATGAGGTGGGGGGCACAGCAGCAGCAGCAGTATAAGTTGCGAGGCTGGTTCAGGAAGATAAAGGTACCCTCATCTTCTTGGAGACCGGCATCGTGAAATAGTGTTGTCAAACGAGCTCGGGGGCGGGTTGGGTTTGGGTTGAATCAATGGATTTGCTTCTGTTGAAGTGTAGTGTGGAGTGAGTGCAGAGCAGTCAGTGGTGTGAGAATGTGAGGGAGGAGGAAGTGAGGAAATGCAACAATACCTAGGTAGATAAGAAATACGAGCACGCGTCGCGCATGGTATGGCGCGCGAGGAAAGGAGGAAAAAAAATCAATTAACAAGCCGCAGAGGGAAGGCGGTGTGTCATCCCGAATGCATCGCAGTTCTGATTCTGCCAGACCCACTTTACTGTTCCCACCGAGCTTCCTGTTAGAGACAGGGTTTGAAAGCGCATATATCTGAGCACTTGCCTATGTGATAAATTGTCTACAGCCACTCGTCACCGTGAGACATTCCGTTTCGTATGCACAGCTTGCGATACTGATGGTGACTTGGCTGGTCTGGTTGACACCAAGCAATCTTTCACATTTTCAAACTTCCTTTATTGAACCCAACAGACAACGCTGCTATCAAGCTGTAGATTGGTATCTCCGCCTCTGCACCACATGATATACTCCCAAAACAAACCCCATGCCAGTTGTATTCACACGACGAACATGAATATAAGCCGCAATTCTACTCAGGCATGCCCTCGAAGGGCTTGGCCAGCGTCTCCTTCATGAACGGCAGCTTGGACTTGGTCCAGATCTCCGTGTCCGGCTTGAGCGTCTTCTTGATCTCCGTGTCGAGGGTGCCCGCCTTGATGGCGATGATCTCGGGCGCCGCGTCCGGGTCGTGGGCGATCGGGGAGCCGCACTCAGAGCAGAAGATGCGGTGCACGTCCTTGCCCGAGGAGCCCTTGCCGGCCCACGACTTGGTCGGCCCGTTGAGCGTGAGCTTGTCCTTGGGGACTACTGCGACTAGGGCTGCGAGTGGGGGGAAAACCGGGTTAGCACTCCGCACTTGTGCACACACGTATTAGAAAGGGGGGTTGGGCGTCTCTTCTTGCTCGGTCCATGCCCTTCCATGCCCGGGTATGAAGCATCCCAGTGTCAGCTTCGCATGCGGAACTTGAGAGGACTCGTTCCACATGCCAATCGCTCGCTGAGGGGCCTGCACTGTGGATGCGTGTAACCCTTGGGGGCGGAGCTCCCGCTTAAGGACAGGGGTCGTGTAAGAGCTTCGCGCCATCCGTGTTCTAGGACTTGCGGGGGCGGGGCACAGCGATTCCCGCCCCGCGATGACGACGACCAAAACCCTCAAGCTCTCCCTCGCCAGACCCTTGCGAGGTGAAGGGACTCCGAAAACTTGCCAAATATTGGTGTGGAGGTATATGTGGGACTTACAGTACGTCGAGCCAGATTGCCGTTGGCAGTCGTCACAGTGATCGTAGCCCGTGATCAGAGGTTGGTCGACGTCGACCGTGTAGGTGACGGCCTTGCAGAGACAGTGACCCTTGAGAACCATGTTGAAGAGCTGTGCTGTCTGGTGGTGGTTGCTGGTGAGATGGATTGTTGAGAACTAGGACGAAGCTTGTTTGCAGGAGGGAGAGAGAATTCCCTCCGCCCTCCGGACGTGGGAAGCTCCCTTGCTATATACACATGGCCATTCACCCTTGAGCTCGTGTAAGGAGCAGTGGAAGGCGATGCGACTCGGTGGGATCAGCAGGTTGACGCAAGAACCCTGCCCGTTGTCACTCGGGCTTCAGGAGCCGCTATACCTGTTTGCCGACGCTATGATGAAAGCCGTTCGCTGTAATGTGGGCCGGTGCGTTTCTGATTTGCATTTCCCGTCTGCTGCCCAGGAGGCAGGCAGGCACAGGCAGGGCAGGGCAGGGAGGAAAGCTGAACAGGTCTTCCGCTAGGAGCCTAGATACATGCACCGTGATCCCACCAAAGCAACGGCGATTTGATAAAATTCTGTCACCCCATCATGTATCATGCCCGGATCAGCCCAGCCTAGGGCTTGCATGAGAACCGGGTGGAAGGAGATCGGCACCACCCTGAGCTGCCGTGCTGCAGAAACATTCTAGGCTGATGACAACCAGAATGACGACGAACTCTGCATCCTCGTCTGATATTCCCCGGAGGAGGGGGAGGAGGGGCGGGCTTCCAGAGTCGCATTAGCTTCTGCCTGCCAAGCCATCTCCTCGCAGCACCTGTCTTGCAGCATTTTGTCTTGCCTGTTGCATCCTGGTCTTATAACAGATGCACCGCGGATCACACCCAGATTAAAACGGCGGGCCGTGGAACTATTACAGGGCCCAAGTTGTTTCGCCCCATCTCCGAGCGTCTGAACAAGATCTCGACCGGACTGCCGGGAGTGTGCCGCTGTTCCTGTTCTATTTGTCAGGAGAGAGAATCCTTGGGACAAACCTGGGGGGTTTGTCTGCAAAGGGCTGGTCGGGTAGACCCCACGGAGCCAAGATAGGTAGGTAACGGGCTGGCCCACTGTCTGCAAAGGCTATTTGGAATTTGGGTAGTGATAACATCAGCCTGTCAGAATTTGGGTGGGGAAACTTTCCGAATCAAGCTTTTATTGCTTTTGCCAAACCCTCAACGTCCAGCGAATGAGGGCTGCCCAATCTTTCCTATTTGGGCATGTGAGTTGCCACCTCACCTGCAAATAAACATCTCGTTGGATTTGTTTAACGTCATTCTCTTATGAGGCTGCCTTGACTGCCTGACCGATGTCGTTACGACGTGTGATATGTCTTGACGGAGCAGGTGCGAGCTCGTTCACAGCAGCGCTATTCTTTTGAGACAATGTGCATGCTGGGCACCAGCACCACAGTGAAGATCGCACAGGCAGCTTTTGGCGATCTCAGTTGTGCAACGTGACATGCACGCAGCGTCTAACAGAGGCAGAGGGATAATCGGGATTCTTGGGGCGCTCGAGCAAACCCGGCTCGATGGCCGATGTTTCTGCGCGTGCGTCACCTCGCCTATTCATACCCACATATCCACAGGGCTGCGGCGAACCCAAACATGCGTGTCTTGCCCTCCCACGCAAAGGTCACGATCCAGGCCAGCCACGTTCTCAGCACGGTCAGAGCCGCGTCAACAAGGAAGAGGTTCCCGAATGCCAGTCTATCGGCCACAAATATTCTAAGGACCAGACTGCTGTACTGCTGCCGCATATCCGCATCGTCTTGCTGGAGCATAAATGCATCCATAGACGAGATCCGGAAATCGCGGATGTCCACCGCAGTAGTTGGCGAGGATTGTTGCAGGGGTTGGCTGGATGTCAGTGGTCGTACAATCGCGTCCGGTCGTCGCCTAAGATATCGGATAGCCTCGTAGTAGGCAAAATCCATGGGGTTTCTCGCCTCCAGTGCTGGTGCTGGCTTCTTGAATAGTATTTTCGGCAGGAGATCTGGGCGTGAGATCCAGATTGTGCAGCTTTCGCGCAGTTCGGAGAAGAGAGCCTCGAGATCGTGTGCGTAGAACACAAATCTTGTGTAGAAAACTGGCGTCAAGACTTTGAACTCCATTTCGTCAACATCTGCGTCCCCTTTGTCTTTGGCGGCGGGTGAGAGCATCAGCTCCCTACCAGAGTCAGCCAGGCCGCATGGGACATATTTCAGAGCGATGGGAGCTTGACACTGCTCAACGAGGCCCCGAAGGTATTTTCTGAACATAGGTTCCAGTTTTCGTTCGGTGGAGTCCGCGTTGCG
>JACBFG010000019.1:1938166-1952986 GCA_013435955.1 Diaporthe sp. HANT25 | reverse complement strand
TTCCCTCACGATCCTGGGGAAGGTGACAAATCCCACCCACCACCACGACAACAGGAAGCGCCATTTCTGTGCGATGGTCATGTTTGAAGGATCGATCGGATCGCCAGTTGAGACAAGCCGTGCAACGATCTTGCCGTGTCCCTTGGACGACTTCAAAGTTATAGTGCAATCGATCGATTCCCTGCCTTGAGCCACGGACCTCAGTGGGTCAAACGACTGGAGGCTGTAGGAGCCCTTTCGTGAGTTGAAGGGTGACACGTGGAAGTCCTTGGGCCACTCCTGCTTGAACACAGCAGGTGTGCTAGAGTTTTGAGCATCTGCACGAGCAGCTCCCTGCGAGTCTTCGATATGACCCCCATGTTCGATCTCTGCCGGAGTCAGAAAATACATGCGCCGCTCGTCAAAGGTATTGTTGACCTCGATAACCAATGCAGCCAGTGACATGTCTTCCGAGTAGAGATACCAGAAGGAAGCTGGGTTGAAATGGTATCCCAAGAATCTGGCAGCTGTGACCAGGTAGGCATGAGGATAAGCCGCAGGGTCGACACCCTGATGTACAAGTCAGTGGAGATTCAGCTGGTGACGTGGATCATCATCGGGAGAACCTACTTGTGTCCTCAAGTAGGCATCCAGCTTGCCTCGCAAGCCCAAATGCCTATCTCCCCGGTGCAGATAATCTGCGGGATCAATGTGAAACCAGCCCCTCCTGAGTCTGGAAAACCATGGCTGCTCTGAGGAAAACAAGGAGACCATTCCCCCAGAGACGCCCTCCCAGCCGACTGGAATCCCAACGACCAGATAAGAGTAGACAAAGGAATGCTTGTTTGGGAAGAATCTCGAGTGCGTCGTTTTACTAGGGAACAGCAGGACTCTGCCATGACCTTTCCATTTCGCAGTACTGTTCGTGGCAAGCAGGCTCCGGGCCACTTGGAAGATGACGAGTGTGATCAATGCATACTGTATGGCGGTCCAGCACCAACTGAGCACCAAGGCCTGCGAGTGGTATGGCAACCATTCGAGTGCGACGAAGAGGCTGAACAGGAGCTGCTTGGTGCGTCTCGAGTCCAGGCCGAGGGCGTTGGTGAGTGTGATGGCGGTGGCACAAGACAGCCACCCAATGCCGCGACTCATGTCCAGTCAAGAGGGAGTCGTGAGACGGAGAAGACGCCAGCGAAGTGATCAACACATGGAGCTTGGTTGCAGAATCAAAAGTGCATAGACAACAAGGTCTGGGTGTGGAAAGCTTGTCTGCGGTAGGTCCGTGAGGGTCTTGGAAGCGTGGCAGTCTCAGCGATGATGAATTACCCGTTGACCTTGGTCAACAAACCGGCAGCTCCGAGCTGCTGAGACTCGGCCGATGTCTCGTTCGCCCCTGCCCTACAAAGACCCTACTACGTCTCTATCCATGTACCTAGGTACCTAGACGGTAAAATGGTCACAATTGCGGTCGACACTTTTACTAGGCAGTCTAATCGCGAACGCATCATACCTGTTAAGTAGGTCACATGCCATGTAATAATTATGATGGGGGAAATTATCTTACATACATTCCAGGGCAATACCTCGTACGGAGAATCCCCAAGTGCTTGCAGCTGGGCAAAATAATCCGAAGGTGCCTAACAATGCCCAGGTACGGAGTAGATGCACACAGCCGCATCTGAGGGCCGGCCAAAAGGCCCACCCATCGCTTGCATACTAACACCCGCACGCGGGCCGGAGAACCGTTTCCCGTTAGTGACCAAGCACAGCCCCCCACCAGCCGCCCCCTCCTAGGAGAGGGAGAGTGGGAGACCTGAGAGTGGTAGAGTGGGACTGGGGCTGGGTGATGGAAGAGGGCTGAGAGGCCAACACGCAAGGGCCCAGTCCCTATCCAGTCACCGGCTGACTGCTACGCCGGATATGACCCATTTTGACCACCGTCATCCATCGCTTTCCATTGCCAAATATTTAACTTCACCACTTCCACATTACCACAAAAGAGCCGCACCACCCATAGGATCCTTCCCACGTCATCAACATTCATTCACCTTCCCACCCCACGAGACCCATCAACATCAGCCTCTCCTCCTCGAGCCCACTGCTGAACCTCCCGGCAAACACTTCGTGCCTGACGACAGCCCAACCGCCTGTCTGATATCATAGCCCCGCCAAACCCCGACCGGGCAACATCGAGACTCGACGACATTTCACATCAATCAGTCGACGACTACAGCAACATCAACAACCGTCAAGATGTCTGACTGGGACCAAGTCACCAAGATCGGCAAGTCCGTCCGCGGCGGCGTCGGTGAGCGCGAGACCGTCGTCAAGGGGAAGAGCGCCCTTAACGCCGCCATGCGCAGCGGCGCCGTCATCGGGAGCGAGAAGAAGTACGCCATCGGCAACGCAGTAAGTAGCCCTCATCAACCCCCGAGCTGTACAACTCCAAGTTCATCCCACAGGTCATGGATGAAAAACAATAGGAATGATCGTCTCTCTAACATCTATCTTCTTCCAGGGCAAGTCAGGCGGCGAGGGCCAGCGCATGACAAAGGTCGACCGCAGCGACGACATCGTCAAGCCCAAGACGGTGGGACCCAAGGTCGCCGAGGCCATCAAGGCGGCGCGCAACGCCCAGACACCTACCATGACCCAGAAGGAGCTCGCCACCAAGTGCAACACCACGCCAACAATCGTGGCCGACTTCGAGCGCGGCACCGCCGCCCCGGACCAGAAGGTCCTGGGCAACCTGGAGCGCGTCCTCAACGTCAAGCTGAGGGGCAACGACATCGGCCAGCCCAAGTTCCCCAAGAAGGACGCCGCCAAGAAATAGGCGGCTGCTTACGGGCAACTGACTGAAAGCCGGGGATAAGAAAAAAATAACTCACCAAAAACAACAAAACGCAGCATTGATTAACAAGGTGCTCAAGCAATGGGAGAATGGAAAAGGGCCTCTGTTCAGGGTCGGTTTCTGGGCCGTCAGGCTGGTTGGCCAAATATGGCCACGTCTTCCTTTTGATGGACAAAAATGGGAGCCGGTTGGTTGCCTCTCATTTGGGGGCCGGCCGGAGGGTCCTTGCATAGCGAAGATGAAGGCCTCCCCCAATTTCTTATCCAAGAGTGACACATTTAGAGTCGTCCATAGAGTCTGGGAATAGAATTTGATTGACATCAATTCCGTGTCTTCTTTGAGTATCTGCAGTGGCTCTGCTATCATCTTTTTGAGCATTTTGTACATGCTTCCATGCCAGTGTCCAACGAGCGACCATGTTCGCATATGCAACAGCAAACTCCCTGCAATGATAGCAAATCCTCAATAACAATGCTGTTTCTGAACAATCAACACAACCAACTCCTGATGCTTCCCGTAAAGTAAATCCCCCTTAAAACGCCATGACGGCAGGCCAAGCAAAGCCCAGCAAATGCAAATCTTTCTCGGACGAGAGAAAACAGTCTCTTCGGCCTGTTCCTTTGATCTTTCTCAATTAGACAGCACCTTAACCCTCTCCACAACCTTCCCAGAGCTCGGTGCCCGTCCCATCTGCACAACCACATTCTCCTTGCCACCGATGACAACAATTTTCAGCCACTCGGGGGCCACCTCGCCCGCCAGGAGCCGAATGCAAGCCGCGCCCTCCTCCTTCGAGATGGGGAGCCTCAGCGAGTCCTTCAGCTTCTGCAGCAGCGTCACCATCCTGAAAGACACCCGGCCGCCCATGCCCGTGCCTCCCGACGCCTTGGCAAGCATAGCTACGACGGCTGCAACGTCATCTGCGCGCTGAAGCGCGGCGCGGCGCTCGAGCTCGGCAGCCGTGGGTCCCGTGGCCGCAAGTTGGGCGAGTTGGGCCTCCTTGAGACGGAGACGGTCGATGAGGGACAGCTTGGTGGGCGCGGATGTGCCTTCAGTCTCCGTGGATTGCGGAACGGCAGGCATCTTGCTCGCCTCCTTCTCCTCCTTCCTGGCAGCGATGCCGGCCTTCAGCTCCTGCATGTTGCGCTGTCCCTTGGCCAACAATGAGGAGGCTTTAGTCAAGGCCTCGCAACTCGTGACAGGGCTCTTGGGTAGACCCAGGACAAATGCGTTCATGTCGTTCTCCGCTGAATCCTTGAGCTTCATCCAGATCGTCCGTAGGTTATTCTCAAACACGCGCACCAGGCTCCCCTCGTCCAGGGGCCGCCCGTGCTGCCCGTCCCTCAGCTCGATGCAGATCTTCTTATTTCCGTAGTCGACCAGGTAGAACGGCGACTCGACAGCGCTGGACTCGACGTCCATAATTCCGACGCACCGGCGAATATCCGCCAGGGAGATGCGCCTCTTGCCCCACGCCAGGCTGACAGGCTGGCTGATCTGGCGGAGGTCGACGGGCGTGTTGGTGCCGTTGTGCGCGTAGTGCACCACAATGGTCTTGAGGAAGGCCGTGTAGAGGGAGACGATGTCGAGGAGCTCCTGCGGGAGAGCCAGCTCGGGCTCGGGCGTGGTGGCGGCGGAGTCATCGCCGCTGGTCTCCTCTTCCGTGTCTGGGACGACGGACGTCGCGGGCGTGCTAGCCTGGGTGATCACCAGGGGCGAGGACAGGCGGGGGATGGTGGTGGCGGATGGGGAGGCCTGGATGCGCAGGCGCTTGAAGAGGTTGCCGGCCTCCTTGGTGCGAGGGGACTCGATCTCGGGCGATAGGGCCCGCTTCTTGTTGTTGCGGCGCGGAGTTGATGGGACCTGCTCTTGTATGCTCGGCCGAGGGGTGGGCTCTGGTGCTTGGTGACGTGCCTTCTTTGCAGACTTGCTGGTGATGTTCAGGATCTGACGCTGCGCGCGTGGTGTCGCGGCTTCCTCTGGCTCAGGAGAACGGGCTGCCTTCCTCTTCCGCGTGGAAGGGGTGGCCGGTGTGCTCTGGCTGATCTCGACGGTCTGGACGATTTTCTTGTCGCAGACCTCCTTCCCGATGGATGCTGCATGCTTCGAGACACGGGTGAAGGTGCCGATAGTGGCTGTTTCCGCGGGCGCGGCTACCTTGCGAGGGCGACCTCGAGGTCTTCCGGAAGTTGCTCCTGGCATTCTGATTATGAGTTGTTGTAGTTTGCACGCACAAGAGTATTAAAAAGGCAAGTGCAGATGAGAGTCGTGATGGGAGTGAGTTGAGATGATGCAGTGATGAACTGGTCAATGGGAAGTAACGAACAATTGGAACAGGCAGCTGGTGAAGGTGCAAAGTCAACAAACTAGAGCAATGGCAGGAGCGTTGAAGCTAGCCCAGGTATTTTGAGGCGGCTATTTGCTCTGCAGGTGGGCCCGACGCGTCCGAAGCCCGCATCAGACGCGACAGCACCGCGTTTGGCTTAATTGAAAGTAAACCCAGGCCCAGACCACTTATTTCGCGCCCCACCGCGCCAACTGCTCCAACAATCCTCTGAGCTGAGATAGCATTAATGGGCACTGCACACCCGCCTCGGCCCGCCAGCGATCACAGGCCGCAACAGGGTATAAACCAATGCAACCAAAACTTTGTCATGATCCATGGTCCATCGAGATCCGTAAAAGGGCATGAGAAAAAACACACCGCTCGGCCCCGTGGCTGCACTCAGTAATCGCAATGACTTCAATCAAGACGGTGACTTGGAGTCTGTGGTGTCCTAGGGAGGATTGTGCTATCTCCCCGGGCTATTATCTTCGACGCATCGCTCGCAATTCAGACTTGTACACGGATGGCACCCTATTGCGTAGCAGGAGTTTAGCTCTGACTTGACACTTTCATGTGCCTGCCTACCCTACCCTACCCTACCCACATCCCTTCCACCGACACAGCATGTGCCTACGCTACTGTATGGAGGCTCCAACAGCCGGGCCAAGTCGTAGCACCCGACACATCACCCACGCTCGCACGACGTTCGGTCCAACGCCGGATGCTCGGTATCTACGTAGACCTCGGGAGAGTTATGGGGTAGTCATGGCTGAAGCAAGGGTTGCACAAACGAGCCCGCCTCAGGGAGCCCGTCTGTCCCTGATAATTCCGCATCTCGGGCGGTTGCGCCGCGCAAGCCACAAGTAGTTTGTTCTCGGCCGGAGGGCAAGGCTGGCTGGCCCTACGGTACCTAGGTATTCTTTTGCAAAATCATACGTGCGTACGACATGAGGTTCTCTCACCATGCACGCAAGCACAGCCGGCTTCTCGCACCCGGCATCTCCCCGCCTCTCGGCTGTGCACGCTGCTCCTGGGGCCACAGTCTCCCGTGTCACCGAGCTCACGACCAGGGAAGGGACACGAGGGGGACGAGGCAAACAACCGTCTTGCCAGCGAAGAACTCCGTGGATCATGGATCACATCCGTGGGGGAAAGCAGGCCACTCCGGGCCCACGGGGCTCCACAGGGGACCCGGTGTATTGGTTCTGGAACATCTTTTTCCATTTTCGTATCAACGGGGACCCGACTGTCCCGTCGTAAGCTCAACGCCTCGCCGGCTCGGCTTCTGTTGTCTATGGTCTAAATGACAGACACTCCTCGAGAGCCCTCCCGTCAATGCCGGTCCGCCCTCACAATGTGCAAGTGCTGTTGGCTGCTCTGTGAGAGGAACATGAACCGTGGCACGACCCTCCTCCCCTTTCTCTGAACCGTGGTCGTAACCCTGATCGTCAACCCTTCCTCAAAAATAAATCCTCGAATGAATGCCCCGCTCCTTTTTGTCTTCTCATAATAAAAATACAATCCGTCGAATTCGCCTATCCTTTTTGCCGTCCATGTCGCATTACGCCGAAGGACCCCCTGGGGGTGGAAAATGAAGCAGACCAAATGAAGTAAACCCTGGCATGAAATGCTGCTGCTGCTTTGCCGCTGCTGCTCCCTCGTTTTTGTGCCGCGCGATGATGAAATGACCGAGAACTCCCATCCGAATGAATTAAAGACTTTGTGCAAGTAAGGGGTGAAAGGTATGAAAGTGAACACTCCTGGTTGGCTGGCTGTTGCCCAGGGAGAGCCCAAAGTGGCCCATCAGCGACGGGAGCTGGGCTTCTCGTGGCGGAAGCTGACGGGGCTCGGCGGCGGAGGGGCGGGGACGTCCCACTCTCGCGGCGAGTAGTCGTAGCTGGGGGTGGGCGACGACTGGAGGTCCTTGGAGGACAGGGTCTTGGTCAGGCTGGCGAAGTCTTGGGAGGTGATGAGCTGGAGCCTCTCGCGCGAGGGCGAGACGGCGAGTGGCGAGGCGATGTGGCTGGGCATCTTGATTATGGCTTTGTTTTCACTGGAGTGGGTTTGGGTTTGAGATGATGATGGCGAGTGTGGTGGGGTTGGTTTCTTTTGGAGGAACGAGGTCAGTCTCGGCCTTATATATGTATCACACACGGGGCAATGGGTGAGTCGCTTCTTACAGTCGATGGTGAGTGAGTTGGTGATTGATATGGTAAGATGTGTTTGGCGTGTGTGGGTGACTGCAGGTCCAGGTGTCTTGATGGGATGCGATCGTTTGTTTGTCTGTCTGTCTTGGAAACGCTCAAGGATGTCTTGCCTGATCTTGACGAGGCCTGAAAGGTTTGGGGGAAACTAGAATCTGGGGAAGCGGGAGAAGGGTGAGGGAAGGGACGGACGGGGAGGATTAAATAAATACGGCAGCCACTGACAGTGTAAGTGCACTTTTGGTGTTATGGTGCCGGAAGTGAACGAGAAAAAGGTGCAAGGGTGTGAGATGTACCCATGTAGACTTTGCGTACCTACAGCAGCACGTTGTCACTGCTTTCGGCTACCCAACAACTCGTTGGTGCTAAGGTGTGGGGGATGGTACGGTGTTGTTGATCCATGGGGGCCCCCAGTCGGTATCTCTGGTACCTCAGGTACCTTACCTCGCACCGAGTGGCCGAGTGGTACCACCACGCCGGGCCTTCACCACCCTCCCCCCCATTCGCCTTACTACGACAGGAGCAGGTTCTATTCAAGGATGCACCAGAAACAGCAGCGGAGTAAGAAGACAAGGGACAGGTGGCAGGCTGCGTTGTCGAAGTGTGGGGAGGTCTCACACACGCACCGTCTTTGTCTGTCTGTCTGTCAGTTCTGAGTGTCTGCCCAGGAGGTGACGGGTTTGTGCTGTTGGTCCAGTCCTTGTCCAGCCTGTCTATGCATGGAATGTTGTCGAGAGAGCCTGGAACCCGCGAGCATGAGACCGTTCCACAATAACATCGCACAGAACTACCGAGTGGAAGGTGCATCGCCGCTTTGGGTGGAGAATCGTCAACTAGTGTAGTGACATTCTGCCCTCGCCCCAAAAAAGATCGGTGGACACGCAACAGGGTCGGGAGACTGACAAAGTGCCCAGGTGGTGAGATTGGCATCCCTCGGTGCCCGGTGAAGCACTCGACGACCTTATCGCTACACACGTACTGGATGTACTACCCAGGCGGACTAACAAAGTACATGGCCACACCCCCGTCCACATGTCTGGTCCTTGAGGGAACTGGTCGGGAGGCAAGGGGAGTCCGTCAGGATACCAGGCCGAGGTGTGAAATCCTGCGCGCGCCCGGGCTTGCTCGGAGATTCTCTGATCTGTGCCGCCCTTCACCTTTGGATTCCAGACCTCGGGTCACGGCAAGGGTACCTGAGACCTGGGGAACTGTTTCGGTGTGGTCCAGGGCCAGGAAGAAAGTCCGTTTGGCAAGCATATTATTATTGCTACTGTGCTGTGTTATGCACGGTACAGCAGCAGGATTACTCGCCCACAGACGATGTGATGATGGGCAGTCTGGTAATACTGACTGGGCGAGGGAGTGAAGGAGTGGTCTGGGTGCGAAGGGGGAGAGGAAAAGGAGCGAGGCCCACGGATCGGGTCTCTGAGCCTCCTTTCTCGCCTACCTTCCCTTCCCCCTCCACCACCACCACCACCAATCGCCCTGCCTGCCCTGCCTATCCTGATGTACTGTTTCTATCTATTGCACGTTGCATCTTGGCCCCCTTCCTTTCCGAATATGACTTCATATGTACATGTGGACTATTTCCTCTGCCCTCCAAAATTAGCCCTGCGCTCACCTCATGTATATTTGTTTAGTTCCTTTTTGTTCCGATGCGTCGACTCGGTGTAGGGAAACGGTCTGTCTGTAACCTGCCGCGTAAAACGTGTATTGGACTCCAGTTGCCCCCGGGGAATGGCCCGGATCTTCCACGCGGCACTGACAGCGCCCTGCAATCCGGGACGAACCTTGAAAGAAGAAGAAAATGCCCACGATGCCTGCCCACGCCTGCCTGTCCTGGCAACACCAGGGCGCCATTCCGATCGACCGCCCTGTTTATTATTGGCGTGTGTACTTGTGCGTGTGTGTGTCTGTCTTCCCTTTTAAGATTACACCTTCCAGCCCTGTGATGAGCCAATGCACTCGCGCACACAGAAAAATTTCCCCATGGTCCCCCCCCTTACACCACAGCCGTGCAGCCGTGATAGTCAATGTTCGTGAGCATTGGCAGGTCTGGGCGCAACTCTGTTTTTCCCTTTCTGGGGCTTGCAGGGCGCCCGGGATACAAGAGTGGCCAGGAGCCGCTGCAGCTGTAACCCCCGGAATTTCCTTCCCTGACAAGCCTGCGAGAGATGGGGAGAGAAAATGTGGAGGTTGCAGGGTCCCGCCGGCCTGCAGGTGAGACTTTGTGGGGGCATGTTGCGTGTGGGGACTGGGGGAATTTCTTCCTTTCTACTACTCTGCTACTGCAGTGCTGCTCTCCAATGCTGCCGCCGTATGCAGGTGCTCTCTGGGGAGAAGGGTTCCACTCCTTCCAGACCACACCCTTGTGGCTTCTCCCGCATTGTTTCCCACCCCTACATCCCCCTAACTCCCCTACATATCGGATCCAAGCCGTCGACGGCCCTGACGGTGTGATTGATGCCTTGACCTCAGCGTGGGACGGGCAGCTGGGGGCTGGCCGGCTGGCTCTGGCTGGCTGGGCTGGGGCCCGTCGGATATTCCTCATGCCTCTTTCAATCTTTCTTTTCCCGTGCTCACGAATGAGAGTTGCAGCTTCAGGGGCAGCCACTTGGGTTCTCAGCCGGTATATTGGCCCGGTGCGACCTCAGACTTTGTGTCGGTGAGCGACCAACTTTGCCAACTTTCACTCTCCCGGGGCTTGTCTTTGTCGTCCTTCGCTGTTGGTGCATGGGCATGGCTTCTCTGTCTGGTCCACGTTGTGGTCTTGGTCTCCCCCAAAGAGGCCCGTCTGAGTTGGCTGGATGAACTGGCCCATGCCTGCCATGTTGGAGCTTCACCGTCCCACTCAAAGCCTCCCGCCCTTGGGCCTCACTCCCTCAGCCTGTCCAACGTGTCATCCCACTTCCAACGCCGCGTGGATCGTGTCTCCCCCAATCCTGGGCAGGCAGGCAGACAGGCAGGTCAGGCAGTCTATTTGGGGCCCCCGTCTTTGCCGCGCACCTCTGGGGAAATCTCTGGAATCCGGGGAAGGACTGCTGCGCCCACGAGCTTAATCCAGCACGCCGATCTCCAGTCTCATCTCAGCCTGGAGCCTGAGCTGAGCTGAGTTTCTTCGCTGAGCTGAGCTGAGCTTTGCCCGCCGTTGCATTCCCCCTCCCTGCCAGCCTGCCAGCCCGTGCCTCCTTTTCCGAGCGTGGGGGTTTGAGCTCTGCCCACAACGCCACCTCCTGGGGAGCACCGAGACACGCAATCTCACCACCCCCATTCCTCCTGGAGTTGGGCTGGTATGACCAGCATTTGCCCCCTCAGCCTGAAGTCTTGGGAATACAAACAAACACTTCTCAGCATCGGCTGTTTCGCCACTCTGTCAGTCATGAAAGACAGCTCAGGGAAGCGCGGCACCCGTGGTCCAGGCCCCTGGACCGCTGCGGAGATGCCTTCAACCTGAATGTCTGAGATCGTCTGTACGTTGGTGACAAGTGTAATCATTTCTCAGCGGTCAGCCTGGTCCTGGCAAGCACAAGAGCCCGATGCGCCAGCACGGCGTCCGATTCGCACATCGCCTTGTCGTCCCTCTTTCTCTTTATTTCCCCGGGCCGCCAAATGTGACGTTATACAAGTCGGAAACAGGGACCCCAACTGTCAAGAAGTTGGTAGCCGGTTGCTTCTTAGTGCTCGCCAAAAACAGAGGGCCAGGGCCTCACCCGGGGCCTCACTATTCTTCCACCAACTCCGTGCTTGTGGGCTGCTATTTTGGGAACATGCCGCCGGGGCTGTTTGATATGGGAGACTATGTGGAAAGCCTGGCAGACAGATGCCTTCGTCCAGTCCGACTATACTCACACTGCCCTACCATTCTGACGATCCGCCATGGACTATCAGGGCTGCATGTACTCGTCACACGTACACAGAGACCCAAGGCGAGCGCAGGGTATGGTCATTGTTGGAATGGATCTCACCAAGATGGTTCGCCACGATGAACTGAGACCCATACCCAGGTGCTCATCGGAAAAGATCGGCGTCCTAGGCCTCTTCTTGATATGTGACTCTTTCCGGCCAGAACACGCCCACATCTGCGCTTTCCAGTTGATGCCTAGGTAGGGCAAAAGGTATTGCGTGCGCCAGGCTGACACTTACTCAGCTTCAAAGACCTGTCACACGAAACGAACAATCATCGCTTGTTAGCAGCATTGCTTGCCTAAACCCCAAGCATCATGCGCATCTGCTTCACGGGGCAACGAAGCTCGTCGGTGCCCGTAACCCAACCGTCGTCAGCCGGCGCTCGAACAGGCCAACAGCGATTGCGATACATGATTACAGAGAAAAGACCATAATCCCCGGGCATGTAATCCTACACTCAGATCGCGACTTTCGTGTGACCTTGCTTCTATCTGGAACCAAGAAATCGAGACCAGAAGCCGTTGATAACTAGTTGGTCATAATCACCAGTGCAGAGACGCGTCCGAAACATAGACTGAGAGGTCACCACATGAGCTGACCGCGGACATCGCGATTGGGCACGAGACTCTCCCTGTTTCTTGACTCAGGACGGAGCTACCCAGGTAGGCACTGGGAGGCCCAAAGTCAATCTACGATGGGTGTCAGATCTTGAGGCCTTCCAACTCAGAAACATATTGGGATACCTATGTTCCATCATGGTCGATCCAAGTCAGAGGTCGTTGCCTTGTCACTTTGATTACTATTGTGGCCGTCTTGTGAAGAGGGCACAAGTCCACGTAAGACGGGCGAGATATGATTTTTCATCGGCGATTCTCTTTCCACGATAGAAACTTGGGCTGCTTCAGACGCCATATCATATATGTAATACAAGCTTCTTGGTGAGTGACCTCCCGTCTTGGTCATGGGTCACCCGGCCTGGGCGCCAAGACCAGACCTTCGGGACGGGGCGCTGCGCGACGGCTTCTGGCGAGCAAACGACAGACGTCGCCAACACATCCGGCCATGTCGATCAGATGCAAGCACATAGTAGACATGGCACACCTCTCAGCCTGTGCCGTCGATCTCAATCGTGTTCCTGCATACTGCATACAATCGACGAAATTTTCACACGCTCAACTTGGAACAGAAGTTTGGTAGGTATCATACCTGCTCCTTCGATATCCAAGGCGGCCGGGGCGCTCCGCGGCTTCACTACATCCTCGCGTTGTATATTGCCCAAGGCCCCGGCAAAATTGTTTGCGCCAGCCACACCTATCTATCAGACCCATCTTGCTATCTTGCTATCATTTGCAGGCAAACCCTGTCAACCAGGTCGCTGGCTTTTCTCACCATTCTACCACTGCCCTCCTAATAGAGTGAGCCTGTCCGTGTCCACCTGAGACGCGCGCAAGGCGCCGTCAGATTACCACGTTTTTTTAGCGCGACGTCCAGACTGCCGAGACCAAGCCATGTGGTTCACCACTTGACTTACAACCAGGAACGCAACGTCTCTTCCGACGGAATCGCCGTGAGGCAAGCATCTGTGTTGTCTTTTTTCCCTCTAACCAGAACTCCGCCTCGTGGCTCCCTCCCTAACCTGTGCCCGTCCCGGCTGCCCGTTCCCAGTCTCTGGAGATAAGAAAAGTTAAGCTTCGCGTCCTCACGATATTGGGTGACATTTGACTCCCGATTAGGCCTTTAGGCCCGCACCCGTCCGGCGTTATCCCGGCGGGCCCCCCTCTTGCCCGGCCCAGGAGTCTGGTAGTTCGTTCTTTCGCGCGGTATTGGGATGCCACCTCTCGTGCGGAAGAGGGAAACAGACATGGGAGGTGGGTGTTATCGGCGCATTTCGCCACGATGCTGGGAGGGTTTGACTTTTGCTCGCTTTTCTGTAGGTTAGGGCGCGGGAGCCAGATGTATGCCTTCCTCCACCATCATTCCAACTCTTTTGTAGAATCTCAGTCGCTCATCCTCTCCTCACGTTCCGATCCGTGAACCTGGCGGCTGTCTTGCTTGACTGCGTAGCTGGAGAACCCGCTCCCAAGGTCTCACACTACCAGAAGCACGACCTGCTCCTACACCCTAGCCCAAATCCATCCCTTCTTCGTTTCCGCAACCAAGCGGGCCTCACAGTGACAAGATGCAAGACGAAGAGAAATACCCAGTGGAGCCCAAAGTCGTCGCTGGAGCCAGTGATCAATCCTCGGCCAGCGTCGAAGATGAGATTCCCCCCTACATGCGCAATGCCAGCAAGAAGGGCGTTCTGGCAAAGATGCGCGGCTGGGAGGAGGCCTTGGACCGGAAGATCGGCGTCGAGACTCACGGCATATCGAGAAGGCGTCCCGAGGACAGAGACCCTGCGTACGGATCGTGGAGCAACCAGGCCGTGATGTTTCTGGTGAGTGATATATGAGAAGCAACTGCTATTATGGGAAAGCTCAGGGGCGCAAAATATGCCTTTCCGAGATGCTCGGATATTAAGCGATCTATAAGACGTCTACATCCAACCGTCTTCATTTACCAGATCGATTCTCAACCGTGAAACATTCACTGACTAAATTATAGATGTGGATGTCCGCAACAATGAACCTGAGCTGCTTCGCGACTGGGTTCCTTGGGTGGGAGCTAGGCCTGGACTTATCCAGGACAATCACCATCACGATATTCAGCACACTACTTGGGAGTGCAGTAACCGTGAGCCAGAGACATCCCATGAAAACCAGTGCAAGGAGTACAACCATACTGATTCCGACGTCACACAGGGCTGGTGCGCAACGATGGGACCAGGCACCGGTCTGCGCCAGGTTTCCATCTCGAGGTACTCGATAGGATGGTGGCCGAGCAAGCTCATCGCGGCACTCAATGTCGTCGAGCAGATCGGCTGGTCCTCGGTCGGCTGCATCACGGGCGGGCAGGCCCTGGCGGCCGTGTCGGACGGGCGGCTGGGCTCGGAGCTGGGCGTCATCATCGCGGCCGTCTGCGCCTTCGTCATCTCCTTCGTGGGCCTCAAGGCCGTCTTCACCTACGAGAAGTTCGCCGGCCTCGTCCTCGCCGTGGTGTTCGTCATCATGTACGGGTTCGCGGGCCCATCCGCTGACCTCGCCACGCCGACCGCCCTCGCCGGGCCGACGCTGTCCGGAACGGCCCTGACGCTCTTCGCCGTGCTGTACGGCTCCTCAGCGTCGTGGTGCTCCATCGTAAGCGATTATTACGTGGAGTACCCGGTCGACACGAGCAAGTGGAAGGTCTTCCTCCTTACCACACTGGGCAACAGTATCCCCACGTGCCTCGGCATGATCCTCGGTTGTATCTGCGGCTCGGCCCTGAACAACAAGGCCGACTGGCTGGAAAGCTACGACTCGGGCATCGGCTACCTCATCCAGACGATGGTCCGCCCGGTCGGCTTCGCCAAGTTCCTGCTCGTCATCCTCGCCTTCTCCGGCATCGCCATGACTGCAATAGCTTTGTACTCAGCCGGCCTATCGGTGCAGCAATTCGCGCGCCCGCTGGGTGTC